>JAVCKU010000088.1:2591325-2602215 GCA_032273985.1 Hypsolebias coamazonicus
CTTTATGATTGTCTATTGTTGTCTTTGTTGTCCACTGTTGTCATCACTCTTTGTTAAAATCAGGTCTCTCTTGTAAATGAGTCCCCAAGGCGCAATGGGATTGACCTGTATAAATATGGGTTGAATGAATGAACGAATAGAACTGGAGTTTTTTGGTCAGTCACAACAGTTTTATACAAGTTAATTGTTAAAGTTATGAAATGAATGGTACCAACACATTTATCTCTGTCTGTAGTTTGAATATTACTGCAGCATGGAGTGGTCATTTATCTGAAACGACTGACTGTATGTCATAGAAAACATATATTTTTTAACAAATCTATTGATAAGATAACCCCTAGGATACTTAAGACCTCCTGTTTGTATGAATGTTGCCATGGAAACACACAGGCATAACCACAAGCAAAAGCAGCTCAGTTTTTAGGAACAAATTACTAAATGGATCACTGTAGGGGGAATACAGCTCTTCAAATAAAGGACAGGCGTAACACACAGAGATCTCACTTTTTGTAGATAGCCACCTTTGACCCGGTTCACAGGTACTGGCATCCTGCTGCCGCCGCCTCATGGTTTATAAATGGGCTTTCTGCATGCCCTGCAACACCTGGGCTGTCAATAACAGAGGACAAAAGGAGGGGGAGATTTAAAAGGTGTGCTTCCGTTTGTTGACTTAGGCTTAAACGCCTGGTGTGGGAGCAAGCCCGTCTCGCTCCTTGGTGGCATCGCACACCAACTGGCGTTTATAGAGAGCACATACACACACGGTACGGAGCACTTCCCACCTGTCCCGGGCTGTGGCCACGTCGAGCGTATTAGTATTCGTGGGCAGGAGTGGCTGGTGATTTCTCAGGGAAGTGACAGTCAGAATGGGCTGTCTGGAACACTCCGTCATTCAGCTTCAGTCAGGGCCTGTCCAATTGATCCAGCCCAGCTGTCAAAGCCGATGAGAGACGCCAGACTAAGGAGCAGCAGAGACGCTTTGTGCTGCCATATGTTCTGGGTGATGGATAACTGAAGACGAATGGAAGGTGTTTGGGCTATAAGCCGTTGCCATATGCTGAGAATACCACTGATGTTTAGATTAGAGTGGCGCGGTGGTGGAGCAACAGATTAGAGACCGGAAAGTTGCAGGTTGATTTCCCCGTCATGGCCGCATTCCCTAACTACTCCCTGGGTGCTTAAATAGCAGTCCGCTGCTCCACTCGGGTGTATCTCACCTGCCATGGGTTGAACCAGTGGTTCCCAAACTTTTTCCTGCTGGGCTCCCCTTTGATGTACAAGAACATTTCCCAGACATCTACCTTTACAAGAAAATAAGATACAAAATAAAGGAAAAAAATCAGTAAGGTGCAACACGTGGTGCAAAATTAAGCTAACAGTAGTATATGTACCACAAGCTAGCATTAGCTTACTATACATTCAAATATAACATAAATTTTGGATCAAATTGGCTAGATACAGTTATGTGGTCAGAGAAACAACATTCTTACTTCCACACAAGTACACATATACAACTTGTAAATCCAGCAATAAAAATATATCAGGACCCAGGGCAACATGCATCTTACCTCTGGTAGCCCAAAGCAGCATCTAGCCCCATCTCTAAATGTGCCAGGTGGGATCATGTGACTACACTGTGTGGGCTGTGTTCAAGTGCAGTAGGGCATACTCACTGTCCTACTGCACTTGTATTAGTACCTGTACCTGCTCAAACAGGTACAAATAAAAAAAAAATACTGATTTTCTTAACAAATAATGACCAGTTTGGTGGAATTTGAAGCATTAATTAGAGTGATATTATTACCCTGTTACACTAGCAGTGTCAAAGCATTCTTTTTTCCCCATTCATTCATACCATGCCCTGTCTGTAATGATTTTATGACCACCCATAGGGGGCGCACCCCATACGTTGGGAACCACTGGGTTAAACACAGACAACAGATTTTGTCTTGAGTACGTACAATGACAACACATTGCCCTTTGCACAGGTCAGTATCAAGTACAGTATTGAAAATGCCAAAATGCAAAAGATACTAAATAGGAAAGGTCTTCCAATTAGGGGTGCATGATATTGGATTTTTGGCCGATATGCCCATATGTTAGAACTTATTTGGCCGATAACCGATACCATTACCAATATTTTTCCCTCAGACCTACTTAGAGACTACATGGCTTTCTCTGCTGTGGAATTAAAATACTACAATATTCTGCATGGTCTTTGCCAAAATGCAGATGCCAAAAAGGGGTCGGAAAATGATGCAATACTTCAACTTGGATTATGTTTAATGTCAAATTTATTCATGACATTTACTCTCTCTAACACAAATGACAACACTTGAACAGTGCAAATTAGTAAATTTTCACAAATCTAAACTCAGCTTGTTCACAAGTGACAAGAGAAATTGCATAAGTAGTAGTGCACTGATAGATATACATGACTGTTTCTTAAATTAAAAATGAATTTAAAACGGCGCCTTTTTTATCGGTGAGTTATTTTGATGGAATGTCCGATATTTATCTTTATCGCCAATATCAGCCGATACTGACGTCATGCCAATAATATCGTGCATCCCTAATGCCAATAGTTAATCTTTATTATTACTATATTGCCATCAAATGTTTGCTATATTAGAATATAGTCTTGGTCCACGGTATTTTTAAGACCAGAAACGTTCTTTTGTCAGGACCAACATTTATCATCAGCTCAAGATAGTTTAACAAAGCGTAAAATGAATATGTGCCACCGCTAGACGGCATGTGACATGGTCTTTTCATCACTCCAGCTCTAAGGTCAAGGTCACAAATCAAGGTCAAAGATTATACAAGATCTTTGCTATGGATCGCTGTATAATAGTCTGTTGAGGGATGTATAATGTGCCATATATGGTGCTCTTGTTTATGGAACTGGAATGTAGTAATAATAATAATAATAATAATAATAATAATAATAATAATAATAATGAATAAAGTAGGGTGCTCAGCATGATGTGAAATAGTATTTCAACTTTCAATATTTTACCTTTCAATCTGAACATTTTGAGCTTAATCTCAAACAAACAATAAAATCTTTTAATTTCTGAATATTAGATAATAATGGTGAATGCTTACCAAGCATTCTATAAGCTCAGCATGTGAATGTCCAAATATATTTGTAATTTAGCTTCTTCAGATATGTGGTCAGAGACTGTCACAGAATAAATTGACATTTGACCTGCAGTTGTGGCTGTATGTAAAGTAAGGGCTTGACCTTTGTAATATATATGCTGGTTACTTTATACCCTGTGCAAAAACCCAACCAGTCAGGACTGTTATAATAAAAAAAATCCAATCAAAAGAAAAACTTATGGGACTGTAGTTGCAGCAGCCACATGGTGCTGGTTGGAAAAAAAGAGCAGTCAGAGCTTGAAAGAAATGAGCCCCCCTCTGCATTTCTACTTGAAGAGGTTATGAGAAGGATGAAGGCAAAGTGTTGTCATCAATTATTTTCAGTTCTCAGGTGGGGTTTTAGTTAACTGTGTGATATGGATTTGCCAAGCGGCTTCATTTACCAGTCCGGGGTTATTGATGATGCCTCCCCTTCATTCAGTATTCTTTGTACCTGTGTGGAGAGAGTGCTCTGTCAACACTGTTTGGACAGCTTGCTCATTGGCTCTGTGTGCTTTAGTATAGGCCGTTTTCCAGCAGCCATTGTCTGATGATGTATGGGCTGCTGTTTGGGCTTAGGCCACCTTTCACACAGTGCTTTATTCAGCCTTGTGATGTGGCTGCGTGAACTTTGCCAGGTATTCACTGTGGACGTCTGACGCTCCAGTGGCACTGTCCAAAAAAGTGTGCTTTGGATACCCCTTTAGGGTTCAATACTGGGTTGTAATAGACATGCCTCTATGAAAAAAAACTTATTCAGAATATTTTGTGTACAGCTTTTAAATCGGGGGTTTATTTTTTGTCTGTTATTGGTTGAACCTCTTACATTTAGGTCGAATTTTCCCATCAATGTGGCAGCGAATGATTTGAAGAGGGTACTTTTTCATTTGCACATCACATTCAAATGCATTCAGTCATTGTTCTACTAAATCAATGACATTTTCCCATGAAATTGGTTAACATTAATTGATTATAGCATTTGCAAATACAAAAAAAATGCTTGAAAGCTCAATCATCCATGTAGGTATATAACCAACAAATGGTTAAATCATGTCATCTGGACAGTTTGTTTTAGAGGGAAATGTTTAGTCGTTCTTCTGAAAGACTTGATCAGTCTGAGGCCTGCCAATCCATATCTGTCTTATAAATAGCACCTTCTTCCTCTTCTTTTGATTTTTCCCTCTTCAGGTGTCACCATAGCGAGTCATCCTCCTCCATTTCACTCTGTCCTCTGCATCCTCTGTCTTCACTCCAACTACCTCCACGTCCTCTCTAACTGCATCCATATATCTCTTTGTTGTCTTTTTCCTGGCAGAGACCTTTCTAACATCCTTCTACCAATATACCTATTGTCCCCCTCTGGACATGTCCAAACCTTCTCAGTCTGGCCTCTCTAACTTTATCTTCTCATTGTTCAGCCTGTGTCAGATAGCACCTCTTTGATGTGTGGAATTCCCTAAAACTGGCTTTGCACATGTAAAAAGGGACTATCCGTCCAAAACAAGGAGGTGCTATGTATAAGACAGATCTGGGTTGGCAGGCCTCAAACTGATGAAGTCTTTCAGATGAAAGATAAAAAGTTTCTCTCAAAAATAAACTGTCCAGACGACATGGTTTAACCCTTTTTTGGTGATTTTCAAATGCATGTATTTAAAAATACTGTAGTGCATTGGCAAGAAAGGTTGTGGTGCCCAAACTTACCTCTGGTGATGCTTGTAGCAATTTTTACTTAAGCTACGCCGCATTTTCGAGTATTTGAGCCAGCAACACAGGTGGTCACAGGACTAATTTAGTATGTATGTGTGAAATGGCATGTGGCACATTAAGCAGTGCTTTTACAAAATGATATCTTCACTGGTTCACAACCACTGGTACAAGTACAACCATGCTAAGCTGCCTCTATTTAGTCTGCAACAGTTGCCGAAAATAAACGTTTACCGCCAGCTAACAAAAGGCGCTGCCGGGAGTTAGTTTTTGTCTGTGTGTCTCAAAAAGCCACTTGAAATTTTTTAATGAAACGTTCAGGGAGTAATTATTGGATGTATGTTTACTGTGTAACTTCTGAAACCATTACAATTCAAAATGGCTACCCCAGCCAACGGACGTAAAATAGACACACACAGCAGTGGCTGCAGTTTTGTCAGTTTTACAGCTATTGAGCTGAATGTTCAGTAGTAAGACAAACTTTAGCAGTGATTGTTGGCATCAACCCTGTCTCGCTGATCGTCTTTCAATAAAACCTTAAGTAATCACGTACGGTAGTCATGGTGTGCGTCCCATCGGAGTATGAATGTGATAAAGCATTGATTTTAGAACAGGGGTGTCAAACTCACTTACAAAAGGGGGCCGAAATTAAAACCTTTTTCAAACTAAGGGCCAGTTTCAGAATCTACATTCTCTCAAATCAGATGCACAACATCTTTACTTACCATACTAGGTATACCATTTTATTTATAAAGCACTTTAAACAGCGACAGGACCAACCAAAGTGCTGTATAAACAGGAACAAACAGGCAAAGCACACAACAACATATAACAACGTAAAATCAAAATATAGAAACAAAAAAAAATAGCAGATAATATAATGACTAACGCAGTGTGATGCATACAGGTTCAACATAGATCATACAGTGTTGAAAGCCAGGGAATAGTAGTGGGTTTTTAATCGGGATTTGAAAACTGTGAGGGAGGGGGCCTGCCTGACAAGCAGAGGTAACTCATTCCAAAGTCTTGGACCTGCGACAGAGAAGGCCCTGTCACCTCTGTGCTTAAAACGAGTTCCTGGAACTGTGAGGAGCAACTGGTCCGCTGACCTCAGAGGACACGGTGGGACATACGGCTGTAGCAGATCAGAGAGATAGGAGGGGGCGGAGCTGTTCAGTGATTTGTAGACATATAGGAGTATTTTGAACTGGATTCGAAGGTGAACTGGTAGCCAGTGCAGGGAGGCCAAAACTGGTGTAATGTGCTCTCTTTTGCTTGTACTGGTTAAAAATCGAGCTGCTTCATTCTGTACCAGTTGTAGTCGTGCAATGGAGGTCTGACCGATACCAAACAGGAGGGAGTTGCAGTAATTCTTGTTTGCTGGTTCCTCAAAAAGAGTTTGATTGGTCTCATTTGACATTCTCTGTTGCACTTTTGACATCATAATCTAAGATTACTGAAATAAATTCAAGTGATAAAAGTATTTTATGTTTAACATATCATTTTGGGGGCCAGATAAGACGTCAACGAGGGCCGCATTTGGCCCCCGGGCCTTGAGTTTGACATATGTGCTTTAGAATGACTTGTTCAATTAGCTTTGTATAGATCTAGTGGAGTGCTGTACGGATGAGAAAATGAGGACACAGATTGTGTTGTAAAGCGCTTTGAGTGTCTTGATAAGACAGAAAGTTGCTATATAAGTACAGTCCATTCAGTAACTGTAAAATAAAAGTGATTCATCTAATTCTTCTAATTCACAGATGGGCCCCTATGGTCACATCTGATAGGTGTGACACTGGCTGGGTATTGGTCCTAAAGCTGGATTATACATTTTTGAAAGTTGAAATCTGAGGCCTCCTTTTGTTTAGAGATGGATTTTTCTCTTTTTACATAAATTGCTTCCTTCACCCACCTCTCTAACCATCTGTCTTCTCAGTCCCAAATGTGAACATTTTGGTCCTTTAATGAGTGTCTCTTATCCTTGTGGTGAGTCTTGTCCTGAGGAGGTGGCTGTCCTGTGTTGAGCCATGCATCTATGAATTAGATGAGCAAAGACCTTAACAAACCCCTACTGTGGGGCATGATAGGTCAATCTGCACATGTATGTATTTATCTTACTTCAGATTTATAATTTGAACCCCACACTTTCTGTTCTTTGAATTGAGAAAGCTTCTCGGATGAGAAGCGAAACGTCTTCTGTTGCAAATAAAGTCCAGTTGAACTTTTTTGAATTTACCATGTCCTGGATGACTGAGAATCTTCACCAGCTCAAAGTGCATTTCTTCAGGGAATATAAGTCCTTCACTGGTTTTAAATTAATGTGTTCAAACGTATGTGACTTATTCCAGTAAACTTATTACCTGTGCTACTATTTATCTAACTTTAAAACTAGATTATGTCCTGATACCTTTAAAATGAAAGATGTTTTCTCATGACTGTACATTAGTCTCAACCAATTTTACTGCACGACCTTCACGCTGCTCCTTACTGGGCATTTGTCCCATACCGTCTTCCATTTCATTAAGCTGAACTCCCAATTGCTCTTGGCTCCAGGGAGCAAAAACTAGAGCAGGGTGACTGTGAAGACTTTGCTCTAAGAGACTCATATTAGGTGTCGCGTCTGCATTACAGCGCAAGGAAGTCAGAAGAGTGGTTATTCCTGCGCCTACGTGTAGAACAGTATACCGTCAAGGATTTTATTCAGCTACGTTTTGATACGTGTCAAATCATTTCCCAGGGTAAATATGTTTCCATTCCAGGCTAAAGGACTTAGTCAGTCAAATCCTCTGCATTGCCTTCCAGTATATTTAGCCTCTTGGCTCTCTTGGTCTTCTCTGAATGGAGGAAGACGTCCGACAAGATGCCAAACCCTTCGCTATCAGATAGTAGGGACACTGACCTTCTCTTCCTCATATCTGATGTTGGTTTTTATCTGCCAGACAAATGTCAGAAATACCATTCCCCAAGCCCAATCACTTTGGCACCGCTGCCGACGTTTCCTCCCTCCCCCGTTCCTCCCAACCGGGTTGTGAACAGCAGAGCTCCAAGCGAGACATCCGCAATAGCACAGCTGTCAGTCAAACCATAGTATAGAGGAGAACTCACACAGCCTGGCTGAATCCGAAGGGGGATGAAAATGATGGGGAAGTGGTCCGGACTTGGGACAGAAACTTCATGAGAATCTAATAAAACTTAAAGAAGTATTTTCACTCTTACTTGTGTTGAACTTTGTGAAATGTTTGATCATACTTTGTATTCAAAGGGTTTGTCTAAGAGGTAGTTACTTATAAAAGGCATATTTAATCATTTGGGGTAGATCGGTATAACGTGGACATATTGCTGTTGAAATTTTAGTAAAACGGGTGGCACAGTGGCGCAGATGGTAGAGCTGTTGACTCTCAGCAAGAAGGTTGCCGGTTCAAATTCCGGCCCGGGACTTTTCTGGATGGAGTTTGCATGTTATCTCCGTGCATGTGTAGGTTTTCGCCGGGTACTCCGGCTTCCTACCACAGACCAAAAACATGCATGTTAGGCTGATTGGTAACTGATGTACTGGAGACCTGTCCAGGTGTGCCCCGCCTCTTGTACAGTGACTGCTGGGTATTGGCACCAGTGACCCCCGTGACCTGAAAAGGAAGAAGTGGGTAAAGATATATGGATGGATGGATGGATGGGGGATTTTATTAAAACAAGTTTGTCTCACACTTCAATGACGAACGTATTATGGTAGATTCTCTATCCATACATAAACTTTCTCTTGTCCCGCCCAAATCTTTTGATCCACTCAAGATAATTTAAGGAAAATTTCTTTGCCTATTCATCATCACTAGATGTAATGCTGCATATAATTTTCATCATCCCAGCTCCAAGGGCAAGGTCAAAAATCAAGGTCTAAGATAATAAAACAAAACAGTCTTTGCTTGCCTCTTCCAAAACTTCTGATCTGCTCAAGATAATTTTCCAAAACCGTATACTAACTTGTATCACCACTATTCAGCGTGTTGCGTGTTTCCCTTGCCAATATTCAAGGTGAAGGTCACAGATAAATGTCAATGGTTAAAAAAAGGTCTTTGCTTGTCTGGGTTATTGCTATTGATGTAAATAAAGGGCCAGATGCAGTGCTTTTACTTACTTGGAATATTTATTTTTTTCCTCTGAACGAAACCTTCTTGGTCTGCTGCCTTCATACATCTCCTCCTACATGTCTGCATGAGTGCAGCTACAGAGTGCGCTCTCAGGACATTATTACCTGCAGTCTTCCCTCAGTGAGGACTGAACTTGGCAAAAGGGCATTCTCCTACTCTGCTCCTGTTTCCTGGAATATCTTGGATCTGAAGCTCTCGACCTTGACCTCTCTAAGTGGCTTCAAACATCTGTTGAGTTCCTGGCAAGAACCAATGCAGGCATATTCTTGTTTTTAGTTGTCTACACCGCCCTACAATCAAGCTGTTTTTTCACTACTTTTACTTTTAACTACCATTTTATTTTGATTTGTTTAAAATATGTGTATGCATCCTTTTATTGTTGTCATTCTCCACTGTTGTCATCACTCTGTTAAAATGCAGGTCTCTCTGGTAAATGAGTCCCTGAGACTCAATGGTATTAACCTGTGTAAATAAAGATTGAATGGAGGAAGAAAAAACCTCAACTTCAGCCAGCTGAGGTGATTCAGGCGTCTGATAAGGATACTTCCTAGGCGCCTCCCTCGGGAGGTTTTTTGTGCATGTTTGATTGGGAGGAGACCCTGAGGAAGACCAAGGACATGTTGGAGAGACTATGTCTTTCAATTGGTGTGGGAATGCCTTGGAGCCCTTCCAGAAGAGCTGGAAGAGGTGGCTGTGGAAAGAGAAGTCTGGACATCCCTGCTCAAGCTGCTGCCCCCAAGACCTGACTTTGGAATAAGCAGAAGATAATAGATGGAGGGAGGGAGAAAAATGGAAGGAACAAGGAACTAAGGAAGAAAGGAACGAACAAAAGAACAAAGGAAGGAAGGAAGGAATCAAGGAACAAAAGAAAATGAAAGAAGGAAGGAACAAAGGCAGGAATTAAGGAACCAAGGAACTAAAAAAAGAAGGAACAAACAAAAGAAGGAACAAAGGCAGGAACGAAGGAACCAAGGAACTAAAGAAGGAACGAACAAACAAAAGAAGGAAGGAACAAAGGCAGGAACGAAGGATGGAACAAAGGGATGAAGGAATCAAGAACCAAGGAAGGAAGGAACGAAAGAGGGAAGGAACAAACAAAAGAAGGAAGAAACAAAGGCAGGAACGAAAGAAGGAAGGAACGATAGAATCAAGAACAAAGGAAGGAAGAAACAAATGGGAAGAAGGAACAAAGACAGGAATGAAGGAAGGAAGGAAGGAAGGAAGGAAGGAAGGAAGGAAGGAAGGAAGGAAGGAAGGAAGGAAGGAACCAAGGAACGAAAGAAAATGAAAGGAACAAAGGCAGGAACGAAGGAACCAAGGAACTAAAGAAAGAAGGAAGGCACAAACAAAAGAAGGAAGGAACAAAGGAAGGAAGGAACAAAAGGATGAAGGAATCAAGAACCAAGGAGGGAAGGAATTAAAGAAGGAAGGAACAAACAAAAGAAGGAAGAAACAAAGGCAGGAAGGAAGGAACGAACGATAGAATCAAGAACAAAAGAAGAAACAAAAGGGAAGAAGGAACAAAGACAGGAATGAAGGAAGGAAGGGATGAAGGAATCAAGAACCAAGGAAGGAAGAAAGAAGGATGGAAGAAACAAAGGCAGGAATGAAGGAAGGAACGATAGAATCAAGAACAAAGGAAGAAACAAAAGAGAAGGAACAAAGGCAGGAATGAAGGAATTAAGGAAGGGATGAAGGAATCAAGAACCAAGGAAGGACGGAACGAAGCAATGAAGGAAGCAAGGAATGAAAGAAGGACCAAATGAAGGAAGAAACAAAGGCAGGAACAAAGGAAGGAAGGGACGAACTAAGGAAAGGAGGAACATTCATTCAACCTTTATTTAGGCAGGTTAATCTCATTGAGCCTCGAGGACTCATTTACAAGAGAGACCTGGCT
>JAVCKU010000088.1:2703364-2714387 GCA_032273985.1 Hypsolebias coamazonicus
CATTTTAAACCCTTTCCACACTATTGCAATATTCTAAACAATGTCTCTAATCTCTAAAGCTTTAAAAGAGCACAGAATGTCATAATTTCAGCTCGCTGTCTCCTCTGCCCTGTGCCACCTGCAAATGTTTTTGGCCACGCCCACTTCTCCGCTCTGCAGAATAGCTGATCAGCTGCAGCAGGAAGTTTATCCTGCAGTAAGGGCTGCACAAAGGTGCAGGAGGAAGCTTTTTCTGCATTTTTCGGCTGCACAAATGTGCAGCAGGTGCTAAATAATTTAAAACAATTTATTTTAAATTAAAAAATTCCATGCCAGTCATGTGGCTCATCCATCAATCAGCCAGTTGTGTGTCATGTTCAATCTTATTTTGAAAAACCGTGATAGTGAGTCCGCGATAAATGTGTGTGCGTATGTGTGTGTGTTTATTTAAAATAAAAATATATTTCTAAAAGTTTATGCATTAGTATACAACGAATACGAACATTTTACTTGACAAAAAGCTGAATTCTATTTGAATATGCAGGACTGTAACATACAGTTCTGTAAATTCATCTTTGTGAAGTTAAAGTTTTATTATTTATGTGCACGAAGTAAAGACCTTTTAGAACCAAGTGAAGCATTTATATCTTTTCAAGTCTCCGCCAAGCACATCTCAGTCTAAATATGTGCATTAATCTCATTATTAGTCTCCCTGTGTCTTTGTATTGTACATTAATGTGCACAGCTGCCTTTGAAGAGAAGAATGACACAAACTATTATTTTTAACCAATAATGAGGAGTCACTTCTTCAAACGAATGACTTCACGTGTCCTGCACTTGTTTTATATTTACCAACAGTCATTATAAGTGAAGCTTTAGAGCAATAATGTGACGGCTCCTATAATACTCACCAATCTCTTCTTCGGCTTATAGTTTCCCCCCACCGGCTGTTTCGTAGCCTTAGGCTGGTTGAGATCTTTAGGTATTAAAATAACAGGACGGTATATTATCTCTGCAAACCAAATCGAGGTTAACTAGAGAAATTGCATTTCCTACAAAAAAGCAGTGTGAATACTTATTGCTGAGGAAATTGCAGAAAAACTGCTTAAATTAACTAAAAAAGCATGCTGGCATGTAGCTGAAATCGACGAGCAAGCCTAAATTAGCAGAAGTAAAAAGAAAAAAAAAATACATTTGCTGAACTAGGTTTAATCACATAAGCAAAAGTTAACCCAACAATTAGGAAAGTAGTTAAAGTAAAGCTGAAATTAGCAACAAAAATATAGCTGAAAAGTAGCTGAAAGGCAGTAAGAAGCTTAAACTACCAGGAGGAAGTGCAAGGAGCTGAAATGAGCTAAAAAAAATGTGGAATTGGTTGAAAAAGCTAAAACGAGCATGAACACAGCTAAATAGTAGCTGAAGTATCAGAAATTGCTGAAACATAATTAAGCTGAAAGGAGCGTAACGAGCTGAAATTAGCATAAAAAGTTAATTAGGTTGAAATTAACCAAAATTACCATGAAAATTTTTGAATTGATCTGAAAACAACTGAAATTAGCTAAAAATGCAAAAAAGCATAGCCGAAAATGTAGAACAAGCTTAAGTTGGCAAAAGAAAGCAAAAAGAACATGTTTGCCCAATTAAGCTGAAAGAAGCAGAAATGAGCAATAAAAAGTGGAAATTGTCTTTTTTTAAAAGCTGAAATTAGCTAAATAAATAAATAGAACAGCTGAAAAGTAGCTAAAAGTTCAAGAAGCTTACATTACAAGAAGGAAGTGGAGCGAGCATATTTGTGATGAATTACGTAGAAAAAAGTTTAAATGAGTGCAAACCAATGGAATTAGCTGAAAATGCTAAAATTAGCATAAAACAGCTAAATAGTGGCGCAGAAAAAGCTGAAGCTTGCAGAACAATGCTGAAAGGAGCGTAACAAGCTGAAATTGGCAGAAAGAAGTAAGAAGAAGCACAAAAATGTTGTAGTTAGCAGGAAGAATCAGAAAGGAGCACAAAACAGCTGAAATCAGCTGAAAGTTGCTGAAAATAGTTAATATTTGCACAAGAAGCTGAAGCAGAACAAAAAGTGAAAGGAGCAGTAAAAGGTTGTAAACAGATCTAAAGATTTGAAGGATGTAAAATGAGCTCAGTTCATTTTCAATGAGGGGGAAAATGGCAGAAAAGGCTAAATATGTCAAAAAGCTAAAGTTGAACTAATACCAGAAGTCACAGCAGGATTGTCCTGAAAGAACTGAACGTTTTGATTCGTGATTGGTTGAAACAGATGAAAACTGTGGGACGAGAATCATGTCAAAAAAACTTAGAGAAGAAAAACGGATCACGATTGGATCAACCTCTTTCTGAGACGTACCGGCTCAAACGGTCCACGCATCTTTTTTTTTTTTTTTTTTTTTTCACCTAAAAGCCTCTATGTGCAGCTCATATGAGCAAAATGACAGAATCGTGTCAGAGCTGAATCTCGGCCGGCTGATTGGATTGTCTTTTGCTCTGCCTTCAGGCTGTATCAAGCAGCTGAAGATCTGGACGTATAAAAAAGTGATGGATGCCGCCGCCTTCCGTCTGGACGGCTGCTAGCTGACCTCAGCAGAAGGCTGTGATTTACTGTCGAGGCCGGTAAGAGCGGGGGGGCTGAACGCCACTCGGCTCCTACCGACAGCCACGTCCTATTTGCTTATATTTTTTCTGCACTCCGTTTTTTTAAAATTTTTTTCCCACCGCGGTGTTGAGATAGAACGTTACGGAGGGTAATTATCGCTGGCTGGAAATCACAAGATTCGTCTGATTAGCCATTAAATCTACTTCAGTCGGCGTCTTCGCTTGAAGTTTACTCGTTTTCGCCTCGCTAATTAGTCTGCTCGGTCAGAATGTTATCCGCCCGCTCGTGTTAGCCGCTGCCGTCAGTCTCCTTTTAGTCCTCGGAGACGAGAGCACAAACGGTGAGCGGTGCGGCAGTGGTTTTTTAGCTCTAAGTGGGTGCATCTGCTGAGCCACCGCCGCCCATCTGTTCGTAATAATTAAACAGGTTGATGGATACTCTTCACGCACTAAATTAAAGAGGCAACGTTCTGCCTCTTCGGTGCGTACGCTCAAGCCTGACTGGTTCAAAAGGCACAAATTGCTAAGGCAAATGCCAGAGAGCTCGTTATGTTTCGTGTTCTCCCATCATCATCGCTCAGAATGTGGGCCGTCAGGAGTAAATCCTTATAGAACATGTGGGGTTTGTTGGCTAAAGGTAGAAAGTGCTATCACAAATATCAGCCTTCAGAGAGTAGTTCTGATTTTCAGAGTCTACGGTGTGCACCGTCATCATCCGGCTGCAGGACTAAACTCTCAGTTGAGCTTCTTTAAAGTAAAATAGGAAATTGCAACAGAATGAGACCCGTCCTAAAAGTACAGTTGTTGTTTTGTTTTTTCTTTGTGTGTGTGCATCACAGTCCAAATGAGACATTGTCTTTACGTGTCTGATAAGAGCACATGTAACAAACACTAAGTCATAAAGTTGCAGGATCTCCCAGGGATTAAGCTTCCTTTAGTTGTCCACAAAAGAACTGTTACAGCCAACCTCATGCCACATCAGTGTGAGCTTACCATCCCCAGGCCGGCATCACAAAACCAGTTGGTTAGTATGTTCACTCCTACTTGCCAATTCAGTTCTGTGACTACCTTTCTTGGCGATGTGAAAGTAAAGTTGAACCATCACCAATCAGACTGGACTCAAAGAAACTTATTGATCTCCCTCTGTGAATATAAACCACAACATGCCTTTCAATAATACGTATATTTTGATCTTTGCCTGCTAATATTATATATACAGTATTTGGGATAGATGTGTGTCTAATATAGCATGTTGCTAATGTAGCATGTCGCTAACCTAGCATGTGGCTAACATAGCACTTTATATAGCATGTTGCTAACATAGCATGTGGCCAATGCAATGCAATGTAGCATGTTGCTAATGTAGCTTGTTGCTAACAGCATGTGGCTAATTTATCATGTTACCTAGCATGTTGCTAACATAGCATGTTGCTAATATAGTATGTTGCTAACATAACATGTGGCTAATGTAGCATGTGGCCAATGCAATGTACCTGTAATGTAGAATGTTGCTAATGTCGCATGTTGCTAACAGCATGTGGCTAATTTATCATGTAACCTAGCATGTTGCTAACATAGCATGTTGCTAATATAATATGTTGCTAACATACCATGTGGCTAATGTAGCATGTTGTGTAGCATGTTGCAAATGTAGCATGTTGCTAACATAGCATGTGGCTAATGTAGCATGTTGCTAACATAGCATGTTGCTAATATAGTATGTTGCTAACATAACATGTTGCTAACATAGCATGTGGCCAATGCAATGTAATGTAGCATGTTGCTAATGTAGCGTGTGGCTAATTTATCATGTTGCCCAGCATGTTGCTAACATAGCATGTTAATATAGTATGTTGCTAACATAACATGTGGCTAATGTAGCATTTTGTGTAGCATGTTGCAAATGTAGCATGTAGCTAACATAGCATGTGGCTAATGTAGCGTGTTGCTAACATAGCATGGTGTTACGTTGCTAACCACTAACTTTATTTTTTTTATAATTTTTCTACCATTTAATTTTTCAATGTAAATGCGTTCTTTTATGCTTGCCTACTGTTGTCATCACTCTTTGTTAAAAACAGGTCTCTCTCTTGTAAATGAGTCCTTGAGGCTCAGTGAGGCCAAACTGTATCAATAAAAGTTGAATGAAAAAAAAAAAAACATGTACCTGTATGTGCAGGATAATTGTTTAGTTGAAAATAAATTGTTTGGTTTCATTGGTTAACTTGTTTTGCTCTATATAAGACATGTATTCTTTGGAAAAACACGACTTTTAATTATTTTTTCAGCAAGTTGGGACAGGAAAATTGAATTGTATAAATTCACCATGCCTGCAGTTACAGAAGCTTTTTGGACTCGATCTGTGCACCTTTTTGTTGCAGTTTGGATAAATGGGGATCAAGTTGTGTATCTTTGTAAGAGAAAGGAGTTGTCGTCCCACTGTTCAGTTAGTGTTTCATCAGCACCGGGTTTTGAATGGCAGCTTTCAGCAATACCTTCCCTGTTTTTCATGCTTTCAGCATGAAACAGCCGAGGCAGTGATTTTCGTAAGGAGCACGCCTACAGTGACGCCTTCATTACTGTGCGTTGGGTTTAATAGGCACGGAAAGCTCTGCTTACATTTTGAGGACGGCGTCTGGACATTTTTTGGCAGCTGCAGCTAAAATTATAGTTATCTGTTTTATGTGGGAGTGAAAAATGGCTTAACCTGAGAGATTTGATCTAGTGAGCAGGTGGCGTTCCGTTTATTTAGGGGAATAAATCATTTTGTCAATTGTTGCAAATGTACGGTGAGCACTGATTTTTATTTTATTCTTTTTTCCTTCTCTCGTGTAGCAAGAAAAAAAAAAGTTGCACGGACAATTTTAAGGCTGTTAAACCTGTTTTTATACATCTCAAATCCTTCAGCAAGTATTTTATGTAATTGCATTTGTAAATTATTTTCTTTCCTGGCTGATTTGTTTCCGTCATTATCGGGATGAATGTTGGGGTTTATGTCGGGTTTTTTTCCGTACGATTTTCCAGTGTGTAACTGTCACAGCAGTTTCTTTGCTACATCAACAATTAATGTATCAAAACATTCGGCTCATTCAGGACGTACATGCTGTGACTTTTGGTATTTGTGCAATTTTAACTTTTTGAAATAGTTTTGTCGGCCATGTTTTTTTTTTTTTTTTTTAATGAGCGGAGCTTTCTTTACATCCTTTAAACCCTTTAGCAGTTTACAGCTTGTTACAGCTAATTTTAGCTTGTTTCCTGCTATTTTCAGCTTCTTTCTCCACCTTTTAGCTCTTTCTGCTAATTTTAGCCTTTTTTTAACTACTTTTCAGGAAATTTCAGCTTAATTGTGCTCTTTGAGCCTGCTTCAGCTAATTTTGACTTTTGTGCTTTATTCTGCTACCTTTTTGTGCTAATTTCAGCTGTTTGATTCTCCTTTTTTTGTTTGTTTTTTTTTAACTGCTAGGTAATGTTTTTAGGCATCTTTTAGCTTTTTTTTTTTAATGTTGGCTGTTCTGTAGTCTTTAGTTGTTTGTGCTGTTTCAGCTTCCTTCCATTTTTATTTGTCTGCCTTTTAGCTGCTTTTTTTTTTGCTAATTCCCTGCTTTGTTGTGCTTTAATCTCTTTTTAGCTCTTTCTGCTAATTTTATTTTCTGCTAACTTCATTTTTTATGATATCTCAGCTACTTTTCAGATATTTTTTCAGCTAATTTCAGTGGGTTTATTGCTACTTTTTTGTGCTAATTTTAGCTTGTTTGTACTCTTTGAGCCTCTTTCTGCTAATGCTTTGTTCAGCTACTTTTTTGCTAATTTCAGCTGTTTTGTGGTCCCTTTAAAGATTTTCAGCTTCTTTTTACTAATTTTAGCTCTTATGTTGTTTTTATAGCTTGCTTTTGTCCTAATATCAGCTGCTCTTTCCTGCTTCCGGCTACTTTAGGCTAATTTCAAGGGGGTTGCATGTGTTCCTTGAGGGTTATTTTAACCTTCAGCTTATTCAGTTTTAAACACATAGAGCTAAAGTTTGTTGTGTTAGTAGCCAAGAGCGATTCGAAATACATACGGAAGGCTGTTTAAAATTTAAGATGGCTGCCAAGGCTGATGCAAGCTGTCTGTCAGTTTGAGGACTTTTTTTTTTTTTTGTCTGAGCTGTGACTGTGCACCCGTGAAAAGTAGATGTCCAACTCACAGCTGGAGACCCTGTGGCCTAAAAATGGTTGCGGGGTCAAAGGTGAACTTGCAATAGCTCCGAACTAATAATGACAAAGCGTGTTAAGAATACAGTTTTTATCCTTATTTTAGCTTTTGTCTCTGCTTTCTTATACTTTCTTTCCATTTGCTACAGCTTTTTGTGCTTCTTTCATCTGTTTTCTGTTAATTTTAGCTGTTACTCCCCTTCAGGTTCTGCTTTTTTTTTTTTTTACATTTTAGCTAGTGATGTAATTCAAGTAGACTCGCTCACTGCATTTTCGCAGGAAATGCAGATTCTCTAGTTTGTAGTCGGGATTTGTGGAAAGATTATGAGCCATTAATAGCTTTCCCGTTGTAGATGGGTTTTTAAACGACGTCAGTCTGGAGCGTTACAGCTCGAGGAGCTAAAAGCTAATCCATGCAGGGTCAAAAACAAAACAGTTTGTTTCTGTCTTGAAACATCTAATCTCAAAAATGTCACAGCGGTTCACTCCTGTGCATGAGGGACAGCCTTTTTAAGTTCAAAGTTGTTGTCTGTCTGTGCCGTTGTAACGGTTATGTGGTATCAAGGTTTTGGAGTGCCAGCCAGGTCTCTCTCCTAACATATAAGCGGTTTACATATATGTTCACCCTTGAACACAAACCCGTACAAAGGATGTAAAACACAGAAGTGATTAACACCCTCAACATTAAATGAAAACAAAAACAACCGCATATATCAACAGGTTGATTTGTTCCACTCACCCTACCAAAGCTTGGAGAGACACTCGGTCCAAAGAGAAGAGCAGACGAGCCCTCGGGTGATCCAAGACCCGCAGTCCGACGGTTCCAGACGAGCTGTCGGATGACACACCCCTCGCTGCTCTGCCACGCTTCATTTCACAACTCTCATAAATATGTGCATAATATTTATTGGTGAATGATCAGGTCACACCTTAAGGCTAATCATGCTAACGGGGCTAACACGACATCCAAATGCCTGTGGTCAAACTCACCCAAGTGCTATCGGCTATTAGCTTCTCAATGACGTCAGAAATGACAGCTTGTAACTCGGGTAACGTTACATCGGAAAAATATCTCCGACTGCAGACGATGTAACGAGGCTCAACATAGTCCATAAATCTTCAGAATCCAACATCCTCACCAATTAAAAATAAAACTTCCACATGGCTGACATTTTGAATTTTCCTCTCTGCCGTGAGATGGGGTAGGCACACGTGACATCATTGCGTTGTGCTGCCGCTGCAGATAAAAACAGCGCCTTTTATATCGGTAAGTTATTTTAATGGAATGGCCGATGTCTGATATTGAATTTTAATGGTAATATCGGCCGATACTGATATCATGCCAATAATATTGTGCATCCCTAATTTGCATTATTCTAATTAAGATTTTTTTTTTTTACTAAAGAAGATTATGTCAAGATTCAGGTTTTGGATTCAGAAACAGCCAAACACAAAGAGTGTGAAACCAAAGATAACAGTTTTATTAATCTTGACTACTGGGTGGGGAGTCAGGATCCAGCTGCGGGAACACTTCTTCACAGAGAGGTGGGGTGAGAGCCATCCAGGGCTGTTCCAGGGCTCAGGTGGGTGGCCAGGTGGCCTACTGGCATGTTGCAACATCTCTGGTAGACGGCTGGACGACCATCCAGTACATGGCGAAGGGGTCCGATCTGCAGCAAGCAATGTGTCCGATCTGCAGCAGACGTAGGGGTCTGGGCTCTGCAGCAGTTGTGCAGAGCTGGGGGTCTGCATCAGGCATCGAAATCACAGGGGACATAACCACTTTGAGAGTCGTGAGACCCTCAGGACTCTTTGGATCCTCAGGAGGCTGAGAACGTGTAGGTGGGCGGTTGTCCCCGACACCCACAGTGAGATGTGGAGATGGGCTGTCGTCCCTGACACCTACTGTGAGGCATAGAGGTGGGATGTCATCAAGTCTCTGCCTCTTCATTGGCTGGTGTGGGCCCTTAGAAGGTTCAGCCTCACTGGACTGAACAGGCAACACCAGAGGCAGAGGGTGCTGGTGACACAGGAGATGAGGGGTCCTCGGCTACAGACGAAGCCAAGGAATCAGCTGCAGGTAAAGGGACCATGGGGACAATGGCTGGTGTGAAAATCGTGGGGTCTGCAGTCAGCTTGGTCGTGGGGTCTGCAGCCGACGTGGGGCTCATGGGGTTTGCAGCTAGCTTGATCATGGAGTCTGCAGCTGACGCAGGGCTTATGGGGTCTGCAGCCTGCTTGGTCGTGGGGTCGGCAGCCAGCTTGATGGTGGGGTCTGCAGCCCACGTGGGACTCGTGGGGTCAGCAGCCGACATAGGGCTCATGAGGTTGGCAGCCAAAGTGGGGGTCTTGGAGGTGGCAGCTGACATGGGGGTCTTGGAGGCAGCAGCCAAAGTGGGGGTCTTGGAGGTGGCAGCTGACATGGGGGTCTTGGAGGCTGCAGCCAAAGTGGGGAGCTTGGAGGTGGCAGCTGACATGGGGGTCTTGGAGTCAGCAGCCAACATAGGTCCTACCAAAGGCATGGGGGCCGCTGAAATATGTGGGTTTTGCTGAAGGTGTGGGGCTCGCTGAATGCATAGGACTCACTGAGGATGTGGGTCCCACAGAGGGTATGGGGCTAGGAAGATTCTCTGAGGTTGGTGTGCCAAACCTGGCATGGAACATAGTCATGAAAAGCTGCATTTGAATGTCCAGATTTACTAAGGAGCCCTCAACACCAGAAAGCCACTCTTGTGTCGGTTTAGAATCCATTTTGGCCAGATTATTCTGTCTAGATTCAGGTTTTGTATTCAGAAACAGCCAGACACAAAGAGTGTGAAACCAAAGAAAACAGTTTTATTGATAATGACTGCTGTATGAGGAGTCCTGATCCTGCGTGGGCAGTCATGATCCAGCTGCAGGAACACCCCGCATGTCTTCACAGACAGGTGGGGTTAGAGCCACCTGTCAGAGCTTGAAGTGCAATGTCACCACAACTGGTGGGAAAGCAGCTGTAAAGGGAGGCCTGTAAAGCTGTGGACAGCAGGGCAATGCAGGGTCGTGATCCAAAGAGTGAAGCAGGGATCAAGTACAGGGAGTCAGAGTTCTACTAAGAAATCAAGTGGTCAAACCGTAAGCCAGAAGAAGTAGTCGTCACCAGGGTCAGATGGGCAGAACAGAGCAGACTAGGAGTGGGCAAAACGGTAAATCCACCAAACCAGATGTGAGGTAAAAATCCAAAGAACGAACCATGAACATCAGGTGTGAACAAGAACTAGATGGCTGGATAACAGATACCAAGAAAAAGTCTGATAATCTGGCAGAGGTAGGTGGTGAGTGGAGTCCTAAAATGTGGATCAGAACAGGTGCAGTGAATCAGTCTGATGAGCTGCAGTGCAGAGTGACAAAGCTTGAGATCAGAGCATGACAGGGCAGAAAAATGACATGGAGGAGCAGAAACAAAACATAAGGGGCTGTGAGTGAGGCAGGGGACAGAGGATGTGATCATGACAGATGATATTTTAAGCAGAGAACTTTTTCTGCAGTCTCACTATCAACATGTTATATTCAAAGCACCCAGAGTGAATTTTTCCATTTTTCAGCTTCAAATTTCTCAACTGTAATATTTCCAGTGGTGGAAACAGTCTCTAATAGTATATGTCTGTGTTTTTACAGCAACTAAAATGTACAATTTAAAGTTCATTTGATTCAGATTCTCTTATTAATCTGAATTACCAGGTCAATAAGAACTTTGAAGGACTATTACAAGTTGTCTCTAACCTGCATTAAACAAGATTAGGAACTTAATGCAGGCGAACTCTTGACGATCCACCATCAGTAGTCGAAGCTTCTCCTCAAACTCTTTTCCTCTTTGGGTCAGTCGGATTAAAGCAGGGTCAGCATGGGACAGGATCTTTGACATCTCCACCTAAAACAAAGAAAGCACCAGCTGATGACAAGACAGTCACCTGTCCTTCTGGACTGTGCTTTTTTTGCATCTTTATAAGGATCTTTTTATTAAAATTAAATTAACTTTTGTTTAGGTTGATCTTTAAACTACTGTATATTTTTTTCTTAAAAGGAAAATAAGCAGTGACGACCACAAACTTAATATACTGTACAGGTAGTCCTCGCGTTACGGCGCCCCCGACTTGCGGCAACTCGGACTTGCGAACGCCTCCCAGTGACGTCATCACACCTCCCATTGACTTTCAATAGCTGCACACAGTGCCGTTTCTTTTGTGTGTGGGGTGTTAATACCTTTC
>JAVCKU010000088.1:2735812-2748464 GCA_032273985.1 Hypsolebias coamazonicus
ATAATTTTTTTTTTTTTTTTTAACAAAAATTTTATTTTATGGTAAGTTGTTGTGGTAAAAAGAAAAAGAAAGAAAGCATTTTCCCCCATTAGTATGTATTCCAGGCTAAAGTTTTGGGAAGGCTACCCAGCCCAGCAGATCCTCCAAAACAGGCAGCTAAAAATTATTATTATTATTATTTTTACAGTGCCTCTCAAATGTAAAAAGCAAAGCATGGCCGAGTAAGCTAATAGAAAAATAAAAAGTATAGAGATAGAGGTCAAATAAAAGTCTACTACTGAAAGCAAAGCATTATTTTATCATATGATAACTATAGGATTAGAAATTGCATTTATAATGGGATTTTCCCGGTAGTTTTTTTTTTCCTCCCCTAAAGAACACTAGAGGGCAGTAAAGTTACAGTGAGGTTACAAAAGGAATCTGTCTTTCTGTCTATGTATGTATCTGTCTATCTACATGTATGTATGCAGCATACATGTAGATAGACAGATACATACATAGACAAACAGAAGCATACATAGACAGATACATACATAGACAAACAGAAACATACATAGATAGACAGATGCATACATAGATACAGATAGATAGATACAATCCAAGTCGGAGTGAGGACAGAGGATAGAGATGAGGAGGATGAAAGTTGCCACCCTTGATCAGGGAGCATCAAGAAAAAAAATCCTGGGCGAAAACTATCAATAGAAATGTTGAAGTCTTTTAAGTCTTCCACCCATTGAGAAAGACTAAATCGTCAATTGACTTTTCTAGTGCCTTGGCTTTTCTCTGTATCACTACTGTGATGAGTCAAACACAACATATTCTGCTCAGAGTAACAAAGTACAGTATATAATTGGGTATACCCATATCAGCACTCGTCTTCGTCTGAGGTCAGTGTTTGAAAAGCACTAGAGATTTCAACATGACAACTTATTTCTTTACTCAATAAAGATTTTAGCATCAATGGAATGTCTGTGGAGGCAGTACAAAAAGCCAGAGAACCAGCTTATTTCATAACAAATATTTTTCAAATGGCTTGCCATCGACTCAAGTTCAAGGGGAAGGTGACGTACCGTTTTCTCTACAAAATCAAACTCAAACTGTTTCTAGTGTGAAATATCACGCATCAAGTCCAAAAAACAGATGTTGCAGTCTTTTTTCTGACTGATAAGATTAAATCTTCTAAAACTATAGTTTAATATTACATACTGCAGTCCTTACATGGCCTTCCTGAATACCTCTGAATACCATAAATGGTTCACATTAAGGTATATCCAGATAAAACTGGTGTACAAGTGTCTTAAAGCGTCCTAATGTCCCTGGAATGAAGGTCTTTTTCACAAACCTAATCAAAGCAACAAAATATGCTAATATTGCTGTCCAGTTCTGACCTTCTATGTCTTCAAAGAGAAGAACGCACAGTGTTCTCCACCAACCTTGAGCTTTTGTTCTCCATGAATATTTTCATTCAGCAAATTCAGAATTGTTTTGAATTGTTATGAAAATTATCTCTTTAGGATGCTATTTGGTGTTTTTTTTTTTTTTTTTTTTTTTGCTTGGTGCCTTTTTCATCAAGCTGTCCTCTTGAACATTTTTCTGAAGTTGCCTTTTGGAATGCTGGATCACCAGTTTATTTCTTTACTTTTTTATGTAAATGGTCTAAAAAACTTTTTGGAAATGGCTAACTAATAGGACATCTTTTCCTACAAGTTACAAAGTATTACTATTTTTGTTTAGGTGTCCAGCTTGATAGTTGATTTTTAGCCTTAGATTTGTACTGCTTTACAGATATTTCCGTTACTGACACAACCAAACTGTTTCTGGAAAAGACGAACATCGTTTGTAATCGTTTTTGTACCCCGTTGCGGAGCGAAGAGTGGAAAATGGAAATACCCTCCGTCTGTCCATCTATGCATGTGAGGTGGACAACTTGAAAAATAAATTGGGTATCAACTTCCATTTTGGTGTGTGGCTATGTCCAGATGTAAGGAAGGTTCATTTTGAAAACTCTAACATGGCCGCCACCTTGTATAGTGATTTTTATTTTATTTTATTGACACATAAAAACGTTACCTATCAAAATCTGGGTTGCCAAGTCAAAATCCAAGATGGCCACCACCATATACTGTATCTGTAAACCAGCCACCCCAGTCATTTGAGGAAATTGCTTTCTAGTTTTCATATCCTCAAATGTTTTTATATTCCTCAAATGTTTGGGGGGGGGGCTGAAGAATAATCTACGGTGGCTAAGGCCACCATTGGCCACCCCCTTTACGCCATCATCACAACTGGTGGTGGATAAAATTACTCCTCTCGCCAAGATCTGTTACTCAACACTGCCTCTGACGAGCAAAATATAACAAAACCTCCCTCTATTTTTCTAAAAAATTGTAACTCCTACCCACTTCGATATCCTTCACCAAAACATTATGGTTTGCTTGCATTCCCTGTTCAATTCCAGTCCAGATAGATACTTGTTTTTAAAACTACAGACATTCACTGTTCAAATCCCTCAAAGACGGCGGGGTCATTGGTACACCGCTTGTTTTATCCTTAATAAACTAAAAAAGGAAATCCCTTCTCTTATGAGAGGGAACCTTGAAGTGGAATTTTAGCCTCAGGGTTCAATAAATTCCAGCATGATGACCAATTACCAAACAGCAACGAGCTCAACTTATCATCCCTAAGTAATGGGCGACTTTTATCCAGGCTTCCTCTAATCGAGTAGCTCTCATTGTGCTGCCTTGAACTGAGCATGACAGGAAAGAAGCAGTCCGTTTTCTGACATATGCAGAGCAGAGACCGGCGGACCCCTCAGGGTGGTACTCATAAACCTTGGTCAGGAGGGGAAGCCCAGTTAATCCCGTCTACCTGCTGTTGACTGAAGCTTTCGTCATGGCCAAGGAAGGCTACGATCAGGCTTGAGCTTTAGGCTTAGAGAGACACGATCACATCCTGCGCAACCATCTGAGTCACTCATTTGAGACTGAAATATAACCGTGAAGTAAACTCACACTTAATACACCTACAGATAGACAGAAGTTAAGCTGTCTCCCTCTGCTTGGAGTCAGGACTATTTAAATGCCCGTCAAAGGGGGAACATACATACAGACATAAACTTTATCTTGTCCCGCCCTTAACTTCTGATCCACTCAAGATAATTTAATGAAACTTGATACACGTATGGATCATCACTAGACAGTGCCAGGGTAAAGGTCACAAATCAATGGAAAAACTTGAAAAAGTTTTACAAGGTCTTTGCTATAAAATGCTATAGAATTTGTGGACAGCCGTATACGTAATGTCTCTTCAGAGGTACTTCAGTTATTGCAGAGGGTTGTGGCTGTGTGCCTAAGCCAGTACAGTGTGTTAGTTTTATTTTTGTGCTAGATCCTATTTCAGTTGGACTTGTTTGTTTCAAACTTTGATGAGGGTGAGATAAGAAGTTGCTACGAGGCCAAGAGAGTCGTGTGCTTTCACGTATTTCCATCTTTCATTAGAAGATTAATGTGAGAATGAATTTCCAGGAAGCAACAATGATTAAAGTCTGCTTGTCCTTGCTGTTTATCCGACAAAACTTGTTTTTCTGTCTTGGCGAATCCAGCCTACATCGAGGACGTGGCTCGCTGCGTGGACCAGAGCAAGCGCCTCATCATCGTCATGACGCCCAGCTACGTGGTGCGGAGGGGGTGGAGCATCTTTGAGCTGGAGACGCGGCTGCGCAACATGCTGGTGACCGGCGAGATCAAAGTCATCCTGATCGAGTGCGCCGAGCTGCGCGGCATCATGAACTACCAGGAGGTGGAGGCCCTCAAACACACCATCAAAACGCTGACGGTCATCAAGTGGCGCGGGCCGTCCAGCAACAAGCTCAACTCCAAGTTCTGGAAGCAGCTGCTCTACGAGATGCCCTTCAAGCGCATGGAGCCCCTGAGCATCTCCCACGAGCAGGTGCTGGACGTCAGCGAGCAGGGTCCCTTCGGCGAGCTCCAGACTGTCTCCGCCATCTCCATGGCCGCGGCCACCTCCACCGCCATGGCGACGGCGCACCCGGACTTGCGCTCGACCTTTCACAACTCTTGCCACACCCAGATGAGGCAGAAACACTATTACCGTAACTATGACTACGACCTGCCGCCCGGCGGCACGCTGCCGCCGCTCTCCTCTCTGGGCAACCAGCACACCTACTGCAACATCCCCATGACGCTCCTCAACGGGCAGCGGCAGCAGGCCAAGTCGCCGCGCCAGCAGAGCCTGGAGGAAGCCCACGGCAACAACGCCATGTTGCCGCTGCTGCCCAGGGAAACCAGCATCTCCAGCGTCATCTGGTGACAAAGGCGACGCCGGGCAGGGTGGACCGTGGCTCAGAGCGGCGTCCATCATGGGGAAGACTCGGACCCTGAATGCACCGGAGCTGAGTGGACGGGTGGCACTAACGAACTTACTGCTGTTCAATTTGCACGAGGAAACAACAGGGGAAGAACGGACGCACCTGATCTGGGAGAGGAGCTCGTTAAAAGAAGTTTTTCTGTTCCGATACAAGCTTTTATTAAAACCGAACGATTGAAAAAGATAATAAATAAAAAGTGGACATTTTTATATGCCTGTATGAACACTCGCGCAACACAAGCCAACACTTATCATTTACCCAGAACGTCAAAGGAACACAGGGTTTTGTACATATCTTTTTTTCTAATTCTTCGTAGCAAATGTTTTTTTTTTTCTCCCTCTCTCATCGGTTGGGAATTGTTTTTATTTCAATTTTTTTTTTGTTTTGTTTCTGTTTGTACTAAAGTGAGGCCTGTAAAGATTTGTCGGTAAAACCGTTGTTACCTTTATTCTAATTTGTTGGCTGGTGTTTAAAAAACAAAAACGATTTTTGTTGAGTTTTTGTTTTATTTGAGGAGATGAGAACGTTTCTAGTCGCAGCCCTCAGGAAAAAGGGGTGAGATATTAGAGGTTGGGGGTTTAAGCTCAACCGGATTATGCAAAATAAAATAAAGGCAGGCGACTGGACGTCGCTGTCCCAATTTGAACACTGTCGGGAAATAGAAGAATACGGTGCTAGGCTTCACATCTCTGTTCGTTTGATTTTAAACCACATAAACAGATGATTATATCACTAATAAAAGTAATTATGTGTATTATTTTCTGGAAAAAATAAGAAAAGTATATTTTTGTAACGGGGATATTTAATTAGAGATGTTATGAAGTTTATAAAAGGAAATCAGGAGGAGTTGAGAGGCTTGGTTTTTTTTTTTTGTTTTTTTGGTTGTTTGAAAATCACAAAAAAATGATCGTTTTTCTGTTTTCATGATGTTTTGAACGCTCCTAGACTTTTTCCTGTGCTCGTCGACCTCACAGTCATTTCAGCCACTTTAACAGGGATGAAGCTATCCAAGATGTCAGCGCGAAAGCTGCCGCCGCAACCAAGCGTTTACCGTGACCGGGTTTCCTGCGTAGGACCAAACGAGGCTGTTCAGGGCTAAATCTCCCGTCTGTCCTCCATTTTCTTCCTCTTCCATTAGTTTTTCCATTCCTCTTGGAGTGATTCATCTGAGATAAATATATGTTTCTCTGCAAAACTTTCAGGCAGGCGACGCTTCGGCTAAGATACGAGGACGAAGGATTCCAACGCTGGGAGTCCCAGTTACTCCGTTAGCAGCAATTCTCTTCCTACTTCTCAAATTTCACCTCCTTTCCGTGAAATGCCTCTTTTTAAAATGTTTAATTTTGATGTGAAGTTCTGTAGAAGTTATGAACCACTCATGTTTTAACCCACACTGATGAGCTAATGGCTAGTCTGAGCTAGAGCTGTCTTTTCTAACCTGGGCCCGACCTGAATTTGGTCCGGTCCGGGCCATAATAATGTGCTAGATGGGCGGGCCTGTGTCGGGTTTTTGATTGTGCCAGCGGACACGCACAACTGACTATCCAGTTATATGGAAAATAGCTTGCCATACAATCCAATTATATGGCAACATGGCTTGCCATACATTCACCAGCCGCATGCAACTATTTGACCGTGCGCTGACTGGCCTTGAAAGAGATAAAAACTTAAAAAATAAAAACTAATTTTGGTTAAGCTTCAGATGGGACTATTGCCAGGAAGCGACCAATCAAAGCCCAAATGGACATTCAGTCAGATGCTGCACTCAGCGGACGCGCACGGCCGACGAGCCAAACAGGTGGAATCACAAAATATCCGTCATGTCAGAGCATGGTCCGTGCCTGAATAATGCAGAATGCAGGCAGAAGCAAGGATTTAATGCTTTGACGGCCATGAAAGGACAAACGCCCCCTCTGCTCCGAACTTCTGCCTCACTTTATTGAGCCGCATCTATCGACCGTTAAAGCTTAATTAAAAATGTCGGGGGGTGGGGTTCAGGTTCGGACCAGTAATTACTGTTAATTCGTCAGGTCAGGCGAAGTTTGGAAATGATGGCTACGGCCTGGGTTAGATCTGATTTTTTGGGCCCAAATGCAACTTTAGTTTGAGCAAGGCTGAAGAAAGGTCTGCCTTTAAAATAATAATAATAAAAAAATTTAAAAATAAAAACTCCGGTCTCAAAATAATTAGTCGTTGACACAAGCCCTGTTTTATCAAATTTTTACAACGCGGTTAATTATGTTAAGCAGTTATTTGCAAGCTAGCTCTGGCACGTCTGGGATACGTTCTTTGCATTTACAATAATATTTCTCTCTGGAATAAATGCAAATTTGTGAATTGTACAAAGAAGCATTTGCATGAACTACTGTAAAATATTTTACTTTCGACAGCAATCCACTTTGGTTTTGGCCCAGCTCAAACTAGCCATTTGCCTGTCTGCAACAGGTAAGATGTTCTTTGTTTATAACACAACTACAGAACCCATCTTCAAAAGGTCTGAACTGTTGTTTTTAACTTCTGTTAATGGATGTCTGTTATACAAAATGTTAATTATGATTATAAATATATTTCACTGGTTGGATAGAGATAAAAATGGAGGTCTGGACAGAAAAGTTTGAACGTTTTTAATTTTTACTAAAATGAATTAAAAACATAAAAATGTTTTAAGTAAATACCCCCCCCCCCCCACCAGACCAAAGCAAGGTGAAAATGATGGCGCCATAGTGTTGTTTTTATTATTTTATTTTAGAATTTTGACTTTTTTCCTTCAGATTTTGAGATTAAAATAGAATTTAGAGGGGGCGGAAAAGTCAGAATTTCACAATTAAAGTCAAAATTCTGATTTTTTTTTTTTCTCAGTTTTATAAGATAAATACCTTTTTATTATTATTATTGTTGTTGTGGCCGTAACCTTCTTCCATACATCCACATTACTCATCCAGAAAAACATTCTCTTGCAGATCAGTGTCATGTGATAAAGAGCTATTTCCACACATCTGCTCAGATCTAGGATGGCAGCCGATTGTTACTCCTCCTGCAGTTGTGCCATATCTTTTGTTTTATTTATTTTGAGAGACTAACTTCAAACTAAAATACCTGCAGCGTCTGAAATGTTTCCGTTAGTGCCATTGAATATGCAAAGTGGGTAAACTTGTACACAATAAACGAAAAACGGAGTTCGTTTCTCGCTGCTCGAACTCGTCACATTTTGCCTTTTATTTTCTGGTCGAAGCCTGACGTTTTATTTTGAAGTGATTGTTTGTTTCAAAGTGTGAGCTGCCACATTTGCGTTAGAGACTTTCCTGTTTTCATTCACTCAAGCCACACTGTCCCTCCACTCCGAGGCAAAGACAAAGATTCAACAGAAGGGTCAGCTGTGCTGTAATGTGGCAAACGTGTAAATAAACGGTATCGTAATTAAGATGAAGACAATCGAGCCATATTCACAAAAACTGACGGTCAGTTTTCCCAAGAGTATCGACTGACCGCTTACGGAAGCTGTGTGATGGCAAAGGTTTGCATTTTTCTTAACAGGTTAACTTTTTTTTTTAATGCTAAACATTTCTGATGGTGTTGCTTTGATTAGAAAGGTGGTGATGAATATTAACAATATATAGCACAGAATTATTCCAGGCACTTTCACGACTCTTGAGACGAACGTCTCCGTTTTCTGATTTATTTTCTATTATGTATCTGCAATGTTAATTAAAAGAGATACTGTTATTAATAATAAAACCACATTTATGGTATTATTTCTCAGTCCTGTGTGTGTTGTGTTTTGGGGAGTGAAAGTGCCGTTTCATTGCTTTAAAAAAAATAAAATGACAACCGGCTCTCTTTGTTTATGGAGCGGCGGCACAGATTGCTGACGATGCCCAGATCTGTTTTCTTGGCAGAGGGCCGACCCGACTGCCATAACTCTTCCCGTCTCCCGTAAAACCTTGGGAAAACAATCAATAACTCTCCTTGTTCCCCTCAGAGGCTGAGCCAGTATCATAAAAAAAAAAAAAAAGTCAAATATTAGGAGAGGGTCACAATGCGGCGAGAAACTTTGTGTCCTGTTTGACTGACCTTGAAGTACTCCAGTACAGAAGAAGATAAGCACCTTTTATTTCAGAATTCTGACTTTTTAATCTGAATTCCGATTAAAGTCAGAATTCTCGGCATTTGGAGATTAACGTCAGGATAAAAAAATTCAAAGTTTTTAAACCTCGTCACTAACCTTCTTCCGGTCAGAACATTCATTACGGAAATATATTTAATGTTAATGTACAAGTTGCTTGTGTTGGGCACAGTTAACCAAAAGGTTTGCTTTGATAACCCATAATCCACTAACTAAAGAATTAGCTGTGCTAACACTATACCGCTATAAGTAATTGAAAATAGTGAAAGCTTATGCTAACTGCTAACCGCTAAGCTAAGGTGACTATCGCTCAATCTGGCTGAAAGGTCTGTCTTCTTCTGTGGGACTGACACAAACCTATTGATGTTAGTTTGATTCTATTTATTTGATTTGAAGGTGGATGTATCACTAAATCGTAAATGCAAAGCTACGGAGTTACATACTGTTGTCTAGCTAGCTAGCTGGCTGCTGTGTCAACCAATCACATCGCGCGTACACGTAGCCAACCAATAGCTTGCCTAGTGGCTCCTTAGAGACACACCCTCAATAGACAAGAATAAACGTGTAAATTTGGTAGCGGACTTAAAATTAGCAGAACGTAATTTAGCGGAAGCTAACGGTTTCCGACGTTAGCAAAATTGCAAATCTGCTAAATGCAAAGCTAGCTTCCCTATTAGCTGTTAGCGGATTAATAAAACCGTGCTCACCATGGGATCGTGCTCCTTCTGAATATATTTGAGTTGAACTCACAAATGCTCACTTACTCAAAAGATCTAGCCTCGAGTGTCTTTAACAAATGACTGATCGTTAGCTTAGCACAAAGATAAACGGCAAGAAGATGAATGTTATGCTCATGATGTACTTTTTATCCTCACTTTTTTCTTTTGTGTTTAATACAAATCCAGATTACACAGCAGAGAGTTTCTGCCACATATATTTCCAGGATTCAGTACAACGTATCCAGAGTTACTTAGCCTTAAAATAAACAGCTAATTGTTGGGATTCAAACTACCTAGCTTGTCTAGTAGCTAGTTAGCTTAGCAGAAAGATAAACAGCACTTTGCACTTTTTCATTACCAAAATTTTACGTCTCCCACTGTCTTGTTCTTGCATGAATCAAAACAGCATTACTGAAATGTTCTACATCATCTGGCTGAGCATGCTAATTAGCATGTGTTCGATCAATGTTAGTTAAGAGATGATGCACTGTGCCCTACATCAATGATTGTTTTATTCAAGCTGGACGCTTCAAATCCTTTAAAGTGGAACTTCACAGTTAGTTTCAAACATTATATTGAATGTGTTGGTTTTTTTGCATCAATATAAGAAAAAATACTGTAAAGGTCTAGCGTAAGATGCTTTGCCAACTCAAGCCCTTGGATCCAACCAACCGAAGCTGGATTGTGGAGACGAGCATCGTCATCCTGCACTGGTGTGTGCAACTTCTACTAGGCACAACATTCGCCATCCTTTCCGCCGTCATCTCTACAACATTAAACTCCTGCATCTGTGCTGGTGTGTGCACGGAAAGCTTCCAGATGTTGTCATCTGAGTGGATGCCATATGGTGTGTGAAAAGGAGGAGCTCCTAAGCGATGACACCTTCCCCCCCCAAATGAAATCATTTTCACTTCATTACAGTGCCACAGCATAATAAGTTCCCTGTACGAAGGCCTGTTCTATATGATGGAGGCTTTCACTGCAGCAGATCAGGCTACAAACGCAGATGTTTCATATCCTCTCCCTATCCTGGTGAAGAGAATTACTCACAATGGCAGGTATACAAACCCCGCCTCTACATGTCCCAAAGGGCCTTGTTACCCATTGCAATGTGCTCTGTGACACGTCTTCCACTCCAAGAACCAGGCCAATTGTCTGAGCACAGAAAGACGCTGGTGGAGACGGTGTGCGGGGAAGCCAGATAGCATTTGGAGAGGCGATGCAGGCAGCTGTTAACCCAGTTTTGGGGTAATTCTGAGCTCACGAGGCTTCATCGCGCCATAATTGGCTTTGCGTTAGTGTATGTGCCAGAGTCATGAATCACTAATCACTTAGCAGGGGCTCTTCAGTTTGCTGCTGCTTCCTGTGAGAGTCGCCTCATCTTAAATTATTTAACATTTTATGATGGTATTGATGTCACTCGTTTGACTCATCAAAGGACACTTTAAAGGTGTTTTCATGCCTCGGTTGATCCAAACACGTTGGCTGGAATCAGCTGAATGTGTAGAAGGATATTGCAGCTTTGAAACTGAGGAGTTTGTCCACCATGGTTCAACTCCTGGCCATGCCAACATGTCATGGGGTATCCCTGTGCAAGACACCTGGTCTCTAATTGCTCCTCGGGTGCTTGCATAGCTGCCCACTGCTCCACCTGGGTGTACCTCAGGTGTGATGGGTTGAATGCAGATAACTAATTTTGTCATGGTATGGGAACGTACCATGACAAAAATATATGAGTGGTATACAGTACAATGATGACAACACAGCACTTCTCTAAAAGAAACCTGGCCTTGATGGGGAAACTCAACAGGGATGTGCTGCCATCTCCTGGACATGCTTTCAAACTGAATCTTTGCTCAGATGGTCCCTTGCAAGGCATGCTGGGAGAAAATAACATAATTTGGGCCATTAAAAGAAAAGTGGGGTGGCTGGTAAATCATTCAGTCATGATAAAAATCGCATAGGCCTACATCTTCTCTAAATTGCTGCAAAGTTGGAACCTGTAATTGGGATGAATAGGGGTTTTCTATCAGATAATGTGTGGCTGTTATATTCAAATCCTTTCAAATGGCTCCCAAATGAGCAATGATTTTTTTTATTTGGATTTTCTAGATAACAGACCAAGCATTAGATGAATACATAATGGATGACTGTTTTATGCCTCATTATGAACTCCCCTTGAAAACACGACAATTTGAATCCATAACCAATACCAAACATTTCTCTCTATAAACTGTACAGATCACTGCCTCACCCATTTGGTTATAGAGTTATGACAGTTACATTGTTTTTTATAATGGCGTTTTGTCTGTTTGCTACATTGGTTTTAAACTATAACCTACTGGTGCTGTGCCTTCCAACGTTCTGGACCGATAAGAGGATCAACTAAAAAACCCAACTACAAACAACAAGAGTAGTTTGTCTGGAAACCACTGGGTTCTATTGACCTTCTAATGCACATGCTCAAAGTCAGTACTGTATTTTGCAAATGCGTTGTGGTCTAGATTAGAGGCAAACCAAAGAACACCTGGCGACAAATGGTAGCGGTACCATCCAGATGCTGGCCCAGACCAGACAGGAGTGACCTTGGTGGTTGCTCTTCATGCCAATGGGCATTGTAGACAATGATGATAATTGTGGTCTAGATAAGTTCATGCTTAGTCCCAGTGTTCATATCTATCGGTACCTAGGGTCCAACTGTGCCGTGGTCATTCCAACACCTGGCAACATTGTACATTGAAGACCTCTATCGCAAAACCAATTTATAATAACTGCTGTTTGTTGAAGCAAATAAAAAGGTGTACAGGACCAAAATACTAGCATTGAACACCATCCTTGAATACCAGAAATATGTCAGATTTCCGATATCATGCAATATTTGTTAGTTTCTAGTCTGCTTTGTCTTCCATCTAGTTCCACACCGAGCTAAAACCACCGTAAAATGGACTCGAGTTAGTTGTGGTAGCCATCTTGAAAATAATTCAAGTTCAGCAGTTGTGGATTTGCATCCAGGGACTTGTTTGTTTCATGCAAATCTTATTAAAACATTTAACTAACAGACAAAAAAAAAAGTTAAGCAGACACACAGAAGCAAAATTTGAAAATATAAATTTTTTTTGTTGTCAAAAATCTATGGGAAAGCAAAATATGACCTCATACATGTTTTGTTTTTTTTCTTCTTCTTTCGGCTTCTCCCTTCGTCATGGGTCGCCACATCGAATTAGTCGCACGAAGACTTGGCAATTGTTCAGACCACCGAGCTACCACAGCCCTCTGTGTGGAGCAGAGAGCTGATATCTAGGGTGCCCGGGGGAGCTGATGGTGAGGGTTAAGCGCTTTGCTCAAGGGCCCAGAGTGGGGCAGATGAGGGTGGAGACAGATGTAACTGCTTCACTTATCCCACCCACATTTTTTAGATGTTGT
>JAVCKU010000088.1:2875031-2886307 GCA_032273985.1 Hypsolebias coamazonicus
AGTTACGGCAGCCACATGGCCGGCGCTCCGACTTACGGCAAAATCGAGTTGCGAACGGTCCTTAGGTCCGGAACCCGCTCGTAACTCGGGGACAGCCTGTAAAATGTGAAAGAACTGAATTACATTTGAAAAAACTGAATTACATTTGAAAAAAAAAAAAACCTGAATTACATGAAAAAACTGAATTACATTTGAAAAAACTGAATTACATTTGAAAAAAAAAAAACCTGAATTACATGAAAAACCTGAATTACATTTGAAAAAGCTGAATTACATTTGAGAAAAAACTGAATAACATTTGAAAAAACTGAATTACATTTGAAAAAACTGAATTACATTTGAAAAAACCGAACTACATTTGAAAAAACTGAATTACATTTGAAAAAACAGAATTACATTTGAAAAATAAAGTTAATATATGATTATGATAATGATAACAATAATAGTAATAATAATAATAATAATAATAATTATAATAATAATAAAGTTAATAAATAAAAAAAAACATACTGTTTGGCTCAACATAATTATGTTTTTTTTTAATATGATTCTGGCCACTTCTGTTTTGGCCACTTCCACTTTGGATAAATGTAATTCAGTTTTTTTTTTTTTTTCAACTATAATTCCTTTTTTTCATAAGTAATTCTGTTTTTTCAAATGTTGTTGTATTTCATTGTTTTTGTTGTTGTTTCATATGTAATTCCATCCCCCCCCCTCCCCCTTCAAATGTTGTTCATTTACACCTTAGAGCCACCGTAGTAAGCACTGTAGACACAGACATCCAAAACTACGTACTGACAGATCTGTTGTTTCCTTTAGTCCCATCAGCAGGGTTGATTTTGGCTGTAGTAGTTGTGTTGTAGTCAGTTTCAAACATCAAGATCAGGACTCAATATTCATACTAAGAATCATTGTCTTCTATTGCCATGTAAAAGCTAATTGACTACTGTATATGTTTTGTTGAGAACCGCAAGATGACAATAAAACTTGTTCACCCAACTTAAAAACGTGTCCACAGTGTTAACATAAAGTGTTTGCTCTGCTTTATTTTACACTCACCTGTACGGGGCAGTGCAGGCCGTCTTTGACTCATTAATGAATTAGTCGATAAATCGTGAAGTGTAACTTTTATTTAGACATCCTAAAGGAAACTGAAAGATGAAGCAGAGACTGTGGGACTGGCTCCAGTGCAGGTTTTAAGCCCCGCCTCCTCCACATAAATTAATGGCACATTGCCCTCGGTTTAATAACATAAATCATTTAAAAAAGTTGCAAATATCTTACAGTCTGCTGTACACTCATATTCATCATTCTAATTCTAATTAGTTATTGACGCCATTAGCGAATAGGAGGGGACCCACATCCTTAGTGAGCAGACTCTGGTTACAAAAATACACCACAGCAGCTCCCATAAGTGGGAAATTGGGACTTCAATTCTCAACAATGGTGGGGACACAACAATTACATTTTATAGTGTACACAAAGCTTGAAAATATTTCTGCCACTACTTAGAGAAGTAAAAAATGGGGATATTTTTCTATATACAACGAAAATGAATGCTAACAATGCTAGCTTTTGTAGCCAAGAGCACCAGTGGTGATTAAAAGTGCAAACCTTCCATAATAGTTAACGTTTCAAAGCAATGGTTGTGTTCCGCTGATGAAAACTGCTGTTTTGATGAGTTAAATAGATATTTTCCAATTCAATTGGTAAATTTCTGGTGTTAGCAAGTTGAGGGAAGTGGATTACCGATATGTAGGGATTAAACTCAAGAGTTCCTGGATTTTGGTTCTATGCCCTTTTATTTCTGCCAGTTTTTGCTAAGTGTCAATGTCTACCACTAAGCTTAGGTGCCTACAAGTCTTTCAGTATTAGTCCAATTTTAGTTCAGCTATCTATGAACATTTCAGCTGAAATGTTTGTTCTCCCTTTGTATATTACCAGGAAGGACAAATCCCTCAGTTGTAACATTTAGCCCTAAGAACCACACTGACGATGCCTAATTTACTTGAAGGCTTTAAAACTAAATTGTCTAAGTGCTCATGGTCTGATGAAATGTGAAACCCACTAAAGCTATAGTTGCAATTAATTACCGGTACACACTCACACAAAAGCCTTTATAGTATTTTATAGAAGAGTTGATTCAGTCTGGATCAAGATGCTGCAACGTGTCACTGATGGGAGGTTGAGATGTGGAATGGATGCCATGTTTTATGGAGTGTGTGAAATGTAGGGCTGAAATGGGTTTCTCCTTTTTTCTAGTTGGGTAAACAGGAAAAATGAGACCAGGACACTTTGACACATCCATTTGACAGAAGAGCCAAAAGTTTTAAACACATATTTTGATAAATCAAACAGCTGTGACGTTTGAAATAAGGCTTTTGTCCACCTCAGACCTGGTAAACTCTCACTGAAGAATTTGGCAACAGTGTGGATATAAAATGGAGCATAAAACCTTACTTATTCTTATTGAGAGTTGGCAAACAAAACAATCTAATTTGTACCCTGGGTATTTGAATACATCTGCGAACAAACCAGTGCTTCAATAATAACCAAAACCTTTTAGAAATGGTCTCATAGAGATTTTGTGATGCTTATACCCAAGTGATTAGTTCCAACTTTGAACAAAGCTTATTTTAGTTTAGGGTTTGTGTAAGAGAGAGGAAACAAGTGTGGAGTAGGTGCCTTGAAAGATTGTCAGAAAAGGATGGACTGTCCTCTGGGTTGGGAGTGAGGTGGTGCCTAAAGTGGACGAGTTCATGTCATCGTTTTGTTCATAAGTGAGGGAAGAATGGAGCATGCCATCGAGAGACGGCTCAATGTATGTTCCGCAGTATAACAAACTCTAAGTTGGTCCTTTGTGGTGAAGAGGGAGCTGAGCTGCAAGGCCTTTATTGTATGCTCTATGTTTCTACTATGCCTTATGGTCACAAACTCTGGATTGTGACCAAAATACTGAGATCACAGATACAAAATGTCAAAATGAGTTTTCTTTGCAGGGTAGTTGGACTTTTGGAGATCTTGGAGCCACGGCTCCTCCACATCCAGAGGAGCCAGTTGAGATGGTTCGGGCATCTGGTGAAGAAGTCCCTTGGACGCCTCCATAGGGAGGTTTTCTGGGCATGTCCAACTGTAAGGAGAACCTGGGAAAGACCCAAAACATACTGGAGAGACTTTGTCTCTCAACTGGTCTGGGAACGCCTTGGAATCCGCCCAGAAGAGTTGAAAGAGGTGGCTCAGGAAAGGTGTCTGGTCCTCTTGGTTTATGCTGCTGCCCCCTTGACCAGACTTCTATTAAATAAACCAAGATTCTTTGAAGAGGTTCCTCAGTAACTGAAAGGTTTGACTCTTTTTTTTTTTTAATCAACACCATTCATTATCTTTCGCTTGTTCCGAAGTTTGGTCGCAGGGACAGCAGCTTGAGCTAGGAGGCCCAGACATCTCTTTCCCACAGTCACCTTTTCCAGCTCTTCTGGGAGGACTCCAAGGCATTCCCAGGCCAACCGAGAGATGTAGTCTCTCCAGCGTGTCCTGGGTCTTCCCCAGGGTCTACTCCCAGTTGGACAAGCCTGAAGCATCTCCCTAGAGAGGTGCCCATGAAGCATCCTTGCCAGATGCCTGAACCACCTCAACTGGGCCCTTTCAGTGTGGAGGAGTAGTGGTTCTACTCGGAGTCTCTACCGAATAACTGAACTTCTCACCCTACAGAGGAAACTCATTTCAACCGCTGTATCCACAATCTCATTCTTTCGGTCACTACCCAGAGTTTGTGACCATAGGTGAAGGTAGGAATGTAGACTGACTACTAAACGGAGAGCTTTACCTTACAGCTTAGCTCCCTCTTCACCACAACAGACCAGCATAGAGTCCGCAATACTGCAGATGTCGCACCAATCCATCTGTCAGTCTCATGCTCCCTTCTTACTTCATACTTTGTTTTTGTTTTAAACTTATTTGAATTTACCATGCCCTGGATGACTGAGAATCTTCACCAGTTATTAATGACACAGTCGGCTTGCCATAGTCTTCCACCTTCGTTGTGTTCGCTGCTTGAAGCAACTGTCAAACCAGCTTTATTTCGCTACACCGCCCCGGTGAAATACAGCTAATTTGACCATTAAAGTGCATTTTATTATTTATTTTACTTGCTTATTTTACTTTGTAAATAATTGTTTTTAGGTGTTAATCTTGTTAAATTTGTGCAGCGACTCGTCACATGCACACATGTACTTCTGCGAATCAGCTTTTGAAATACAACTGATTTGACAAAGTGCATTTATTAAGCAAAAGTTAGACTGGGACGCACCTTTACTATAATTTTTAGTCAACAAATAACTGTTTTCAAGTGTTAATCTTGTTAAATACTTGTTAAAGTCCTCCTGTGCACACTCCCGCGGCCGCCATTTGGCAGCCCATCGATTTTTGGCACAACACCAGCCCACATTTCCAGATTGTCAGCGGTGATGGTTAACAAACGTGATGCATCAGCAGTGATGCATAATGGCTGCGACTTATACGGTAAAGCGACATATTTGTTTTTCCACTTTATTAGACATATTTGGACTGATGCGACTTATAGGGCGATATGACGTGTACGGCGGAAAATACGGTCGCTAAAAGATGTTGATTATCTTGGTCTTTTAGTTAAGGCTACTTTCAGGTTCACAGATAAAATGTTTAAGGTTTAGCCACAGATTTTCAACATATAACTCATAGAAACAGTGAGTTGCAAAGCAATCTTTAAAGCAATAATTCAGGTCTTTTGAAGTGTCGTAGATCTTTATAGAAATATAATTTAATTCTGCCATCTTAAAGCTTGTTTTTCTTCCCGTGTACTTTCATGTGTTTTTATTTATGTACACCTCATAGCCCTGTGCTCAGGAACTCCTCACCAAACATCCCCAGAAAGCCTCCTGGGTAACCTAAAACTAAGCTCGGACAAAACCTAATAAAGCGCAATAAAATCCTGACCTACTTTCTCCACAATTACAGACAGACATAAAGCTCTGAGAAGAGACAGAATGTCTTCGAGAATTAATGCTTTCATACACACAAACAGGAACCTCGTCTCTCTGTCCTGGGTTGGATCTTCATATAAATACAGTTTTCTACATACACACCTGCTGTAAATTACCCCCTCCTGCCCCTCGCTTGGCTCACATCCATCCCCTCCTCGCGGGACTCCCACCTTACCGTGGCCTCAGGTCACAGCTCATTTGCAGAGTCCGTTTTTGTTTCCCACTCTCGTTCTTTTGCAGTGTTTTGATGGGCCGGGAATCTCTTCACGTGTCCTACCACCCAACCATCACACTCGGATCTGACGCTTCAATACTACTAATGAATACAGTTTGGCACAGTTTTTTACTCCTACACAGGATTTATTGTGGAAGGCAATGTTCTTTTCCCAAAGGTGATTTCTTGAGGAGTGATTCATCTGTGCGTTGGAGGTTTGGGAACGATAGGCCCCTGAAATCTGCCACAGATTTCTAAACATGCTAATCCATTTCCATGGGTACAAAAAGCCAACGACAAGTGAAAGACGAGCATAGCAAAACGTCAGTCTCTGCCTTGCGTTTCCAAGCGCATCAGGTCAAAACATGAGCCAACGTTTTCCAGAAGATGCTTAGCCAGACGTTTTATCTCCCGGTGACTCATTGTTGAGGTTCCCTACCTGTCTGCCAACTTAAACATGAAAACACACACAGATACGTTTCCACCGTTTCCACCAACATGTTGCAAATCATGCACACAACCAAGGGTTTATGTAAGTGCTCATTTTCCCAGGCCAGTCTGTAGGCTAAAGTGAAACTGTAAGTGTGTAGAAGCAGTTAGCCTCGAGGGTCACTGCGGGGAAAGGCCGTCTGCAAAGCCAATTAGACTGCCGGTGCTATCCACAAAAACAGACGAGGCCTGCTGTCGGAGGACAACTTTCCTTTCTCAGAGTACACAAGTTTTTCCCTTTTAACACGATAATTTGGAATGATAGGTTGAGTAAAAACAAAAGTAACTGAGTTAAAAACTAAAAAAAAAAAACAACAACAACTAACCAACCAAAGTCTCAAAATATCCCCATAGCTAAAACAGTCCGTTTGAATTCACGTTTGGTGACACACTTTTCAAGGGAGGCTGGAGGGAAAAGGGGAACATAATCTCCCTGACAGGAAAATTACGCTCATGAAATGTTTACACGCTGTATTCCAGCCGGGGGAAATGTTCAAACAAATGGCTTCGAAGTGGCTCACCAAAGAAGACGGATGACTAAAAATATCTTGAACAAACACCTGTCAGTATAGAAGTTGGTATATTTTTGAAAAAATTGCACAAAACAGAAAAACTGGAGTTTTTTCAAAAACCGGAAAAGCCAACTAGTGATGTTAACTCTTGAAGACGGCAACTAATAGAACTGTAGCTCAAACGTTTAGCGATAAAGAAAAGCAGGGACAGGGTTGTCTTATCTTAATTTATGACCAGATTTATACCTCAATTATATTTCTTGTAACATATAAACAAGTCACTGAGAAAAGACTACATGTGTGTGCACACAGTCGCATGATGGACCTTTTGAGGGTGTATTTAATAATCAGTGTAGGGATTCTAGGTTTTTCTCTATTGCAGATCCTGTGTGGGCCGATTTCTCTCTTGTCTCCTATCAGCCGATAAGAGTTGCCAGTTTTTAAGGCTGTTTGGGGAGGCTGTGACTGAGTGGTTAGAGCAGTCATCCTCCAGTGGGAGAGTTAGGGGTTTGATTCCACCAGCAGTCACATGTTGAAGCATCCCTGGGCAAGACACTGAACCCTTCATTGCCTCTGACGTATGTCCCTTGTGCGGCCAAGATGGGGTGGAGGTAGGGGAGCCAACTTGGGATCTGAAAGTCCCAGGTTCAATCCCCAGCCATTTCCACAGGCCGTGGTGTTTCTGAGCAAGACACTTAATTCCCAATTGCTCCCAGGGTGCTTACGTAGCTGCCCACTGCTCCACCTGGGTGTATCCCAGTTGTGATGGGTTAAATGCAGAGAACAAATTTCACCATTGTATGGGAACATACAATGATGGCAACACATGGCACTTACTAACATTGGTGTGTGAATGTGATCTAAAGCACTGATTTATCTCTACAGATTCAGATTAGCTTTGTAGAGATCTGGTATAGTGCTGTGTGGATGGGTAAATGGGGGCACAGGTTCTATTATAAAGTGCTTTGCGTATTTTGACTAGATAGAAAGGAGCTATATACGCAAGTACAGTCTATTTACCATGACTCAACTGGAACGTTCCATTCATGGTACTTTGTCCGGCTCTGGTGCACACTCAAATCCTTGCTGTAACACCTAACCAGTTTTTCTCCTTGTGCTCCCCTTGTGCGTAGCTTCCTCATTGTCCTGGTTCTCCTTTGTGTCAACACCTGATCCCCAAGTTCTTGAGTTCTCCATGGATCCTTCTCCTACATCAACCATCTACACAGAAAAATACAACTACTAAACATCTACCATAGATCCTAAGGTTTGTTCCACCACTCTCTCGCACCATCCTCCACTTACATGGTCTCCTCGGTCTGCTCCCCCATCCTGGAATCACCTGGTTCCAACTCCAAACCTAAAAGAGAAGAACATAAAGTAACCCTTAATACTTGTTTCTCTGGATTATCATCATGTTACACTCTGACATAAAGATACTCATCATATCCCCTTTCCTGGAGTTCCATCCTGAGTTCCTGAACAGTAACCTTTTGTAAATAAACCACTTACTATTTTTTATCATTTGGTCTCTTATGTCCAAGTTGGATATTTGAAGAACTAACACAAATGGCGATACTCAGAAGGTCCTTTAACTTACTGACGGTTGGTGTTCCTCCAGCATTCGATTCTTCAGCCCTCATGGACGTGGAACTGCTTTTTTGAACTAAAAACTTTTTTTTGAACTGCTTTTTCAATCTTGTTTACTTGTGCAACAATAAAGTGTGTGTTTGCTCTTTATTTGTCCAAAATAAAATAATTTAGTTAGATTAGATAAGAGGCGGGACTCAACAGCAACTTCCAAACAGGAAAAGCATACCTCTTGCGAGTAAACTGAAATCCATCCAAGTAATTATTTTTACAGAGGCTCTCGCATGTAAAAGCGAAACACCACCTAGTGAGATAATCTAAAACCAGAAAGTGTACAGGTAGAGGTAAAATAAAATAAAAAATATGAAAGGTATCCATTATTTTCCACTATGGTAATATGGGATCAAAAAACGACTTTGGTAACACTTTACAATAAGGCACACAAAATTTGATTTACCACTAGGGAACACCTCAGGAACAGATCAGGAGCTAATGGGTAGTTAACCAGTACTTACTGGGGAACACACAGCCAAGCCTTATTAGGGGACTACTGGTACTGAGGAGAAATTCTTCATTTGGGTTCTGAACAAATCCTGCACCAAGGAGGTCACAACTCGTTTTATCAAAAAACTCTTTCCTAGTGATTACTGAATTTATTGGAGTTTCTCTTTTGTAAACACATCGATGAAAGACATTATCAGTTTCATAATACAGTATTATATTGCCGTCATCTGAACTATATCACTTATGAGTACCAAATTATTGCCTGGATATTTTGTTCACTGATGTTCACCCCAGTAAGTACTGGTTAACTACCCATTAGCTCCTGAGTCGTTCCTCTTTGGTTTCCTTGGTAAGCACCCATTAGTTATTGATTAGTTTCTCTTCATTTACAAGGCAACTAACCAGTAGTCTCCTAATGAGGCTTGGCTGTGTGTTCCCCAGTAAGTACCATTAGCTACTGATTCATTCCTGAGGCGTTCCCTAGTAGTTAATCCAATGTTGTGTACCTTTATTGTAAAGTGTTACCATGATTTTATTATGAGATTTCCCTATGATCAATGACCAAGAGCTCAAAGAGCTTTGAATAAAACAATGACCCAAAAAATTGTAACTTTAATGAGTCTGAACACCTCAATTCACGGTTCTGGATTTTGAAAATCACCAAGCGAACGTTTAGTCTGTGTACGGCCAAGGCCAAAGTGGACTGCTGTTTTATTAAAACAACTTCAGTCTCTAAAGTTTCAAACCAGTTCATTGTTTGTCAGTCTGGTCAGAGTTGAGAATAAATACTTGCTTCAGTTAGGTTTTGGAACGATGGTGATAACTGACCTATGTAAGATCATTTGAACATTCAATGATTGCAAAATTCTCCCTGGCTTTCCTTGTACAATAGTCTACAAATTTTGATACAAGTCCTCTGATTTAAGAGACGTTCAGTAATTGCACAAACGTGCCGGGGTCTTATTCAGACCGAAAATATAGACTCAAAGTTCAAAACCACGACATCCTGAAGCACAACCACCTGTAGAACGACACATTTTACCATCATAGAGCTGACAAAGAGAAATCAAATGCATGCATAAAAACCTGAAAGGTGTTCACCCACCCATGCACACCCTGACCTACAAGCACAAATTGTCCCATGACAGTACCCCCCTCCCTCCGGTCACTCATGCATAAAAACCTAACACAAGATGGACCGGTGGTGTTTTCACAACAATCTCAATGTGATATTCAGAGCATGAATCAGACTTCTGCCCTAGCTCTGACTTTCTTTTCCCATTCTTACACTTTTTCTTTGAATTACTTTGTGCAAGCTTTCAGATTTTTAAAGGGTTTATCAAAAATTAAGCTATTAAGGGCTCAAGATTGCGCGTCTGTGTGTCAATAAGTGCAACAGAGTGCTCAAAATCTGCTGCATGATTCAATAAAATGGTGTAGTTTGATGTGATTTTACCCAAATCTTCGTGATCTTGAAGTTTGGAGGCTGGGTGGCCCTGCTCCGCGATGAAACCCATCCTTCCTGATGACTTAAACTCATGCCGACTCCTTTGTGCAGCTGTTTTATGTAAACTTTTCCATAAAGCAGCCATCATCATCGGGACCTTAATATTCCAAACACATTATTCTGTATTGTCATAAAACATGTTCCACATGCGAAGCCCCTGTAGAAGACTGTTTTTAGAGAAAACATTAAGGCTCTATTATGATGCACTGATCCGTGAAAAGTCAAGTTTAATTAAACTAAAATGCGGTAAGTGCTGTCTGTGTTAAATGCTAGTGATGGAGCTCAACGTGTGTGGTGTCGCTACCTTGTGCGTGCGTTCACATTGTACTGCAGCTTGTTAAAAAAAAGAAAAAAATCCCTTTCCTGCTCAGCTAATTGCTTAATGCGTTTCAGGTGTGCTGCTTAACAATTACATTTTATAAGCTCTTGGAGAGTTTGCAGAATGCTGGATGCTGATTCTGCGAAGTGCCTGATCCAATGGATGGGAACTAGATAAATGGGGTGAAAAATGGACAGGTACGGTGTCTTTTCAGCTTTACTGGAGGCCTTAAGAGATGCTAAACGTGCAGCATTGTAAGCGTATTGTGTTTTGAATGACATGCTAGCAAACTGCTGTGTATTGCATTTCACAAAGTTAGTTTTTAAAGCCTATATCACTAAGAATTTGTATTTATTTTAAGTTGTGGATTATAAGAAAACACAAGAAGGAATATTGTAGTGAATTATTTGACAAAAGTAATGGTAACATGAGGGAAACATGGCGAATAATGAATTGTGTTCTGAAAAACCATGAAGTAAAATCAGGTGTTCCACAATATCTTGTAAAGGATGGTACTGAGATACACGATCAAACTGAAATTGTAAAAGAATTTAATCATTATTTTGTGAATGTTGGCCCGAGTGTGGCTACTAAAATACCAAAAGTAGATAAAAAGGTGAATCATAAAGTTACAAGTTGTAAAAATAGTATTTTTCTTGAAGGAACTAACAAAGAAGAAATTATGAATATTGTAAAACACCTTGCAGACAAAAAAAAAAATCAAAAGATTGGGTTGACATGGATATGATGTTTGTAAAATATATAAGTTATGTTATTGAGCCATTCACATACATATGTAATCTGTCATTCTCAACAGGAATATTTCCAAAAAATACGAAAATAGCCAAAGTAATCCCTCTTTTTAAGAATGGTGAGAAATGTGTGTTAAGTAATTATAGACCAATATGATTGTTACCACAGTTTTCGAAGATTTTGGAGAAAATATTTGTGATCAGATTGGATGGATTTATCAATAAACAGAATATATTAAGTAACAGTCAACATGGAGTTAGATCATATACTTCACCATCAATGGCTCTTGTTGAATTAATGGAAAAAAAAAAAAAAAAAACTGTTGTTGACCAGAAAAAAAGTTGTGTTAGTATTTATGTTGATCTAAAGA
>JAVCKU010000088.1:2898088-2911645 GCA_032273985.1 Hypsolebias coamazonicus
TCCAGTAGTCGTCCAGTAGTCGTCCAGTAGTCGTCCAGTAGTCGTCCAGTAGTCGTCCAGTAGTCGTCCAGTAGTCGCCCAATAGTCGTCCAATTGTCGCCCAATAGTCGTCCAATAGTTGTCCAATAGTCGCCCAATAGTCGCCCAATAGTTGTCCAATAGTCGTCTAATATCCGTCCAGTAGTCGTTCAGTAGTCGTTCAGTAGTCTTTCAATAATGTCATGGGTGGTGTGTATCTTCTGACTCTTCGCGGTGGAATCCATTTTGGGTGTGTTAGCGGTGCTGCGGGTGCGCCCAACTCAATGACGTATATACTGTAAAATATGTCACTGGCCCAACTCTTCTTGATGGTGGGTCTAATGTTACCTGCCCACTTTGCAGTGATTCAATGGACCAACTCTCGTCTCGTCATTGGTTACTTTCAAACTAACGAACAAATAAAAAAAACAACGTGAATGTAACTTGTAACTCATTATAGAAACGTAGTGTAGTAGAAAGTACAGATACTTAATGTAAAATATAGTGGAGATAAAGTCAAAAGTACATGTACCCATGTTTAAGTCTACTTAAGTAAAGTACAGTTACATGAAAAATGTACTTAGTACAGTAAGTTACAACCCACCACTGAGTAGTTTAGTGGTCTGTGGTTGTTAGGAAGGGCATCCAGTGTGAAAACAATTGCCAAGTCTTCGTGCGAGTCAGTTCGCTGTGGCGACCCCTGAAGACAGGAGCAGCTGAAAGAAGAAGACGAGGATGTCAGCAAAACTGAGCTTTCTTGTCCTACCTTAGAATTTGTGTTACACTAACTTGAAACATGGATTAAAACAAGATTTTCTGTGACTTCACCTCAAGTCAAAAGTCATGAGATGTTTGGTGTCTTTGTTTGACGTCTGAACTTTCCTCTCCTGGTCTTCAGGGGGCAGCATGGTCCTAACGTTCATGCACGAAGTTTTCTGCAGCAATCCTCCCATTACTCTGCTTTATGCTCATATGTCAGATTAGACAACTCAAAGTCCATAAAGCTTGAGTTGATGGAAGCTATTCACGGCAGAAGCAGACAATAAGTTTCTAAGATGCCGTACAAAGTTTGAAGCGGACATCAAGTGTGACAAGCCCTTAAAAATGGTTTTTGCGGAAAAATGGCTTAAAATCTCTTTAAAAACTAGATAAGGGAAACCAAATTGGACAAAAATACAGAATGTTTTTCTCTCGTTTGATTTGGCCTCTTATACGTAGCTACTAAATGTCCCTGTTATCCCACCATAATTCTGCTGTTAGCTACATTTTTAGTAATATTTTAATCTTCTGGTCCTTCTTTGGTCCAATCTAACCATCTGTGCATTTTGGGAGCTTGATAACTTGAAGAATAAGTGAGGTACTGACTTCCATTTTGCTGTGGGGCTGCATCTATGTGTAAGAAAATTTCCTTAAAAAAAAAAAAAAAATAAATAACTGGGTTGCCCCATTAAATTCCAGGATGGCCACACCATATACTGTACATTATATATGCAAAAGCAGGCCACCCCAGTCATTTGAGGAAATTATTATTGCTAGATTTTATATGACCTAAAAGTACCTTTTGGCCAAAAACTAATTTATGGTGGCTCTTAGGCCTGTCACGATAACAAATTTTGCTCGGCGATTAATTGTCTCAGAAATTGAGATAAACAATAATACTGTATTGTTTGAAATTTGACAATAATTAATAATTGTCAAGTTTAAGAAGAAATGTTGGTTAATTTTTGTGTGTAGTACCTCTTCTGACCACTGGGTGGTAGTATAAGACTGTTTGAACCAAAGGATGGATAGTGAGGGAGTGAGCAGCGTGTCTCTTTACGAAAAATGGGAGGGAGGCCCCTTGACGTGACATGGGCGGTCTTTCATTATTGTTTTTCGGTTCTCAAAATGGCAGACTCTCGTTGTGGTTTGAGCTATTTAGCATAGCATTTGTTACACAAAGCTTTTAATAAAAAAATATTAGTAGACAAGTTCTCAGCTTCTTTTTTCAGTGAAAAACAACTTTTCACACAAAGGCACGGGTTTCAGCCGTGAATTTTTGAGCTTCAACAAGACGGAGGTTTTTATCCCCGAGGTCGACCTGTTAGCTTAGCTCGTAGCTTAGCTGCTTTTAACAATCCAAAAATGGATTTTAAAGAGAAAAGAGAAAGGGACAGGTCAGTGAAGATCACCAGAGTTGAGCCTTTTGTCATCCAGTGTCTTCAGTAGAAAGAGAGACACGAAGAAACGATAAAGCAGATAAATGTAAATAAGGTTGATAATTTTCAATCATGCGATTTATTGATTTATTTATCGCGACAGGCCTAGTGGCTTTTTATGTTTTGACCAATACTTTACAGCTTCTCTACCAAAATTAGTAAACTTTTATTTATTTGGCCTATGAGTCCTTTTAGCATGACAATTTCGGCCCACGTAATAATATAATATAATGTATCAATCGTCTATTGTCGATGTTGTCCATCGTTGTCATCACTCTTTGGTAAAATCAGGTCTCTCTTGTAAATGAGTCACTGAGGCTCAGTGGGATTAACCTGTATAAATAAATGTTGAATGAATGAAAAAAAAAACCACTTGGGATAATCTTTTTGGAATTTTTAAGTACAGCCACCCACACAATCATTCTAAATCACTTCCTCAATCAAATGTATCAATTTGAAGCATGAATTCGGCAACAAGTCAGTTTGTTGGAAAATCTCGTTATCCAGATTTAGACACGTTTAGAAATGAATGGAAGGGCAGGAACCCCTGTTCTGACGTAATACCAAAAATATTATTTAAACAGTGGCTGTGTTTAATGTTGTGTATTTGTTTGTTTGTTTTGTTTCTTCTAGCTTCCAGGGGGATCAGGAGTCCAGGGAGAGGAAGGTGGAGAGTGGGCAGCTAGGTAAGTTAGAGTAATTTCTTTACCCAAGATTGAATAGAAGGTTGGATACCTTCATCCTAGGTTGAAACCTTGTAGTTTCTGTAGTGTATATTTGCTAGTGATTGATTGTATATTTGTCAAAAAGATGTTTATAGTTATCTCCCAAAATGATGAAAAGCATTCGTTCACAATGCGGCACTCTAAGGTGCATGGATAAAGCCAGAAGCTCTGGCCAGTGTGAAGCGATATATCAAATTTGGTTAAACCCCCCAAAAAACAACGCCCAACTCAGAAAAAAAAGTCATTTTTATCTTTTGGAATGATCAAAAGTTCAACGAGTTCAAAACGTAGAGCGGCTACGAAGACGATGTCGTCGATGGCGATGAACCAGAGGCCCGCGGCGCTTCCACCATTCTCCAGCACCAGCAGGAGCTACAGCTATTATTTGTGGTCTAAAGGTGTCGTGATAATGGGGAAAAACAAAACAAAACACTTTTTCAAGAAGCAGAATCCATCCAGCACCTGTGACACCTGCACAGAGCTGGTATTCACGGCTGAGACCAGTTCCTGCTGTGCGTGGAACGCCGTCGGGAACTTATCCCTTTTCTGAGGAGATCCATGACTTTACACCCAGCAGGAAATTTCCTGCTCTGCGCTCCACCTGCAGGCTCTGCCAGCGTGTGAACATTTTTTTTACACCCACACACGTCCACTCTTGTTTATTAACCTTTTCTCCAGCCGTGTGTGGAAGTGGATTTAAAGTACCCGTTGATCAGATTGACTCAACAATCCCTCAACATTCTTGACTACCGCACCCCTCCGGCAGCAGGTATTTTCAGGCTTTGAGCCCCGTTTGGGTCCCTCACAGTAGCTGCCTAAAGGTGGTCATTAGGATGAAAGCGCTGGGACTCGGCTGTTAGTCCGCAGAGAGAAGGCTCTGATTACAGAGCAAAGCTGCTCCTGACACCTTTTTCCATCCTGCTTGCGAAGGAGGCCACATGGTGCCGAGATGAGAGGGCCGGACCAATCTCTGTTTAGTTTTGTTGACGCTTTTTCTTTCCTGGACAGATTGTACCAGACTTTGTGTTTTGATGAGTCCATCACCCCTCTAGTCTGTTGTTGACCCCTAAAGGGCCTTTCACAGGCGTTTGTGTTTCATCTCAGAGTGAGGACGTTGCAGTTGCCAGGAAAGAACAACAACAACAAAATAAAAAGGTTTGAAGGCTCAATCATCCAGGTAGATAACACGAAAAAGGTTAAATAATTTCATCTGGACGAGTTTCTTTAAGGGAGAAACATTCCGTCTTCCATCCGGAAAACTTCATCAGTCTGTGACCTGCCAACCAGATCAGACCAGTAGCGTTCATTGGAAAGGAAAGAACAACCTTGAACAGGTAGTTCAGATCCATAGGAGTGGAAATGGTCAAAACTATTTATCTTACTTGTAGGTGGTTATTTCAATTACCGTAATTTCCGCCATACTTGTCGCACCACCATATAAGTTGCGTCAGTCCATATTTGTCTAAAAAAGTGGAAAAACTCATAAATATGTTGCTTTGCCGTATAAGTCGCATCTATTATGCGTCACCACTGACACGTCACGTTAGTTACGCATCACCACTGACAACCCGGAAATGTGGGCTGAACCCAGAAATGTGGGCAGGTGTTGTGCCAAAAATCAATAGGCTGCCAAATGGTGGCCATGGGAGGGTGCATGGGAGGACTTTAACAAGAAATTATAGTAAATTTGTGTCTCGGTCTAACGTTTGCTTAATACTGTACATGCACTTTGACGGTCAAATTAGCTGCATTTTAAAACCCGATTTGCCTATGCGTGCACGCGCATAGGGACGAGCCGCTGTTCATTTTTTCAAAATCTAACAAGATAAACACCTAAAAACATGTATTTGTTTGCTCAAAATTATAGGAAAGGTGTGTTTCAGTTGAACTTTCCCATAATACATGCACTTTAGTTGTCAAATCAGTTGCATTTTGTCGGGGCGGTGCAGCAAAATGAAGCTAAGGTTGCTCCAAGCAGTGAGAAGAACGATGGTGGGGGGCTACGGCAAGCCGATTGAGCCACTAATAGCTGGTGAAGATTCTCAGTCATCCAGGACATGGTAAATTAAAAAAAGTTCAAGACAAAAATAATAAAGTATAAAAAATAATAAAGTCCAGTTGTTTTTGTCTTGAACTTTTTGAATTTCTCATTATAGCTACGTTTACCTATTACATGATACAACAGCATGCCTTACAGTTACTACTACTATGCTGCCATCTAGTGGCTGAAAGAGGTACCACACTTTTTCAGTCAGAATGAATGAAAATGGTCATATCTCAGCCAAAAATTGGTTTATAAATATGGAAAAAAAATCCATAAATATGTCATTTCAGCCTATAAGTCACAGGACATGTGAATTATGCAACAAAAAAAAAGTAACTTATATGCTGAAAAATACGATAATTCAGTTTGAAGAAACAGTTTATTTCTGACCAGATAGGCGAGCTAAAGGCCAATACGTATGATCGTGTACATATGTACATGTATAGTATTGTCTGTATGTGGCCTTGTCCAGGGTGTACCCCGTCTCTCACACAGTGCTGTACATGGGCACCAGTGACCCCATGACCTGAAAATGAAGAAGCTGGTAAAGATAATGGATGGATGAATGTTTTTATGTACAGGTATATATGTATAGGTATACATACACCTGACTGCAACACTAAATCTGCTAGTGAAGTAATTTTTAGTGACTGTTTTTGTTCAGATTCATAATTTCCATTTAAAAAGTTGGAAGTCTTGATATGTGGGACGACAACACTCCGATGCGTTTGTGAACTGGCATGCTGGAAGGGGAGTTTTGCACGCTGCAAGCACTAAAACTCAACTGGATCAAACACATGCAAACGGAAAGACATCCACACGAACCAGAGATGATAAAACGCAACAAAAACACACGCCGTTGAACATCTGGACACGAAATCTCCATCTCGAACGGAGTTTCGATCCACACGGCCCGAGTGCAGAAGTGATTTAGCGGTTGGACGACAGATCTGGCGTTCGTACCCCTGCTGACGTGGGCCGGCGCTGTTCAGAAGGGTCCCTTAGGCCTCTTGGGAAAACCCTTTTGACGTCAAAGCGCATTGCGAGCCCACAGATGGAGTGTTTTTCTACGAGAGGCCTGGACTCTGGTTACAACGAGGAAGGGGAAATTGCAACCGCAGAGCTAAGAGGAGGGGGCCTCAAACCATTTCTCTCCCACTTTATGGGGTGAAACTTCTCTCCCTCGTGACCTTTGGATGATGCTCCACTGGGTTCATCGTCAATATCTTTGGCTCCTTCCCCCGCTTGTTCCCCTCCACCGCCGCTCTTCTCTCCAGCTGTTGGAGGTGTTATGTTCCAACAGTGACGCCTCCAGCTGTTTCTGCTGACATGCGGCGCTGAAGCCGCGGCCAGCTGTTCCCATCGTTGGAAACGCATGCATCAAACCAAATGTAGCATCCACCTCTGCTCCCATACACTTGTATTAAAACTCGCATTTATCTTTTCCACAGGACAAGGCTTTGATTACACACCACACCGCAGGCAACCACAAATAGGTGGTTTTGTGTACAAGATCCAAAGAAATGGCACTTGAGCTACAGCGCTAAAGAAGTAGAGGATCAGCCATGTCTAATAGGCGTGGGGGGGTGCCTCATTAATTTTGTTAACAGAAAATCGGAAGAGGGCGGCTTTCAACACTCGTCCCTCAAAGTTGTAACGTGAGGTGGATAAAGCTCACGGAAATACAAAACTCAACTGAGCTGCTCAGATCATCATCGTTACACTAAATAAAATGAATAAATTCAACGACAATTTTATTTAAATAGCTCCTTTTTAATCAAGAACCTTTAAAAAACTAATTGATAGTATATTCAAATAAGCCGAAACAATTCTTTTAAGCCTCGTATCATCCTTTGACAAGGAAAGTCGCCCACCAAGCATAAAAACAATAAAGTGCAATAAAGTAGCCAATATTTTAGAGCTATCTCAGCCTGAATAAATACAATTATTTAAATAAATTTAGTTGGTACAGAGGGTTAGAGAAGGCGAGTCTCTGATCGGAAGGTCGCCAGTTCAACTTCCCAGATGGTCAACATCAAAGTGTGGAAAAGTAAAACACCCACACCTGTCTACACCCTCAATTGCCCCATTCTGGGCCCTTGAGCAAGGCCCTTAACCCCCAACATCTGCTCCCTAGATGCCAGCCCCTGCTCCACACAGAGGGCTGTGGTAGCTCGGTGGTCTGTGGTTACGTCAGGAAGGGGATCCGGCGTAAAACAATTGCCAAGTCTTTGTACGAGTTAGTTTGCTTTGGCGACCCCTGAAAAAAGAAACAGCCAAAAGAAGAATAAAAAATGTTTTTTGGACAATATCTTTTACAAATTCTAGTCTGAAGTTTTTGAAGGTGCTCCAGCCGCTGGACCCTTCAGAGCTGGTAGCTGAAAAACAAGGCTCGAATGGCTCGATGGTCGTACACGAAAGGTTTAGTTTTTCTTCAGTTAATTTATTTTTAACATAAAAACTCTATGCATGGACACCTTTCACTGACCCAGATATGTCAGCGAGCTATAGGAGCATGGTGCACCCACTAATGGCGTCCTGCTTTGGGGGGAGACCAATAAGAGTCGGTGTTCTGAGCTTTGTAGCGTCCGATTCTGTAGCCTGCATGCATGCGCGATTTTACTTTATTTTTTTGCACTGAATGTTCACTTGTGCAACAGTTTTTGCTCCTTACATCTAAACTAAAACAGTTTTGTTGGACAAAACAAGAGGCGGGACTCCTCAACGATGTCTTACCGATAGACGGCTTCTGCGGTGAGCTGAAGTCCGTCTCACTAATCTTTGACAGAGGCTCTCAAACATAAAAGAGGAGCACCACTCAGTGGGCTAATGCAGAAATCAAAAGTATAGGGATAGTAGTAAAAAGTAAAACAAACATTACTGACAACATAACAATGAATTAAAAGTTGTATTTAAAATGGATTTAAAAGTGGACAATTGTTCCCTTCAGGAACATGAGTGAAGGAAAGCTACTGGGAATTTATGAAAGCATTTGAAATTTAAAAAATCTGATTACGTTTTTGAAAAAGTAGCATTTTTAGGCTTTGTCATGAAAAAAATTGTTTATTGACTGCACCCAAAATAAATTGATTAAAAAAAAAAAAAAACAGACAAACGCAAAAAGTGTGGCTGATTTTTTCCCCAAAAGACAAAACGAACTGAAACATTAAAAAGCATAGTAGCAAAATCTCATTATTTCTCCACCTAAATCGTTGTTTTCAAGTGGATGAGTTGTGTAAAAGCAGCAAGAAGCAGTCTGAACGTGGTTCCAATCTTCCCCTCATGTTTGAGATTTTTCTCCTTTTCTATTTCCAAGCTGAAGCCGAGGCGTGCGACCATCTGGAACAACAAACAGCCGAGCCCTGCGTTCTGCCAGTCGCCCAGTTTCTGCCTGGCATTTGCTTGTTTTCTCTCTTGCCCGCTCCGTCTCAGAACGTTAAAACGATGCGACCCTGCCATTTATTTTACGGCATTTACTGGGGGGGCGTGCAACAAAAACTGCCATTTAGTATTCAGACAAAACAACGTTTGGCGTCTCGGGGGGTGTTGAGGGTTGAAGTAGACAATGATTTATTTTTTTTATTTTTTTTTACCTGACATAAGTCATTTGGACTTCATCTTAATCTCCTGAGTGTGCTGTAAAGATGGAGGGGGGGGGGGGGCAGGTTTGTGCCAAATACTTGAACGTGAGCTTAAATAAACACACCTTTTCACAATAGACCCCCTCACTAGTGCTGGCTGGCGGGGGAAAGTGCTGGTATAGCCGAAGCTCAGGAAGTGCTTCTCATATGTCATGGGGGTTAATTGTGTTTTTGTGTTATGTTTGAAACGAGACCTCCTCCCCCCATAAACCCCCTTTGAATCCCCCCACTAAAGCCTCGGAGTCTGATGCTACGCACCTGGACAAACACAATATGAAGTTATGTTCATTTGGATGCATATATCAAGCAGAGCAGCTGAAAATATGTATCTCATACGCAACACCTATCTCCAAGACTGTCTTCTTTGTTCTGCAGGTCCAAATAAAATGTGTATACATACACAACACCTATCTTCAAGACTGTCTTCTTCATTCTGCAGGTCCAAATGTGCTGTAATGACGGCCTCTGTGTGTGGGGTGGCGTGTTGGGGCAACCAGTGGTCCACAGGGAAATTGCTGCCCTTGCACCTTGCATTCTTAACAGAGCGCCTAGAGGTGGTGGGGTGGGTGCTCTCAGGAAGAGAAACCCTTAACTATAAATGCTGCCAGGTTGCGTGAAGCTTAAAAAAAAACTTTATTCAAAGGAGAAAGAAGCTTGTGTGCCTGAGAGTCTGAAATTACTCGTGGACCTCGGAGGGCACGGAGTTTAATGCAAGAAGGCCGGTGCACAATTTTCTGTCCCTTAGGAATGTGTTGTGAAGTAAATAAATCTAGTCTTGATTGTGTGGATTGGTAAAATAGGTCACAAACTTCAACTTTCACTACTTTAAATATTTTCCCCAAGAATGATCATTCACATTTTGACGCTTTACAGAAAGTCTGACTGATCACTCTAGATAAGGCTGTTTGTTTCTGTGTTGCCTTAAAATGATCCGACCCAACAGCTCTGTTGTAAATTTTAAATATTAACTCTTGGATGAAAATTTCAATATTTGGTAACATTGTATCAGTCGGACCATGTTAAACAGCAGGATCTTGAAAAAAAAATCCCACTCAGAATGCCTTTAAATTTATCGTAGATTGCAACACCTCTGAATTAAATACCACAAAGGTAAAAGTCATGCTTTTTCACATTAACTTAATTAAATAATTCAGGATATATATTCAGAGATAGCAGGAAGCTTTAAAATAGTATCTGATTGCATCTTTATTGACGACTACAGATTTTTTTTATACGCCCGTGAAATGCGGCATGGATTATGGTCTAGTCTCTGTCCGTACATTCATTGCCTTGTCTTGTCTCCCCATAACTTCTGATCCGCTCAATATAATTTAATGAAACTTGACAAACATATGTCATCAATAGCTGGAGTGTCACATACATTATCCCATTACCCCAGCTTCAAGGTGGGGTGATGGAAAATTAAAACAAGGTATTCGCTTATGGCCATTGCTGTATTTCTGTATAGTAGTTTGTTTATGGGTATATAATGTGCCATATGCGGTACTCTTGTTTTATTTTGCATTGGCTGACAAATTACAGTACTTCTTGTTCATTAGCTGATGTTTACTGATTGCTGAAATCTACAGAGGTGAAAAGTCATCCAGTGGTTTAGAAGGCTGCAGTAACTGCATCCTCCTCATTGGAAAGGCCTCCCTTCTCAAAGAAAGATGAAATGTGTGGCTTGGAGAGCACAGAGGTGATGCATTGAGTGTGAGTAACAACCTGAGCAGGAGCCAAAAATCCAGACAACCAAGATGCACCACTAGAGCAGGAGCAGAGGAGGTACAACGTGGAAAATCCTTCCTCTGGGCCCATCACTCTGTCACTGGGTCGTCCTGTGCTCCTATTTGTCTGGCCTACATTGGTCCTCAGCTTCTTTCTGTCTCATTTGGATCTCACTCTGTGGTCTGAGTGCTTTGTCGTCCTCCTCGGCCCACACGGGAGCTCAATAGCTCAATTTGCTGCTTTCCTTTTTTCCTTTTCCTGTCTCTCCAACACACTTTGGGAAAAATGTGAACCAATTTCGAGGACTCTGTGCTGACGTAGGCAAGAGCAAGGTTCCCAATGATGCCCCAGCTCATTTATCATCTGAAGAGTACCATTGCATAACTGGAAAAGAAGCATAATTCTGTAAGAAACTGGGATCCAGCAAGGGATAGTGGAGAAACAGACGGAGCTAATGTCAAAAATACTACTGGCTTTTGGACATGCATGCACGCTTTCCAGCACCGGAAAGCTCATGTGCTTCACACCCAGAAGGCCACATGCACACAGAAATACTTGGCGCTGTGTGTGAACCTGCTGAGTCACATAACTGTTTTTTCAAGGTAACCCCTCATTCATGCACCTACCCCCTTCAAACAAGGCCCTTCAAAGCATATGTTTGGCTTTTTGTCAAACGGAGAACAGCATGTTCTTGTGTGTGAGTCAGGCATGTGCTTGCAATGACCACCTATTATTGTGAATTTATGTGTGTGTATGTGTGTAGCAGAAAAATTCACGGAAGTGAACCTATGTGAAGACCGGTTTTCCACGAAAGGCCTCGTCAGACTATGTCTGCTTTTTTTTTTTTAAACCTCCTTTAGGGCTAGACCAGTGTTTTATCAGGCCCTTAAGCAGAATTTCTTCTGGGACCCCATTTCCTGCTAAGCACATTTTTCTCCTTCCATTTCAGCATCACTTGTTTGTCCTTGTGCAAGCTTAACAGTGCATCATACATCTGAAGCAACAATTTAGTGGGCATTTCTCTAGTTTGAAGTGTACAAATCTCAAGAAAGACGGCTCATGACAAAACGAATGCACTTGGTAAGTTTGTGTTGTTTTCTCTAGTGCAGCGTATGATTTTTGTACCCTGCTGTGCTCTGCATCAGTAGAGTCTGGTAGAATGGAGAAAGTCTGCAAGCAAGTTTAATTTGTACACGTAGGAACAAAATCCAAGAAGGTGTGATTATTATATAAGCTTTTCTGTTGTGTAGTACAGTTTTTTGTTTTTTTTATGGTGACACCTAGTGTTTAGGTGTCAATGTGGTTCCAGGCCTTGAGTTTATATTGAGGATACTAGTAGATACTGTGTCCCTGCCGTCTCTCATTATTCCAAATTGAAGCCAAGAGGATGTAGTTTATGAGAGCTGCCATGCAGTATTTTGGGAACCAAAGTTCAGTGTACTCTGCCGGACCACCCCCATGGATCTTCTAAGTATGTCATATTTTTAATATATGGTTAATGGTCTCAGTCGCTACTACAGTATGATTCCTATCTTGACTTCACAGCTCAATCACACTAGTTTTATTAGTTCACAACTAATAGTGTTACTCTTTGGGGTGCCCTCCGGTGGAATGGGATCTCAGTCCACTGCCTTGTACGCTAATATCTTAAACTGACTTTTAAGGCTGGTTTATACCCCATGATAATTAAAAGAATGTGTTTCACTGGCATCTAAGTGTTGAAAATAGCTCATTTTTCTACTCAGACCCTTTCTTTTGCATTACCCCCAGTCAGAACTAATTCTCAATGGCTTCAGACGCAGATTTCTTTGAACAGCTTAACTTAAGCTAGTAAAAGAATGGTAAATGTAAATGGACTGTATTTATACTGTATAGCGCCTTTCTATCTTGTGGAGATACTCAAAGCTCTTTACAACAATCTGTGTCCTCATTTACCCATTCATACAGCACTCTACTAGATCTCTACAAAGCTAATTGAACAAATCATTCTAAAGAGACTAACCAGAGCTTTATCATTCATACACTGATGGGACACACATCAGCGGCAATGACGGGTTCAGTGTTTTGCCTAGGGACACTTGGATGTGTAACCGCTGGTGGATTTGAACCCCCAACTCTTGCATTGGAGGACGACTTCTCTAACCTCTCAGCCACAGCCGCCTATGGACACGCGTATGTTTGAATTCAGTGTTTGTGATGTAAAAATCGTGACTAGCACTGAAGTCCAATAACAGAACACTGCTCAGGCTCAGGTCTTAGAGCACATTTCTCCAAATTCCCCCCTTCCAGGTTGCACCATCACAATCTACGTGGGCATTGAAGTCCCCCAGAAGAATAATAGAGTCTCCAGCTGGTGCAGCGTTCCAGCACCCCATCTAAGAACTCCAAAGAGGGTGGGGACACTGAACTGCCAATTGTTGCATAGGCAAGGAAAAAAGTTACTAACCCATGTATCGTATTTCCCGCTGTACACGTTGCACTGCCCTATAAGTCGCATCAATCCAAATATGTTTAATAAAGTGGAAAAATCTATAAATACGTCACTTAACCATATAGGTCACATCTATTATGCATCACCACTGACATGTTGCGTTTGTTACACGTCACCGCAGACAACTTGGAAATGTCGGCTGGTGTTGTGCCAGAAATCGACTAGCTGCCAAATGGCGGCCGCGGTAGCATGCACGGGAGGACTTTAACAAGAATTTAAAAAGATTAACACTTAAAACCAATAATTTGTTTGCTGAAAATTATAGTAAAGGTGAGTCTCAGTCTAACTTTTGCTTAATAAATGCCCTTTGACGGTCAAATCAGCTGCATTTCAAAAGCCAATATGCCAAAGTGGAATGCGCAGAGGGACGAGCCTATGCACATTTCTTCAAAATTTAACAAGATAAACACCTGAAAACAATTATTTGTTTGCTCAACTTTATAGTAAAGTTGTGTCTCTGTTGAAGAATTTCTTAATAAAAGGACTTTAATGGTCAAACCAGCTGCATTTCAAAAGTATTCGCTGCCTTGGTGCTCCGGGAGCGTGCAGAGGGAGGGAATGAGGAAGGAGGAACGCTGCGCATTTCTTCAAAATTTAACAAGATTAACACCTAAAACAATTAATTGTTTGCGTGACATTATAGTAAAGGTGTGTCTCAGTTGAACTTTTACTTAATAAATGCACTTCAATGGTCAAATTAGCTTCATTTCGC
>JAVCKU010000088.1:2922146-2932722 GCA_032273985.1 Hypsolebias coamazonicus
ATGGCAGTGCATCGAGGAAAAGGAAGGCCATCACCATGGACTTATGTCGAAAATCGGTTTACGCGCTTGGTAAAACATGTACGTCATATTTATTTACGTACGTTCCAACTTACGTCAAATTTGATTTACGATGCCGCGTGAGAACGGATCTCCGTAAGTCGAGGACTACCTGTAATCTGTTTTTATTGTGTTTTTACAGGTCGACAACTGTTAATTTGCGTTCTTTGCTTATTCAAATGCTTCAAGAACAGCTCATGGAACACCATGACTCTGTGTGAGGGAGCAAGCACGTCTTAAGCATACCCTAAAAATACAATAAGTAGAAGAAAACTTTTTAATATTGAAGATATTTGGTCCAATTTGTCACATAATTGGCATATTTGTTTTTTAACTTTGCATGAACAAAGTGAAACAGAAAGTGACATCAAAGGGGAACTCTTTAAAAACAGGAACTTCCTGATCTTTATCGAACCAATCAAAAGACTTAAAGCCTCACATTCATCGTGCTCCAAAAATACAAATCAGTAATTTTCAATAAACTGGATGCTGTCAGCTTCAACTTTGGAGAACGAATGAAGGCAAAGACACTTTATCCATTTTTATTATACATTCCTCGACAGGCAGACGTCTTATTACGTCTTATAGTCTGTCTGTACAGCCATAAACTTTCTTTTGTCCTGCCCATAATTATCGATCTGTTTCAGCTGATTGAACAAAACTGCAGCCACATATGCATCACCACTAATTGGAGTGTTACGTACACTTTTCATCACCCCAGCTCCAAGATAATGGTCACAAATCAAGGTCAAAATTTATAAAAGGTATTTGCTTGTCGCAGGCATAATTTCTGATCCACACAAAATAAGTTAACAAACATTATTGCAAATTTGTACCACCGCTCTATGGCATATTGCGTAATCGTTTCATCACCCCAGCTCTAAGGTCAAGGTCATAAGTCAAGGTCAAATGTTATAAACGGTATTTGCTGGTCATAGCCATAATTTCAGATTAATTTTTGACCATCCATCATCCATCCATTCATCCATTGACCATCTTTTCATCACCCAGCTCCCATATCAAGGTCACATAGCAAGGTCAACAGATGTACAATGTATCTGCCTGTCCAAATCATTTCTGATCCTCCAAATGTTAACAAATGTTAATATGAATTGGTACCACCATTCTACAGACTATCAATATTTTCATCAACCCAACTATCAGGTCAAGGTCAAAAATCAAGGTCAAAAGCTATAAAAGGCATTTGCTTGTCATAACCATAATGTCCGATTCATTTTTCACCATCCGTCCATCCATCCATCAATTGACTCAGTGTTTTCATCATCCAGCTCCAAAAATCAAGGTCAAAAGCTATAAAAGGTATTTGCTTGTCCAAGCCAGAGCTTCTGATCAACTCAAGTTAATACACCTTATTACAAATTTGTACCACCATTCTATGACATATTGCATAATCTTTTAATCAGCCCAGCTCTAAGTGCAAGGTCACAAATCAAGGTCAAAGATTATAAAAGGTATTTGCTTGTCTAAGCTATAGCTTCTGATCCACTCAAAATAAGTTACCAAACCTTAATATGAATTTGAACCACCACTTGATGGCATATTGCATAATATTTTTTATCTCCCCAGCTCTAAGGTCAAGGTTAAAATACAAGGTCAAGGATTTTCCAACATTTTTGCTTTTCGGGGCCATAGCTTTGACACACTCTAGATAACTGAATGAAACTTCATACATATATGCATTATCAATAGTTGGAAGTTACATACACTTTTCATCACCACAGCTCTAAGGTCAAGGTCACAAATCAAGGTCAAACATTATACAAGGTTGTATGGGCCATTGTTACAGTTTTCTGTATAATAGTTTGTTGTATGTGGTACTGTTGTTCTCACTTTCCTTACTGACTGCAGTGTCCTACAAGGATGTTTTAAAAACTGATGAACTCATTTTGTTTAGCAGACTCTTTGGTCTGCTGCAACCCTTCAGAAAGCAGTTTAACACCATCTATGGTAAAAGCCAAAGTAGGTTTAGTACTGTGAGAATGTAATAAAATGCCTTCACTTTAATGTTTGTGGAATATGTGCATTACTTAAAGCCACATGATTGTAAATAGCATAAAATTGTGAGAATATAACACCCTGTATAACTGTAGGACTCTCAGGGATTGTTGTCTTTATAACGAAGTCAGGTAATCACAGGCAATTGGACCAACAGCCTCATTAATGTTTAATGCTGCAATAAACCCCTTAGAAAAACAACAACTTTTTGTAGCTCAATGCCAAGAAAAGAGCCCAGAGGCTGCAAATCAAATGCTAGAAATACTCATTGTGCTGAGCTTGTGATTTTGCAAGTATACCATTTAGGGAGGGGGGTGGGGAAGATTGTGTATGTACTTCCAAGTAATCACTCCTGTCTGTGTCTCAGCTGTAAGTACTCCAAGGGGGATGGGGTGGTGGTCTTGAAATAAGCCCGACAGGCCCCTTGTCTAAACACAGAGCTGAGAGAACATGGAGTGTCAAATACGCCGGGAAGGATTCAGTCCTGTTGTGACACGCTCACCTCACGCATAAACAAAGCTTGCCCCCCCTCTCCCTTCATTTATCCAGCTACGTAAACTCAGGAGGGGAACTGAGCCAACCGATAGTTTGGTTGTTTGGTGGTTCACCTGCTGGTATTCTCCTCACGTGTTGAACAAGAGGCACGGATTTATCCAAAAACGGCGGAGTGCTGGCACTCCCCCATCACGTAGCAGGCTTCTCGCCATCTGACTTCATCCAACGACTGACCCACAGATGAGGTCCATCATCTTCACCCTCCCATTTATTTCTGAACAAGATGAGGTACTTCAGATTGGTGGATTTAATAATGTCTGATTTCAAGCACACATCAACTTCTACATCAAATATTACTGCAAGGAAGATGCCAAAGTCTGAAAAGCAATAAAAAGCTCTTCACTCTTTCCACTCCTGAAGTCAATGAATTTTTATTAGCCTTTTTTGCACTCATTTTCTTATTTGCGGGTGGTAAAGGCATGTGCTGGTTTTTATTGATGCCAGAGGCATGTTGGCGTCGGAAGGGCATTTCCTCAAAGTTTTCACACCTGGCAGAAGTACTTGATGGCATGATAGAGAGTTTAAAAACTCCCCATTGGGTTGGACTTCATCCATCCATCCATTATCTTCCACTTATTCCAAAGTTGGGTCGCGGTGGCAGCAGCTTGAGCAGGGAGGCCCAGAATTTTTCCACAGCCACCTCTTCTAGATCTTCTGGTAGGACCCCAAGGCGCTCCCAGGCCAACCGAGAGACGTAGTCTCTCCAGTGTGTCCTAGGTCTTAGTCTCTCCAGCGTGTCCTGGTCTTCCCCGGTGTCTTCTCCCAGTGAGACATGGCCGAATTACCTCCCTAATGAGGTGCCCAGGGATCATCCTTACCAGATGCCCAAACCACCTCAACTGGCTCCTCTTGATGTGGAGGAGCAGTGGTTCTATTCCGAGTCTCTCCTGGATAACTGAACTTCTCACACTATCTCTAAGGGAGAGTTCAGCTACCCTGCAGAGGAAACTCATTTCAACCACCTATATCTGAGATCTCATTCTTTCAGTCACTACTCAGAGTTGGTGACCATAGGTGAGGCTCAATGGGATTAACCTGCCTAAATAAAGGTTGAATGAATGAGGGCCCGGTAAACGGAGAGCTCAGCTCCCTCTTCACTGCAACAGACAAAGAGTCCACAATACTGTAGATGCTTCACCAATCCGTCTGTCAGTCTCACGCTCCCTTCTTCCCTCACTTGTGAACAAAACCCAGAGATACTTGAAATCCTTCACTTGAGACAGCACCTCACCCTTGATCTGAAGACAGCAATCCACCCTTTTCCGACTCCCCATTGGGTTGGACTTGATCACTGCATTGAATGAATCGGACCAATCCTTCAGAAAAACAAGGGTTTTGATGTCTCAAAATGAACGTTTTTGGTGCGAAATAAAGCTGTTTTTGAGCCCTAATCAAACATTATTCCACTGATATTTGATAATTGTTTGCTTTTATGTCAACCACTGTGGCCGAATAAGAGTTGCCGGGAAAAACTAGGCCAGCAGATAAATGATGTGCGTCGGGGGCCACGGTAAAGGTGAAACTGAAGCAGAGCCTCTGATGCTGTAGGCCTTAAAGCAACTTCCAAGTCTCAAAGTCTTAAAACCGTCAACATGGAAGAGGAGACTTAATTGAGAACATATCATTCCCAGATGGCACCGCAAAAGAGTCAGACTGGTAAGACCCTGCTAAGAAGCAATGGAAATCCCTGGCAATTAGGTCAGATAGTTGCCACATGCGCCAGGTTAAATTCAATTACCCTAGGCTGTCTCTCATCGTGGAGTGGAAAGGGTAATTGGAAATACCATCCATCCTTTCATCTTGTAAGCAACATAACTTAAAAAATAAGCAACATACCAACTTCCCTTTTGGTGTCTGGCTGCATCTAGGTGTAGGAAAGGTCAATGTGGAAAATTGGGCTGCCATGTCAAAATCAAAGATTGGCGCCGCCATATGTATATGTAAACGGGCTACCATGGTCATTTGAAACCATGCTTTTAAAAATTGCTTAAAAGTATAGTTTCCTCAAATGATTGGTGTGGCCTAAGATTAATCTATAGTAGAAGTACCGGTAGTTAGACAAAAAAATTATACAGAAGGATAAAAACAGGAAAATGTGGTGATGCCAAGTCAGGATCAACAGTAATCATCGTGTACTCAGGTTTTTGCAAGAACATGATTAAAATTCAGTAATCAGTTTTACTGTTGAACCAACATTTATTAACCTTTTTTCACACACGAATGCTTCCACTCATCAATTATCTTTAACTGCTTCTTCCTTTTCGGGTCATGGGAGTCTCTGGTGCCCATATCGAGCAGTCACTGTATGAGAAGTATGGGACACCTTGGTAGAGCTGTCATTTATAACCCAGAACCCAGCCCCACGCGACTGGGATTCAGACCGGACAAGTCCATAATAATGTGCTTAATGTGTGAGCCGGGTCGGTGACGGGCTTTTGAATGCGTAAGCAGACACGTGCGGCTGATGATCCAATATATGGTAACATGGCTTGCCATACTATCACCTGCCACACATGGCCATTTCACTGCACGCTGACTGGCCTTGAAAGAGGTAAAGTTCACTTAAGCTTCAGATGGACTACTGCCAGCATTCCATCACCCAAATGGATGTTCATTCAGCTGCTGTACTTAGCAGACGCGTGGCTGCCAACCAGCATTCAAAGCTTAATTAAAACTGTCTGGGGGGTTTTCAGGTTCGAACCTGCAATTACTGTTAATTCGTCGGATCGGGTGGGGTTTGGAAATGATGGCTACAGGCTGGGGCCTGGTCGGATATTTTGGACCTGAATGCAACTCTACACCTTAGACAGGTCTCCGGTCCATCAAAGGGACACATAGAGACAAACGAGACAATCATTCATACTTAATAGGGACAATTTAGAGTTACCAGTTAGCCCAACATTCAAGTTTTTGGTCTGTAGGAGGAAACCGGAGTACCTAGAGAAAACCCACACAGCACAGCGAGAACATGCAAACTCCACCCAGAAAGGTCCCGGGCTGGGATTTAAACCGTTCTTCTTGCGGCGAGGCAATAGCTCTACTAACTGCACCACCGTGCCGCCTTCCAGAAAAACAAGTTCTAAGGAAAATACTAGACGCGACTGTTGCATTCTGCGTTGTTCTTGGTAGTAAAATTTATAATCTGAAGTATTTGTCTTTTTCTGTCACTGTTCTATGCAGACGACTCAATGCTATTCACCTTTTTAACGTAAGTTATAGAAAAAAAGTCTTCCTTCCATTTGCTTTGGTGACGAAAGTAAAAGAGATAAACCGAGTCCGTGAGAACATCTCAATGGTTCTGAAAACACATCTCGTTGTTTTTATGGAATATAGATAAATTTATTTACTTTCCGATGTCTATATCACACCAGCCGCTTGTTCCAGACAGTTGAGCTGCCAGATTTCACAGTGTCTGGGCTTTTGTGGCGGCCTGAAAAGAACTCAAACAAGAAACAAATAAAGCAGAGCAGCAGGCCACAAAAATGACAAACCGCTTTTTAAGGAGTAAATCCCTTACCCTTCCTTTTCCCCTAACCAAGATGTCTTGAAGAGGAGAAAAACACCCACAGCCTGACTTTAACAGAGACACTCTGGCACTCGGCTCTGGAGGAAGCGTAAGAGCCATTTTGGTGTGCCAGCTTGTTAAGTTGGCGTATAACTAACCAAAACACATTAATAATAAAGAATTGACAGAAAAATGGTCACTCGGTCTACAACCATACTGTCCACTCAAGAAGCATGTATTAACCTATTATTGCACCACTTTGATAAATGATGATGTAAATGAGTCCTCGAGGCTCAATGGGATTAACCTGCCTAAATAAAGGTTGAATGAATGAAAAAAAAGGTTGAATGAATGATGATCATCAATGTTTATAAATCATTCTCACTACTGAATTCCATTTTTCTTATACGTATTTTCGGCACATACCTCATTCCACATTTTTTGTTCTATTTCAACAAATCATATATCAAAATGTTCAGCTCATTCAGGACATTCCTGCTGTGACTTTTGGTATTGGTGCAATTTTTACTTTTTCAGATATTTAGCTTTATCGGCCTTGTTTATTTTCATTGAAAATAAATGGAGCTCTCTTCACATCCTTCAAACTTTTTGTGCTGTTTACAACATTTTCTTTACTGGTTCAGCTTCTTTCAGCTTCATTCAGCTCATTTTAGTTTTCCAAATATTTTAAAGCTTTTTCCTGCTCCTTACAGCTTCTTTCATCTAATGTCAGCATTTTTGTTCTTGTTTCAGCTTTTTAAACTTTCAGTTTTCTTTTGGCTATTTTTAAGTTATCTGTAATTTCAGCCTTTGTGCTCTTTTCAGCTTAGATTCTTGTGTGCTCTTTAAGCCTCGTTCAGCCTCTCTATGCTTGTTTGTGCTCCTTCTGGCTATGTTTTCCTGCTAATTCAGGCACAATCTTTTCAACTTTATTATTATTATTATTTGCTTATTTCAGCATGTTTCTGCTACTTTTAGCTTCTTTTTGCAAATTTCAGCTTCATAAAGCTTTAATTTCTGCTCTAGTGTGCTCCTTTTCACCTTTTTTCATCTACATTTCAAGTATTGGTGTATTTCACATAAGCTTTAGCTTGTTCAGACACTTTCAGCAAATTTTTTCAGCAACAAGCGTTCACTGCATTTTCACAGGAAATGCAATTTTTAGTTGTAGTTGTGTTACATTTGTGGTCTGTGTTTAGGGTCACCATGAGTCACCATGAAGTTGTTAGTAACAACATCAGGGTTGTAGAGGTTGGCAAAACAAGCTGTTGACTAACGTCACAGAGCAGGTTCTGATGCTGCTGAACATCTTTTCTGACATGATTTTATCATGTTTTTGCAGGAAGTGAATGTTTTTTTTTTCTTTGCTGAGAAAGTGGTGTTGCTGGAATAAGTGAGTCACCAGAGAAATGCACATCAATTAACTTTGTCCTCTCTCTTTCTTAGGGGCACTGAAGTACAGTGTTTCAAAGTTGAGCAGTTACTGTAGATTCTGTTGCATCTGCAGCACAGATGCAAGCAAGAAACCGTGCAATATTATTGTTGTTTTATCCAGTGCACTTGGGTTGGAGGTTTGATTAGAGGTGGGGCTATGACATCAAAAAGTAAAGGTGGCGTTGCAACATTTTTCACTCGGTAACACATTAAAAAAATGCTGTTTCTGTGTGGAAACAAGGCTCAACCAATAAAACAAACCTTTTGCATTTTCCCCAAACGCTGGTTCTGTGTGGTCCAAGTGCACTCCTGGCAGGGAAACATGAACAGCAGTGGGCTGAGTACACAGCCCTGGGGTGCACCATTGCACAGTGTGATGCTACATAATGTTTTGCTACTGATGAGCACAGTCAGTCTTTCTGTTAGGCAATTCATTTTATAAAAATAACACATAATTTTAGGTCATAGCATTTAATTTCTGTTAACTTTATCAGCCAGAATGTTTGTACTTTTTGACTACAAAATATGGTCAAAGATGGGGAAGAAAGGAAACCCTGGATAGTACAGTATTCTGTACCAATGATTCATTTACCTTGTAGTATCAGTAGTTTTAAGCTCTAACTTTGGGATAACCTTTGTTAGCTTGAAATGATACATTATAAAAGTGAAGTTAATGTCTCTTAAGTCAATCACACCATCGTTGTTTGCTTTGTTACACAGTTCGAGGCAGATGGTAATGAATAATTCATAAGTATGATATTTGTACTTTAAGAGAACAAGTATTTGACTACATGAATTAACAGTGAGAGAATAGGGTTTTAAGGTGCCATGGTTGCACAATAATGGTGCTGCCTTTTTACAGCTGTGCTAAATACCATCCCAGCTCAAAGCAAACCCTTCAACAAACACAATGTATGGTTCTCGTCATTGTTTTTCCCCAGCCTTTATAAATTTTCTCTCTGTCTGCGCCTGTCTCTGTTGGTTTGGAGGATCCCACACAAATAAAACCAGACCAAACTGTAAACTCTTTGTGCTGGCAGAGGCCAAACTGGGTCACAGTGTTTTCTTCTTTTTTTAAAATGTATTGATCTCATTTAGAAGAAGCACATGCTCGAACATCTTAAAGGTTGCTTTGCTTAAAATAAAAACTTTGCTAAGTTGTGGAGCTACAAACCTTGGTGGTTTCTGGCAGCATAAATTTTTAGGGGTTCAGAGGTTCTTGTTATAAACTATTTCATTAATTTATAAAACAAAGGTTTTCTGTTAATATTTCTAGCACATTTTTTGCCAACCACAAAAGCACTATAATACTTGTCTCTGGCACTCATTAGGTCTAATAAAGCTTCGTTCTTGCCTGCAGCCCAAGAGTTGTAAAAAAGTAACGGCGGTTGCATTTGCAGCATAATAAATGGTTGTTTTTTTAATATAGAGAAGGTTTAGTGTTCATATCAAATGCATTTCTTGGTGTTAAAACAAAGTATTTTATCTGTGATATGGCATAGGGTGTATTTGAGCCATTTTGATCATATTTTTTGGCAAGCGTCCCAATGGCTGATGAACAATAGATCAGCAGAGCGCCATTCCTCAGAATAATAACCGCCCTGCAGTGTATTATTGTGGGTTAAAGTTGACGAAAGGACAGAGCAGCATCGGCATCTCCTGCTGTGTGTGTGTGGCATTCAGGCCCCCTTAAATGCTTTAATATGGCTTATTGTTGGCAGGCCTTGCTAAACGGCGCCAGAGGGCATGCTGCGTCTCATGGGTCCTTTGAGGAAACAGGCACAGAGGAGGGCTAGCCTGGCACGACAGCCTCCCCGCTGTGCCCTCGATATGGGGCTCCAGCCCACCTGGCACTGCTTCAAAATCCGACACACAAACATGAGGCTCTGATAGCTTCAAGTGATCATCGAGTGAACGCAAGTCCACAAACTACACCTAAAGGATCTCCTCTAGTTGGAACAATGGACGTTATTTGATAATTACTTCATCTTTAAAATAACAAGACCGTAAAAATACAGTAGGCTGTTTAGTTTTTATAATATTTTAAACAATTATGACACATGGATATCGCCATTTTAGTTACGCTGCAATGAATTCTGGGTAAATGACGTAGACGGGTTGCTAAGGTGCGAGCTTCATTCAGCTTGAATGTTAATTTTGGGCACTATCTGACATTCAGATCTTTGAACCAGAGTGCCATAACAGAGGGGAGAATGAAGAAATGACACAGTTTTCATGTTAGCTTCACCAGAGCTAATATATATAGCATTAGCACCAAAGCTAATATAGGCCTACACGATGTTAGCTCCAGAACTAATAGCACAAGTTCCAGATCTAATATATGGCATTTGCGACGTAAGAGTATTCAATCCAGAGCCCGTCCACCCATCCATCCATCCAGCCAGCCAGCCAGCCAGCCAGCTCCAGACCAAATGGGTATCTGGCGTTAGCTCCAGACCTAATGTATCTGGCATTAGCTCCAGACCAAATGTGTTAATATTTCTAGTACCAGACCTAATGTATCTGGCATTAACTTCAGACCTAATGCCTATCTGGCATTAGCTCCAGACCTAATGTGTCTGGCGTTAGCTCCAGACCTAATGCCTATCTGGCATTAGCTCCAGACCTAATGCGTATCTGGTGTTGACTCCAGACCTAATGCCTATCTGGCGTTAGCTCCAGACCTAATGCGTATCTGGTGTTAGCTCCAGACCTAATGCCTATCTGGCATTAGCTCCAGACCTAATGCCTATCTGGTGTTAGCTCCAGACCTAATGCCTATCTTGCGTTAGCTCCAGACCTAATGCATATCTGGCGTTAGCTCCAGACCTAATGCCTATCTTGCGTTAGCTCCAGACCTAATGCATATCTGGCGTTAGCTCCAGACCTAATGCCTATCTTGCGTTAGCTCCAGACCTAATGCATATCTGGCGTTAGCTCCAGACCTAATGCCTATCTTGCGTTAGCTCCAGACCTAATGCATATCTGGCGTTAGCTCCAGACCTAATG
>JAVCKU010000088.1:3030194-3040642 GCA_032273985.1 Hypsolebias coamazonicus
TAAATTTTTTTTTTGCCTAATTACGCCCCCCCCCCCCCCCCCCCAAAAAAAAGCTCTCTACTTTCTGGAAATTTCTGCTTTTGTAGCTGCTTTTCAGCGGTTTCTTTTTTTTTATTTTTAATATTTTTCTTCCAATTTCAGCATTTTTCAGATAATTTCCATTTTTTGCGCTAATTTCTGCCAGTTTCTTTCAGCTTACCGGTAATTGGACAAACGTTCTTTCTGCTTTCTTTTGCTAATTTAAGCTTGTTCTACCTTTTCAGCTAGTTTTTAGCTAATTTTAGCTGTTTTCAGATATATTCAAGCGTTTCATTGTAATTTCAGCATCTTTCAGCCTAAATAACTTCTTTCTACTAATTTCAGCTTGTTATGCTCCTTTCAGCTTTTTTCTGATAGTTTCACTTATTTCAGCTACTCTTTAGCTGTATTTTTATTTTAGCTTTTTTTCAGCTTTTTTTTTCTTCTTCTTTCGGCTTCTCCCTGCGTTAGGGGTCACCACAGCGATTTTTTTCACAGCTTTTTTTCAGATAATTTCCATTTTTTGTGCTAATTTCATTCAGCTTAATTGGACGAACATGTTCTTTCTGCTTTATTTTGCTAATTTAAGCATGTTCTACCTTTTCAGCTAGCTTTTTAGCTGTTTTCAGATGTATTCAAGTTTTTCAGGGTAATTTCTGCTTCTTTCAGCCTAATTAACTTATTTCCACTAATTTTGGCTTGTTAAGCTCCTTTCAGCTTTTTCTGCTAATTTCAGTTATTTCAGCTACTTTTTAGCTGTTATATTATTTAGCTTTTTCAGCTGATTCCACATTTTTAAAGTCATTTCAGCTCTTTTCCTTCTAGTAGTTTAAGCTTCTTTCTGTCTTTTCAGCTACTGTTCAGCTTTTTGTTGTTAATTTCAGCCTTTTTTAAGCTAATTTCCTAATTTTTGTGCTCATTTCTGCTTATTTAAATCTAATTCAGCAGATATTTGTTCTTTCTGCTTTCTTCCGATAATTTAGGCTTGTTCTTCCATTTCAGCTACATTTTAGCATGTTTTTAGCTAATTTCAGCTGTTTTTCAGCAAGTTGTTCTGCAATAAGCATTCACTGCATTTTTGCAGGAAATGCAATCTGGTTTCTTTCTGTCGTTACCCACGACCGACACAAAGATGGACTCGATGTGAGTGAAACCGTGAACCACGTTAGCTGCCATGAGCCCCCCCCCCTCGTCTCAACCGGCTGCCTTCATCCCATCTGGCTCTGATTCAGGTCCGGCCAGTTGGTCGAAGGTAGCCGTAATCTAAACACCGGGGATTAGGACAAGAGCCCTGTCAGGTCTCAGTCTGCTTCTATAGCCGTGGCCTTGAAGTAGAAAGACACGAGCTGAAAATAATTAAAGGCTCAAGAAGTAATAAAATATGTTTTACCCAAAAGGAGACATTTAAAGAAGAAAAACACAAACTAATGTAAATTTATGGAGATACGAGTTGAAAGCATCAAAATGATTAAATTGAGATTATTCCCTTCTGCAATTTGTTGGAGTGGTTCGGTCCACACGACAGTTGACGATGAGCACGACTGTGCGTGCGCCGTTTTATTACAAAAAGAGACCTTAGACACATTTTATGTTGCTGTTGGAAAGCACGACCCGAATCCTTCTTAAAGCGCTCGCGACGTGACGTCAAACATCCAGAAAGGGTTCGTTAAAGTTTAAAGTTTTATTCAATATCGGGTGTTTTTCATTGGTCAAAATCCAAGATGGCCACCACTATATATTGTTTCCCCGTCGCAGAGCGAAGAGTGGGAACTGGAAATACCCTCCGTCCATACGTTCGTGCACGTTGTGAGCGCCGTAACTTGAAAAATGCGAGCTAACGACGTCCTTCTTAGTGAGACGTAAGGAAAATGGGGTTGCCTCTTCGAAATCCAAAATGGCCGCCACCACATTTGTACGTAACTAAACTCATCCACCCCTGATCATTTGAGGAAACTCTGCTTTTTAGCTTTTATATTGCTTAATGATATAATTTCTTCAAACTATTGAGCTGGCCAAAAGATTACCGTATTTTCCGGCGTATAAGTCGCTCCGGGGTTTAAGTCACATCGGTCAACAAAAGCATCATGAAGAGGGGAAAAAAAAAACAACATACGTCGCGTTTATTATGTTTATTTAATAGTCAAAACGGCTTCATTTAGCCTGGGCGAAATCGTGGCCAGAACCGCTAGCTCTCCAGACAAGGCCCCCATTGGCCACCCCTTGGTTCCGCACTTGCTAGTGGATAAAATGGCGTACTGCTCATTTAGATTTTCTCCTCGTGCCGTGGCACCAGAGAACCTTTGGGTTCTGGTTCTGTTGGTTTTACTTGGGACCTCCTCAGCTGTGCAAAATGAACGTCACACCGGCTGCAGGCTCGCCGTTTTGATCCCGACCTCAAATTGAATTCGGCTGGACGCCCTCGGCAACGATTCTCCGGATCGAGTCCGGAGGAGCGGGGGAACAGTGGGGCATGCAGTCCGTCTCACAAAACATGTTTGTTTTCCTGCCAGGTCCTTCAGACCATTAACGAGATTAGGGAGCGCACAATGGCAGCAGCCCCTCTCCGCCCTCCCCTCCGTCTCCTTCGCCTCCCGTTTTGTTCTGGCTCGCTCGCCGACACAATGCAGACATTCAGCGGTTCGTCTGCCCCTCCGAGGGGAAAACCTCGTCGTGTAAACGGGCGCACGTAAACCGGCGGAGAATAATGGCCGCCTTCGTGCCCTGATCCTGCCGCCTGCAGACAACCTGCTCTGGACTTTTCAGGGTTACATAAGCTCCACACAGTCTTAGATAAATAAAAAAAAAAAACTACAAGGAGCAAAGTTTGGCTCTGCTCGTGTGAAGTGCAGCGGAGCGGGTGTTAGGCGGGCTACTTGTTTGCCCCACGCTTGTTGTTTGAGGTCGTTTTCGCTTGTAAAGACATGGATTTTTGCTGTGTGCCGCTTTTTATCATTATTTTTCAACAAGATCCATTTTATCCAAATACAATATGAGACCCGTACACATACGAGGATTTTATGAGTTTTGGGGCACGTTTTATGAAAATAAACATAAATGTTTATATACGGCCGTCTAAAGTCGGCCATTTTTTTCCAAGTCTCTGTTTGTAGTTCTGTTCGTAATGTTTCTTTTGTAGCACCCGTAGCGTCTCATCCGCTCAAGATGATTTAACAAAACTTTATACACGTATTTGTCATTACTAGAATCACATACACTTTTCATCCCCCAGCTCCAAGGTCAAGGTCACAAATCAAGGTCAACTCTTACAGCAAGATCTTTGCTTTTCCCACCTATAGCATCTGATCCACTCAAAATGATTTAACAAAATTTATACACATATTCATCATTACTAGTGTCACGTACACTTTTCATCCCCCAGCTCATATGTCAAGGTCACAAATCAAGGTCAACTCTTACAGCAAGATGGTCGCAAATCAAGGTCAACTCTTACAGCAAGATCTTTGCTTGTCTCACCCATAGCGTCTGATCTGCTCAAGATTTTACGAAACTTTATATACATGTGCATCATCACTAGAGTGTCGTGCACACTTTTCATCCTCCAGCTCCAAGGTCACAAATCAAGGTCAGTTCTTACAGAAAGATATTTGCTTTTCCCACCTATAGCATCTGATCCACTCAAAATGATTTATCAAAACTTTATACACATTTGTCATTACTAGTGTCATGCACACTTTTCATCCCCCAGCTCCAATGTCAAGGTCGCAAATCAAGGTCAACTCTTACAGCACGATCTTTGCTTGTCTCACCCATAGTGTCTGATCTGCTCAAAATGATTTCATGAATTTTTATATACATGTGCATCATCACTAGAGTGTCATGTGCACTTTTCATCCTCCAGCTCTGAGGTCAAGGTCACAAATCAAGGTCAAATGTTACAGAAAGATCTTTTTTCTTGTTCCTCCTATAGTGTCTGATCTGCTCAAGATAATTTAACAAAACTTCATACACGTATGTATCATCATCACTAGAGAAAGGTCACTTAAACTTTTCATCCCCCAGCTCCAAGGTCAACGTCACATATCAAAGTCAGATGTTACAGAAAGATCTTTGTTTGTCCTGCCTGTAGGGTCTGAACTGCTCAAGACAATTTAGTGAAACTTGACACATTTATACCAGAACTAGACCGTGCGTCACATAATCTATTCGTCCCAGCTTCAAGGTCACAAATCAAGGTTAAATGTTATTTGCTTGTCCTGCTTGTAGTGTCTGATCTGCTCAAGATATTTTTACGAAACTTGAAACACAGTTTTGCCACAACTAGACTGTGTGTTTCATCGTCCCAGCTTCAAGGTCACAAATCAAGGTCAAATGTTATCTTTTCTTGTCCCGCTCGTAGCATCTGATCTGTTCAAGATATTTTTATGAAACTTGAAACAATTTTGCCACAACTAGACCGTGCATTTCATCGACCCAGCTTCAAGGTCACAAATCAAGGTCAAATGTTATACAGGATCTTTCTTTGCTTGTCCAGGCCGTTGCTGTACATTGTTTGTCGACGGGCGTATAATGTGCCGTACGCTGTGATTTTCTTTAAAGGTTTAATTTGCATCTTAACACAGATTTGTCATTTGTGTCTCCCCTCGTTTAGGTCCCCACCGACGTTTCCATGGGTCTTCTGGCCGAGCCGCAGGTGGCCATGTTTTGCGGTAAACTCAACATGCACATCAACGTGCAGAGCGGCAAGTGGGAGCCCGACCCCTTGGGCACGAAGAGCTGCATCGGCACCAAAGAGGGCATCCTGCAGTACTGCCAGGAGGTAAAATATTCAGACCCATCAGTGGCAGTTTGAACTTTTTACCGTACTTGCCGCCGTATAAGTCGCATCCGACCAAATACAGTATGTCTAATGAAGCGGGAAAAAAACCCCATAAATAAGTCATTTCTGTGTATAAGTCGCAGGGCATGTAAATTCTGAACAGAAAAAAAAAAGCGACTTGTGGAGGACTCATCCCGCTGAGACTGAGCTTGTCCTCTCTGTCTTTTATGCCTTCAGGTGTATCCAGAGCTCCAGATCACCAACGTGGTGGAAGCCAATCAGCCGGTCAGCATCCAGAACTGGTGCAAGAAGGGGCGCAAGCAGTGTCGCAGTCACATGCACATAGTGGTGCCCTACCGCTGCCTGGGTGAGCCCAACACGCGCGCTCGCCGCGTCCACGTTAAAAGCCGTTCGAGTCGATCTTAATCTGGTTGTCGTTGCTTCCGCAGTGGGAGAGTTCGTGAGCGACGCCCTGCTCGTTCCCGACAAGTGCAAGTTCCTCCACCAGGAGCGCATGGACCAGTGCGAGAGCCACCTGCACTGGCACACTGTGGCCAAAGAGGTGAAGACACGCGTCTCGGTGCTGTACGGTGCGGACTTCTGCCGCAAGATTTCACAGAAATATATATATTTTTTTAATGAGACGCCCGTCGAAGGGCGGACGTATCGTGGTAAAGTCTCCGAACTCAAACTTGTCCCGCCCATAATTTCTGATCTTCTCAAGATAATTTGATGACACCTAATACATCATCTTGAGCCAGAGTGTTGCATACACGTTAATCATTCCAGCTCCACAGTCAAGGTCACAAATCAAGGTCAAAGTTTACACAAGGTATTTGTTTCTGGTCTGCTCAAGATGATTTAATGGCACTTGATACACGTAAACATCGGTAGACTGTGTTGCATAATCTAATTTTTTTTAGCTTTTTTCTACTAAATTCAACTTTTCTTCAGCCTTTCAGCTACTTTTTTAAATCGTATTTTTCTGCTAATTTTAGCCAGTTTGCTTTATTATACATTTTCAGCACTTTTGTGCTTATTTCATCTTTTTTTTTTTCCCAGCTACTTTTTTTTGGGGGGTTAATTTAATATTTTTTGTCTGCTCTTTTCAGCTTCTTGCTTCTAAATTCAGCTACGTTTTGCAGCTAAATTTAGCATTTTTCCCGCTATCTTGCTTCTTTTCATCTTGTGTTTCTTTTGAATAATTCAAAATGTTAAGCTCTTTTTCACCTCTTCTGCTAATTTCTGCTTTTTTGAAGCTTTTTTCAGCTACTTTCTTTTGCTAGCTTCAGCTTTTGTGTAATCTATTCAGCCTCTCTGCCTATTTCAGCTGTTTTTCTGCTGCTTTCGGCTTTTATTTGCCTGCTTTCAACGCGTGAACTGTTGAAGTTCAGCTCACGTTAACAGTTTATATTTGAACCCTTCTCAGCAGAATTCATCCACGCTGCGTTTTAGCTGCTGCGTTTTAGCTGCTACGTTTTACTGCTGCGTTTTAGCTGCTTCCTTTTGATTTGTTTTTCGTCTGTTCTTGTGCAGTCCTGCGGAGACCGCAGCATGAACCTCCACGACTACGGGATGCTGTTGCCCTGCGGCATCGACCGTTTCCGAGGGGTGGAGTTCGTGTGCTGCCCCGCCGAGGCGGAGCGCGACGCCGACAGCGCCGAGCGGGACGCCGACGACGACGTGTGGTGGGGCGGCCTGGAGGCCGACTACTCCGACAACAGGTGCGCATTCACACGAACGAGCTCGGGCGATTTTCACAACACGAGGGCGACTCCTTCATTCGTGTCCCCCCCTTCCCCCACTGCCAGCATGGTGCCGGAGCCGGAGCCAGCGGTGCTGCAGGAAGAAGCCAAACCATCTGTGGTAGAGGAGGAGGAGGAGGAGGTGCCTGAGGAAGACGGCGAGGAGGAGGAGGACGACGAGGACGTGCTGGACAACGACCAGGACGGAGATGGGCAGGAGGACGAGGAGGGCGACAACGAGGAGGATGCAGATGCAGACGTCATCGTCGCGCTCGACGACGACGACGAGCTCACTACCAACGTTGCCATGACGACCACCACGACCACCACCACCGAGTCCGTGGAGGAAGTCGTCCGGGGTGAGGCTCTCGTGCTCCATCAGAAACGCTCGCCAGTCGCTCGTTTGCAGATTAAGACCCTAAAGGGGGAGAAACTTTTAATTTGTTAACGTTTTGTGAAATAATCCAGAAAACTCGTTCTCAGGTTGCACAAGTCAACGTTTAGCACGGCTGGAATCTGCGGCGTCGGACGCTCGTTAGCGGGCGCGCCACAGCTCGCTCATCTGACAATAAATCACAAACTCCTGTTTCTAGCAGGAGTAGAATAAAAAAATAAACATAAAAAAAACGCCATTTTCAGCTCACAACCTACGTACATTTTGACTAAAACCGAGGCCTCGCTTTCGGCTACTGGATCCAAAAGGTCTGGTGGACTGGGGGTGCGGGGGCCTTCACAAAACTGTAGTCTGAAATTAAATTAAAAAAGCTAATGGGGGTAAAATGCCTTTTTATACTAAACTATATAATTAAAAAGTGCCGTAAAATAAACATTTAGCCGATTTTTGAAAAACTGACTTTATTTTTTAAACAAAAGACCCTTAGATCTTAAGCTAAGATAGCTCTAGAAGATTGATGAATAAATATTAATATAATAAATATTAACTACAGAAATTTAATTTCCTGCGAAAATGCAGTGTGAATGCTTATTGCAGAAGAACTTGCTGAATTCCAGCTGAAATTAGCTAAAAACATGCTGAAATGTAAGAACAAGTCCATGTTAGCAGAAGAACACAAATTTGCTGAATTAAGTGTAAATAGAAGAAAAAATAAGAAAGTGTGCTGAAAAAGTTGTAAATCGCTAAAAATATATTAAAAAAAAAAAAAATTGCTGAAAAGGTAGAAAGAAGCTTAAACTACCAGAAAGAAGTGGAAGGAGCTGAAATAATCTAAAAAAAAAAAAGTGAAATTACTGTAGTGGAAAAAGATGAATTTAGCATAAAACCGCTACTGAAATAGTAGAAAAAGCTGAAACTAGCAGAAGTCAGCTGAAAGGAGCATAACAAGCTGAAATTAGTAGAAAGAAGTTAATGTAACATGAAAACTTTTTTTTTTATCTCAAAACTGTTGAAATTAGTTTAAAAATGCTAAAAAGTAGCTGAAAAGGTGGAACAAGATTAAATTAGCAGAAGAAATCAGAAATAACACATTTGATGAATTAGGCCTAAAGAAGTAGAAATTAGCACAAAAAAACGAAAAGCTGAAATTAACACTAAGCAGCTGAAAAGTAGCTGAAAAAGCAGGAAGAAGCTTAAATTACCCGGACTAAGTAGAGAGAGCACATTTAAACTGATTTGAGCTAGAAAAAAGTTTAAACAAGTGGGGGGGGGATATGTAGAATTACCTGAAAACCTGGAATTAGCATAAAAGCAGCTAAATAGTAGCTGAAAAGCTGGAAGTAGCATAAAAACAAAGCTAAATAGTAGCTGAAAAAGCTAGAATTAGCATAAAAACAAAGCTAAATAGTAGCTGAAACAACTGAAACCAGCAGAAATAAGCTGAAAGGAGCATAACAAGCTGAAATTAGCTGAAAGAAGTTGAATTTATCAAATAAACAGCTGAAATTAGCTTAAAAAAAAGGCTAAAATCTAGCTGAAAATCTTAAATTTACATAAAAAGGCAGAAAGAACATGTTTGCCCATTTAGGCTGAAATACCGGTAAACAGAAATGAGCACATGAAAGTGAAAAATTATCTTTAAAAAACACAAGACATTAGCCAAAAATAAATAAATAACAGCTGAAAAGTAGCTAAAAAAGCAAAAAGAAGCCTAAATTACCAGAAAGAAGCACATTTTTAGGCTGAAAAACGTTGAAGAGTGCAAAAAATGTGGAATTATCTGGAAATGGCAACATTTTCCCGCTCGTTCGTCGTCGGCTTCATTAGAGCCGGGACGAGTCCATTTTGGAGTTGAAAGTAGCTGAAATGCCTCGCGGCGCTTCAACTCCCCTTCTCCGTCGCCGATGGACAAAAAGCGTCTGAGCTGACTGTTTTCTGGTTGGTGATGTGTTTCCCAAGACGTGTGCTGGGCCGACGCAGAGACCGGGCCGTGCCGGGCCATGCTGCCGCGCTGGTACTTCGACCGGCAGGAGGGCGGCTGCGTCGCCTTTTTCTACGGCGGCTGCGGAGGCAACCGGAATAACTTTGAGTCGGAGGAGTACTGCCTGGCTGTCTGCCGCAGCGTCCGTAAGTCCCGCGGACGGCCGCTCGCCCGCCTCCTCGGCGCCTCTTTAACCGCTTCCTGTCCGCTGCGCTCCTGCGGCTGAGCCGAGCCGCCTCTTAGAGTTCCCCCTCGGCTCTTTCAGCTCCTGCTGTGTTTCCCTCTTCGGCCTTTTCACGTTCGCTCTTTGGCCTTTTCACGTTCGCTCTTCGGCCTTTTCACGTTCGCGCCAACTAACCCTGTAACTTCTAATCCGCTCTAGACAATCTAACAAAACTTAATGCACCACTAACCACCTCTAAGGTCAAGGTCACAAATCAAGGTCAACAGTTATACAAAGTCTTTGTTTCTTCTCTCTCGAACTCTCACTAACCTCACGAACGTGTTTTGATCTTTAGTGTTTTCGCGTGGACGAGTCGAATCTCAAACTTAACGTTGTTGTTTTTGTTTTCCTCGTTTCTCCTCAAAGTGCCCACGGCCACGCCCACCTCGCCCGACGGAGTGGACCACTACCTGGAGACGCCCGCCGACGACAACGAGCACGCCCACTTCCAGAGAGCCAAGGAGAGCCTGGAAGCCAAGCACCGCGAGAGAATGTCTCGGGTACGAACACGCCGCGACGCTCAGGCGCACGAGCGAAACCACGAGTCGCCGCGTTTGTTTTGTCATTTTGAAAACAGGAAGTGACGCGTCTGATTCTGCCGCCGCTGCGTTTTTCACTTAAACTTAACGGTGCGTTCTCTTCTCTGCTCGAATTCAGGTGATGAAGGAGTGGGAGGAAGCGGAGAGGGAGGCCCGGAACCTGCCACGTGCCGACAGAAAGGCCGTCATTCAGGTGAACAGAGTTTATTTTTTATTTTGTGCTTAAAGCGTTGATTTATTACACATCCAACAAAATGATGGATGCCTCAAGGCCCCCATCAGTTCATCCACCCATCCATCATCCATCCACCCACCCACCTATCATCATCCATCTATCCATTTGTCCACCCAACCATCCACCATCCATCCATCATCCATCCACCCACCCACCTATCATCATCATCCATCCACCTATCCATCCATCCATCCATCCATCCATCAGTTCTTCCATCCACCCACCTATCATCATCCATCCATCCATTTGTCCACCCATCCATCCATCATCCATCCACCCACCCACCTATCATCATCATCCATCTACCTATCCATCCATCCATCCATCCATCCATCCATCCATCCATCCATCCATCCATCCATCTAGCCAGCCAGCCAGCCAGCCAGCCATTATCTTTACTCACTTCTTCCTTTTCGGGTTACGGGGGTCACTGGTGCCCATATCCAGCACTCACTGTGCGAGAGGTGGGGGACACCCTGGACAGATCCCAAGTCCATCACAGGGACACATAGAGACAAACAACCATTCACTCTCTC
>JAVCKU010000088.1:3044429-3060165 GCA_032273985.1 Hypsolebias coamazonicus
GTCCCGGTAACCGGCTTTTTCGGTATCCGGCCGGGCCGTTAGAACGGAACTAAGCCGGATACCGAGGACTACCTGTAGTAGGAAGAGTTTGAAGATAGTGAGGGTCGCAGCAGATGGACCGAAGCTGTTTCTGTGGTGGGAGGTTCTGGTCCTCGTGGACCAGTTCGAGCAGCAAATGACCCGGGTTGGAGGGGGTCAGCTGCGGTCTTTCCTGCTCGCCTCAGAGTCCTGGCAGAGCACGAGTCCTGCAGGGACGGCGGATTGTCACCTCTGCTGTCGTCAGAGCGTTGAGCTCCAGGTTCTCCGTGCACCTGGTCACCAGACGGTCAAAGTCTCCTCGTCACCGGAGGTCCGCACAAAGAGCGGGGTGTCATCTGCAAACATCAGGAGTTAGATTGGTGACTGGAGGTGCAGGAGTTGGTCTACAAAGAGGAGCGGAGAAGGAACACAGCCCCGTGGGGTTGTTGAGTTTGTCGTGTCTGCAAGGAAATGTGAACACCGTTCAGTATCCTCGAACATGTGAAACCTTCAGATTGGAGGAGTTCGGAGAGCAGAGGTTCCTGAGCGTTCCTTTCGTCCCTGCAGAGCTCCTGCAGCGGGAGCAGGCGGAGATGGCCCAGCAGCTGGCCAACCTGCAGTCAGACGTGAGGGTGAGCTACGGCAACGACGCTCTGATGCCCGACCAGGAGCTGGGAGACGGCCTGACGGACTTCCTGTCCCAGGAGGAAACGCTGGGAGGAGTCGGCTTCGTCCACCCCGAGAGCTTCAACCAGGGTACCAAAGGGCCGACGCCTTCGTTACAAAGAAACGAAGCTCAGCGTCTGTTAATCCCGTCTTTTCTTTGTTCTCCAGTTGAGCTGATGGACACTCGTCCCAACCTTGACAGAGGCGTTCCCACACGGCCAGGTAAGTTCAGATGTTTTTTTATTTATTGTTTTTGTTTATTTTTCCCTCGTAGCAGAGAGGGGGGTTGGAAATACCGTCCGTTCATCTGGTCTTCTTGTGAGCTACCGTATTTTCCGGCGTATAAGTCGCTCCGAAGTATAAGTCGCAGCAGTCGTGAAGAGGAACAAAACATATAAGTCGCATTTATTGTGTATTTATTTAATAGTTAACACAGCTTCATTTCGCCTGGGCGGCGCCATCCATCCATCCATCTATCCATCCATCCATTCATCCATCACGGCCGGAGCCGCTAGCTCTGCAGCGTTCCTCCGCCTGCACCAGCTGAGTGAAGCAAGCGTGTTGCAGTTCTTCGAAATTTAAAGCATCAGACAAAAATTGCGTTACGAATATGGAAAAAAATTATAAAAGTCGCTTTGGCGTATAAATCTCAGGACTGTTGAATCTATGCAAAAAAACAGCGATTTATATGCTGGAAAATACTGTAAATTTAAAAAATAGGCAACGTGTGGAATTCTGTTTTGGGGTGTGGCTTCATGTTGGTATAAGAAAGATCCCTATCTGAAATTGCGTTGTCGTGAAAATCAAAGGAGGATGCACCACCTACCGAAATGTCATTCACACACACATACACACACACACCCACACACCCGCCCCTGTCGACAACTTTTGTCATTAATGTAGCGATAAGCTAACATGAGCAAAACTTCTATCGGTTTCCGTCCCTCCATTGACAGCTAGTGGCGTGCAATACAGACGCGCTAGCTAAACAGCTGCTTAGCTCTCCTGTCACCCAACCTTCCAGCCCTGGTCAACAACTATTGTCACTAATGTAGCGCTAAGCTAACATGAGCAAAACATTATCGGTTTCCGTCCCTCCATCGACAGCTAGTGGCGTGCAATACAGACGTGCTAGCTACGTAGCTCTCTCCTTCTGTCACCCACCCCTCCAGCCCTAGTCGACAACTTTCGGCACTAACGTAGTGCTAAGCTAACGTGCAGAACAGCCATGTCCGTCACCGTCCCCTCCGTTGACAACTAGCGAAATGAAATACAAGACGCGCTAGCTTATGTCACTCCCCACCCCCCCACCCATACACCAGTTGAAAACTGTTGGCACTAACATCTGCATCTCCCCACAAACCCCCACCCTAGTCAACAAAAGTCACCTAAGAGATGAACGCCGTGCGTCCAAGTGACCTAAGGGAAACAGTGAAGTATAATTTCCTCTGATGACTGGGGTGGCCAAAGATTAATTTATGGGGGACATCGCTGGCCACCCCTTGGCTCCGCCCCTGGTGGAGGATAAAATTGCTCCCTCCACTTGCCTGAATCCACTAAAAACATTCATGTTGACCTCCATTACGTGTTAAAAGGTCTGTTGCGCAGCTGCGGAGCGTACTTCTCTGTAATATTTTATTTTTCTTCCAGTGACCGGAATGAAGATGGAGGCGATCCCTGAGCTGCGGATGGAGACGGAGGACAGGCAGAGCACGGAGTACGAGGTTCACCACCAGAAGCTGGTAAAGGCATGCACAGCCGAAACCACAGTGGCGCAGGGAAAACCGAAAAATAAAATAAAATAAATCTGACGGATCCGTGTCCCCACTTTCTCCACGCGACAAACTCCCAAGGTTGTCGCCATGGAGACAAGTGCCCGCCGAGACGGCCGCAACAATCCATGCGTCACACTTCGTGCTCGTCTCTGACAGCTGCTGCCCTCCGATCGCAGCTAAAGGTTTTTTTTTATTTTTCGGCTCGTCGTCGTACTAAACGATAATCTCCTCCTGTGAAACCAGCACAGAAACCCAAATCCACGGACCTTAATCCGTTAATCCCTGCGGGTTATTACAGATCACATTTCAGACGTTTACTCCTTCTTTATATTTTCACTGTAGCCTCAGTTTGTTTCCTTGTTGAGGAAATAATCTGAAAGTTGCAGGAAAACAGCATCTTTAGGAGGAAGTGGTTCCTTCAGAATAAAACACATCAGTTTATTTTCATCTAATCTGGTTTGTTTTTAGTCGGAGTTTAATTAAACTAGTTTTATGTTCCACATCATCATGCACTGCACAGATTATTTTAATGAAATGAATCTGAATCCTGTTACAATAATCTGAATTATAGTTTAATCTCATGATTGTATAATCTGAATTATGCTAAATTAATCTGAATTATTGTGTAATCTGGATTATGTTGCATTAATCTGATGATTGTTTTATCTCAATTATTTTTGGTTAATCTGAAATTATTGTTTAATCTGAATCATGTTACGTTAATCTGATGATTGTTTAATCTAAATTATGTTAGTTTAATCTCGATTATTGTTTAATCTGAATTATTGTTTAATATGTATTATTGTTTAATCTGAAATATTGATTGATCTGATCCCTGTTAGTTTAATCTGGGTTATGTTCAGTTAATATGAATTTTAAAAAAATCTAAATTAAAGTTTAATCTGAATCCTGATAGTTTAATCTGAATTATGTTAGTTTAATCTGAATTATTGTTTAATCTGAATTATTGTTAAATCTGAATCTAAAAAAGCTAAGTCTGGTCCTCTGGACATTCAAGACTTAGCTTTTTTAGAGTTTTCTACCTGGATTATTGAGCATGCATCAAGTTGTTTAATCTGAACTGTTAGTTTAATCTGAATCATGTTACGTTAATCTGATTGTTTAATCTCATATGTTAGTTTTAGTTATGTTTATTTATTATGTCAATTGTTTAGTTTTAGTTAATTATGTTAGTTTAATCTGAATTACTATCTGAATTATTGTTTAATCTGAATTGTTTAATCTGGATTATTGTTTAATATGAATTATGTTAGTTTAATCTGGATTACTGTTTAAAATGAATTATGTTAGTTTAATGTGGATTATTGTTTAATCTGCATAGTTGTTTAATCTGGATTATTGTTTAATCTGCCTAGTTGTTTAATCTGGATTATTGTTTAATTTGAATAGTTGTTTAATCTGAATTGTTGTTTAATCTGGATTATTGTTTAATCTGCCTAGTTGTTTAATCTGGATTATTGTTTAATCTGCATAGTTATTTAATCTGGATTGTTGTTTAATCTGCATAATTTAACTTTAATCTTGACCTCCGCTGACCATCTGCCCTTCATCGCCGCCCGCAGGTCTTCTTCGCAGAGGACGTCGGCTCCAACAAGGGGGCCATCATCGGCTTGATGGTGGGAGGCGTCGTCATAGCAACCGTGATCGTCATCACTCTGGTGATGCTGAGGAAGAAGCAGTACACCTCCATCCACCACGGGGTCATCGAGGTGAGGGGGAAACTGCAGTCGGGTGTTGATACTTGTTAAAGCTGTCACGTGTGCGTCGCACACCTGAGCTTCTCTCTGTGAGTAACTCCGCCCCCCTTCCGTGTCCAGGTGGATGCCGCCGTCACCCCCGAGGAGCGCCACCTGTCCAAGATGCAGCAGAACGGCTACGAAAACCCAACATACAAGTTCTTTGAGCAGATGCAGAACTGAGTGGAACGTCGCGTGTAGACACATGAACGCACCATCACCCCTCTCCACCCCCACATCAACACCCTCCCCCCATCTTTCAACCAGCCTCACGTCTTCAAGAGCTCTGAGATCGAGCGTTCGGAGCGACTGTAATCTTTTTTTTTTTTTTCTCTCTTTCCTCTCTCTGGTCACTTCACGATTTTTGTTTTCTTTGATAAAATGAGTTTTTACACGTCGCTCCCGTCTGGGCCTGCTGATGTACAGAGAGAAGGCCCCTCCACAGCCGGCGGGGCGGGGCATCGACGCAAAAACAAACCCGTTCTTCTCCGCACTGATTCAGGGGCTGGCGTCAGGGCCGGGCTTTTCTTTTCGGCCGCACGCCGATCGTTCAACGTGGAGCGTTTGTTTTAAACGAGGCGTTGGCCCCGCGGTCCACACTGGAGCTGAGGCACGCCTCCTCCCCCTCCTCCTCCATCACCCCCTCCTCTCCATCGTGTCCGTCTTCATACGACAGCTGGGCTGTGTTAAAGTCGCACGAGGCTCTCGCATCGGGAGACGAAGAGTTCCTCGTTTCCACTTTTTTTTTTTTTTTTTCAAAAAAGTCAGAAAAAAAAAAAAAAAATCAAGAGTAGACCAACCGACGTAAAGTCATGTTTATTTTTAATGGCGTGTAACGTTGCTGAAGTCTTCGCTGTTCTCCGTAGCGTGCATGACAACTGGATTAAAAAAAAAAAAAAAAAACACCTGTAGATTGTTATTCTTGCGGGATTTTTACATTTAGCGTCCGCACGACGTCAAAGGACGGAAACGTAAATCTGCTTCATCGAGTAAAGTTTGCAGCGGAGTTACGGTAAATATTAAGGTGGTCAACGCCCACAAACGGGGGCGGGGCATGTCTGAACACCCACAAATGGGGGCGGGGCATGTCCGAACACCCACAAATGGAGGCGGGGCTTGTCTGAACACCCCCAAACGGGGGCGGGGCTTTTCCGAACACCCCCAAATGGGGGCGGGGCATGCCAGGTAAAGGTTTATGGATGTTTGTCACCAACTACAGTTAAATCAGTGTGAGTTAATGCTCAGAGAGGAGCCTGCAGGTGCACGTCTGTAAACTGAAAAGGTCGTCTTGACCTTGAATCTGATATAAAAACACTTCCTGCTTCACGGTCCGGCGCAGATACTGACGCGGCTCCGAGCATGTAACTTTCTACGTCTGTGAATAAAAGACCGGTTAAAAAAAAATAAAAAAATCTTGTCCTCCGAGTGGCGATGAAACAGTTTTGTTTCCTGAAGCTGCATGGCCGGGGGAGGGGGGGGGGCGGGCTTTGTCGTTTTCTGAATTTTCACCTGAAATCGCTCCCGATTCTGATCGTTTCACGTCTGATCTGTGCAAATGGAGCGCGTCGAGGAGTAAATCTGCATGTTCGTGTCATTTTTCTGTACGTTTTTCTTTTTCTTTTCAGTTGAGTCGTCATTTTGCTTTCTGTAGATCAAATAGGTCGAGCGCTGGGAGAAGAGGAGGAAGGAGAGGACTCCTCAGTTCCGGATGGATAGCCGGGCGGTCTGTGTGTATATAATGGATTTTCATCCCCTCCCTCCCCGCGCCTCCTTCGTCTTTCTTTTCCCCGCTCCCCGACTTCTCCGAGGAGCAGGAGCGCCGACGTACGTTCGCACTTAAAGAAACGCCGTGAGACCCTCTCGCTGTCGTCAGTCTGGCGGGTGAAGTGTTTGTTCTGGGGGGGCTGCAGCTGTGGGGTCTGTGCTTTAATAGAAGCCCAGCAGAGGGCAGTAGAGTAGAAGAGAAAGCAGGATTTTCTTTCCCTTTTCCTGTGGGCTGTATATTTGTTTTTGTTTTCTACTGTGTAATATTGTGCGGCATCGACTGAGGAAACGCTTTCTACACTGTACTCCATATTAAAGTTTTGAATGTACATACAGAGAAACGTTTGTCCTCGCGTTTTTATTCACGTCCTATTCGTTCTGATGCGAAGAAGCTGTTAACAGGTACTTTAGATCAAACATGAAGTCATTCACAACAGATGAACTCTAGTGCTTTTGTTAAATGTTCTTTGAGGGTCTGAGCTTACCCTTTCATGTATTTTATACCACTTTCAAGTGTTTTTACGCACCTAAATTGAACATAAGTAGAAAAAGCAACCAATTTCTAAAGAAAACTCTTTAAAATGTAACTTTTATATTCTATAAGGTTGCAAGATCTTATTAAAATTATTTAAAAAAAATCGATATAATGTGTAATTGTGACGGATAATGTCATTGGGACACGAACGCCAATGCGCATGCGTACAGTCTAGTTTTTTTTATTTTTTTTATTTATTAGTCAAATTTTTGGTAATAATACAAAAATATAATACAGAAAATAGAAACAATTACAAAAATAAAACAGAAAACTAAAACAAAACGCAACAAACAATATATGCAACAATACAATAAATATACATAAGGGTCTGATTATGAGACAGAATTTTGTAAAAATAGTTATTGTTTTTCTAAGTTTCTGATTATTTAAAGAAAGCTTTTCAATAGATGCAATGTACTCTTTTAAGTCAGATTCGCTAAAATTATTCCATGAAGGGCATTTTTCACTCCATTTCATCTTGTGGACATAATATTTAGCTAAAATTACAGTGAGATTAACTAAGTAAATCTCTTCTGAAGAGAAGGGTGAATTGTTGAAAATGAGCAAAATTTGTAATTTAGGCCAAAAAAATGTTCTAACTTTTTTTGGTCAGGAAACATTGTACATCTGACCAAAATAATACAACATGAGGACATTCGACAAACAAGTGTTCAATACTTTCACCTTCATTCTGACAAAAAGAGCAGTTGTTACTAACGCCAGGAAAGAATCGACAAATATGTTTAACTGGGTAATATCTGTGTACAACTTTGAATAAGAATTCTTCGATCCTATTGTTGGGTATATATTTATGAGGTAACAAAAAATTTTCATTCCACATTTTTTGCTTAAATTATCCCACCTACATTTACATATGGGAACTGATAAAGTCTCTAAATGATTTCTGATAAATCCATTTGTAAATTTCTTATGCATTATACTAGTTCCTTCAATTGAAATTGAATCAAGTAAGTACACCTCATCAAGATGTATATTTTGCGCTAAAGACTGTAAGCTTATCGGAATAGACTTTATGACCAAATCAAATTCAAACAGAGGAATATCTATATTATTGTGACTTAAAAACCGTTCATAGTTATACCACTCACCATTACTGTCGAGTAATTGGTTTACCAAATTAATATTGTTTTCAACCCAATTATGTAAATATAATGATTTGTTTTTATGCAGTATATACGTATTGTTCCAAATGATGCAATTATGTGGAGAGTAGTTGTGTTTGTACAAGAGAGCCCAACAGAGAAGAACCTGCTGATGAAATTTAGCTAACTTTAATGGAAGTTTTCCAACTGCAAAAGGACAACGCAATAAAAAATTTAATCCTCCTAATTTATTAAATAAATAATTTGGGAAAATATTCCACATAGAATTTTGATTTTTTAGAAATCGTTTAATCCAATTAATTTTTATAATTTGATTAAAGATAGAAAAAGTTAAAACATTTAGACCTCCTTCAGCTAATGAATTTGACAGAATAGTTTTTTTAAGTTTATGTGCTTTATTTTTCCATATAAAGTTGAACAAAATCTTATCAAGGTCAGAACATAGAGTTTTACTGACCTCTAATGACGAAAAGACATATGACGCTCTAGACATTCCTTCAGCTTTGCTTAATAACACTCTACCATAAATGGATAAATCCCTAGCTAACCAACTATTGAATTTCTTTTTAATGGCTTCATGAACAGATGTAAAATTATTGCCCATATTAGAGTGTTCTTTAGAAATATTAATTCCAAGATATTTAACAGTATCTCTTATAGGGATATTGCAAATTTCAGTATTATCAGTTGTAAATAGAGGCAAAATTTCACATTTTTTTAAAATTCAGTTTCAATCCTGAAATGTTAGAGAATTTAGATATAACAGATAAAGCTACAGGAACTTCACCAGAATTTTTAAAAAATAATGTTGTATCGTCAGCAAGTTGTGAAATTTTAAGTTCTTGATCAAATATTTTAATTCCTTCAAAAGAGCTTTGTCTAATTAAATAATTTAAAATTTGACCTACAAGCAGAAATATGTACGGTGAGGCCGGACAGCCCTGACGAACCCCTTTACTAATATTAAACCGACCAGATGTACCATATAAAAGTTTTACAGAACTATTATTATCTCTATAAAGTGTTTTAAAGGCTTTAATGAAAAAGTTACCAAAGTTGAAAAAAGACAATGTATCAAAAATAAAATTATGGCTAACAGTATCAAAAGCCTTTTGATAATCTAAAAAGAGAATGATTGGTTTACCAGGTATGAGATCTCTATAATCAACCAAATCTAGAACTAATCTAATATTATCAGAGATGTTGCGTCCAGGCATAAAACCATTTTGAGATTCATGAATTATATCATTTAAACCATTTTTTAATCTCTTAGCTAAGATAGAAGCCAAAATTTTGTAATCATTGTTTAATAATGTGATGCCACGCCAATTATCTATAATTAAATGATCCTTATGTGGTTTGGGAATTAATGTAATAAGACCCTGTTTCATTGAGGGGGGTAACTCTTCATTATTAATGGATTCAATATAAACTGCAAGAAGGAATTCTGATATTTCTGATGAAAATTTATGGTAAAATTCTGAGGTTAAGCCATCATTTCCTGGTGATTTGTTAAATTTTAAGTTTTTAATGCCCCATTTTATTTCCTCAATAGAAAATATTTCATCACAATCTTCTCTTAGAGCGTCATTAGCTTTGATCACATCTTTTAAGGAATTTAAAATATCTGAGCTATCTGTACAATTGTCCTTTTTATAAAGATCCCTATAAAAATTTGACACATAATTTGAAATTAAAGAGTGATTTTCTGTTATGGAACCATTAATGTTTAGTTTAGTTAAAGATTTCTTTTCCATGTTTCTTTTTTCCATGTTAAAACAAATTTGCTATTTTTTTCACCTTCCTCAATCCATTTTAATCTAGACCGAATAAAAGCGCCACAAGCCCTTTCTTTATATATTTCATCTAAATCTTCTTGATATTTATGTAGCTGGACCAACAAATCTTCATCATCTGACATATTGGAAGTGAGATCTGAAATAGATTTAATTAAATGCTTTAATTTTTCTTTTTTTAAATAGTTAATTGATTTGCTAAATTGAATTACAGCTTTTCTAATTTCATATTTAAGCAATTCCCAATATTTTCCAAATTGATTGTTAGTTAGAGCTAATGTCCAGTATTTTTTGATTAGGTATTGGATGAGAGATGTAAGTTCTATATTATTTAATAAAGAACTGTTTAGTTTCCAGTGGTTAAAAATTCTTCTTTCTTCATTGGAAAACTGAAGTTTTAAACAAATAGATTTATGATCAGTTAGAACAGCAGGGCAAATTTTAACCTCTGATACTTGTCTCTCCATTTCCTCGGAAATCAGCCAAAAGTCAATTCTTGACTGAGCTGAAAAAGTTCTGTTATTCCATGAGTATTGTCTGTCAGAGGGATGACGATGTCTCCATATATCCAATAAATTCCAGCGAGTAGAGAAGTCCGTGAGAAGGTTCTGTTCATTTCTTATTCTTGAGGGATGTCTATCCAGTTGAGTGGACCAAACCATATTAAAATCTCCGCCTAAAATAATCTTTGCAGAAGGAAATTTAGTACAAAGAAAAGTCATATTGTCCTCTAGCTCCTTCAAAAAACACATATTCAAAGAATCTGAGTTATAACCATAAACATTGCCCAGTAAAAATGTATAAGAATTAAATTCAACCACTAATAAAATCCAGTGACCCTTTTTATCAGATGTGACATCTAAAATTTTACCTTTAAAGTTATGTTTTAATATTGCTACACCTGCTGACTTATTTGAGCCATGTGATAGCCATATATTATTGCCCCATTGATTTAACCAAAAAGATTCATCTTCCAAACATGAATGACATTCCTGAAAAAAAATAAAATCAGCTTTTGACTCTTTAGCAAAAATAAAAAAAGCTTTTCTTTTTATATTGTTACGCAGACCCCTTGTATTAACAGATAAAAAAGATAACTCCAGAATACCTTTTCTTTATGAACCTTAAAGAAAAGTGATTTTATAAAACGTCAACCATTTGAAGTGACTCCTAGGACAAAATTTGAAGCCAACCACAAAACCATTTTAAGGGTAAAGGATACTTTTGAAAGAGAAATGTCATTGATCAGATGCACATCGAATCTCCTTTCCATCCACATAAGCTTTACGTCCCACGAAGTAGGCCCTCTTTCCATTTTTGCGAGCCTGTTCAATGACAGGCCACAAAGCAGATCTGGCATCCTTGTCTTCCTTAGACAAATCTTCACCAAAACGAAGTTTGTTCTCTCGCAGGTAGCTGTTATCTTTAGCACTCCTCCAGATGATGTCCCTCACAGAACGGTAAGCAAATAGAATGATGACCACTCTGGATTTTCCATCAATTCGCTTCCCCAGACGATGGACTATGTCGATACCTTCATTAGCTTTAGATCCTAGATCAGGTGCGATTTTATGACAGATATCCATAATCTTCTCCTTCACATTTTCATTTTCTTTTTCAGATAATCCATACAGACGTAGGCACCATCTCCGCTTGTAACGCTCTGCATCTGCAACACGCTCCTTCAACTCTTCCATTTGTGCTTCCATCTTCTCATTTTTGTATTTCAACATGCAGTTTTCCTTCTTTAGCTCTTCATTTTCACCATACATGAACTCAATAGATGTTTTAATATCTTTGATGTCAGCCGTTACCTCCTCTGCCCGGTCATTGATTGCTTTCAGTATGGAGTGTAGTGAAGGTTGAGCCTCACTCCCGTAGGATTTTTCGGAGACAGGCTGTTACTCAGAGGGTCCGGGAGTGGCGCAAAATCAGGATCAGAGTCCAACATGGAGACATTTAATCCATCAGAATAGTTATGGTCATGTATCTTGTTCACTGGTCTGTTCTTTCGTTTGTTTTCTTCCTTTTTTCCGTGATCACTCATCTTTATCATCTGTTGAATGCTTCAGCTTACTTGGTATCCGACTTCGGTTAACTTGCTAACAAAAATATTCTTTTTATATATATATACGTATATATAAAAGCATGTGGCTTTACCTCGCTTTTGAAGAGTTCTGGGTATGATAGGATATCATATGAGCACTACCGTCCACAACTGGCTTCTCAAAACTCAATCAAGAAGGATTGGAGTCCACTTTAAACAGAGACGTTTTAAAAAGCATCTGAGCAAGCCGCCATCTTGCACGCCCCCCTGACTTCCTGTTTATAAACAGCTGGATCCTGACTTCCTGTTTATAAACAGCTGGATCCTGACTTCCTGTTTATAAACAACTGGATCCTGACTTCCTGTTTATAAACAGCTGGTTTCTTGTTAATTATGATGCCATATGATGGAATGATGTCACTGACCTTCTGTCCGGTCTCACCCCGGCGTCCAACTTGTCCTGTTTCTCCAAGTGGTCCTGGTGGTCCCTGCAGGACACCACATAGGACAGTCAGAAGCATGCTCAGATGTCTGAGCTTCTTTGAACACATCAGTAAGGTGTAAGTTGGTCACGGAGCAGGAAGAGTTGGAGTCTTTTTTATTTTTTATTTTGACCCTTTATAACAGTTCAATATGCAAAGTTCAAAACAGAAATCATAACAATCATCAAAACTTTACAACAAAACACAAACTTGTTAATAAACAGAATAAGAAAAATATTTTGGTATATATTCTGTGCAATACTGAAAGTAAAGTGCATCTTTTTTTATTTGTTACAGTATTATATTCTTCAGAACAAACAATGTACACAGAACAATGAAACAGTGGTGAGAGAAGAAAGAAGAAGAAGACACAGATGAAATATGACGTTAATGCAGAGAAGTGTAGAAGCATCTCATGAGTTCTGGGGCACAGCGTTCAGAAGAGAAACCTGTTTGCTTCACACAGGTCGGTCGTTATATTTATTAGCTGCAACGTTTTTATGCCTATACTCTGTTTTTGTGCTTCATTGTGTATGTTGCCTATGTGTTGCCTGTTTGTTTGTTTGTTTGTTTGTTTGTTTGTGCAGCACTTTGGTTGGCCTTGTTGCTGTTTTAGGTGTTCTATAAATAAAATGGTATGATATTATCAGATTTAACTTTATTGTTATTGCACAGTTAAATACAGCAAAAATACGTTCCATACACTCGTCTGAAGGGTGGACAAAAGTGTACGGGGGGGCGGCTGTTTCTATGAAGCACTTTGATGAAAAAAGAGGAAGAAAACATGAGGAAACAATGTATTTAAAAAAAAAAGGTCTCTCACACCATGCCATGACACAGGGCACAGTGTAGGATAGCAAAAAAAATCTACCTCAGTAAAAAGGCAGTATAGAGACACACAATACATTTTGCGGGGTGGGAGGTGGAGGTGGGGTGGACAAGACGGTGAGATTGTCCATGAACACTTCCAGATAATTTCTGTAGTCCTGGTAAAAAGATGTTATGGTGTCTCTCAGCGGGTCCACTCTGATAAGGTTCCACAGAAGTTCTCGGGGCATGGGGTGGGGTAAGCAGAGCTTCTTAACTGACGTACCACCCAGCAGCCATTAAAAACGAGTTGGGCCTATCTGAGTCCAGAGGGGAGGCCAGATTCAGATAAACAATTGTTTTGGGCAGGCCGACTATTGTTGACCTATAAATGCCTAAATGGCCTCGCTCCCCTCTACCTCTCTGAGCTGCTGGAATCATGTTCCCTCGAGGGCTCTGAGATCATCTGATCAGATGCTTTTGGAGGTTCCAAAAACCAGACTAAAGCTCCGAGGAGATCGGGCGTTTTCAGTCATCGGCCCCAAACTTTGGAACAAGCTGCCCCCCAACATCAGGCAGGCCTCCTCCCTTCACATGTTCAAATCCATGCTAAAAACCATCTGTTCACTCTGGCGTTTCATTCTGTGTAAACTGACTACATATTGTATCCTGTTGTTTTCGTTTTAATGCTGTTCTTATACATTTCTGTTATATTTTTACAGCTGTTAAGCTCATGGTTTTACCATTAGTATGTGTTACGGTTTCTGTATTTTGTTTAAATCTCTTTGATGTTGTTTGTGAAGCACCTTGATAACAGTTTGTTTTAACTGTGCTCTAGAAAAAAAGTTGACTTGACTTGACTTGCTAAACTGGATGCCACTAGCTATAGGTGGCTTGCCGCTTTGTTGAACTATAACTTAAGTTGCAGTATAGGGCCGGTAAGCAAAACCTAGACACAGATGGACTGTTTAGATGTCCTCAAGGTGAGCTTGTAAATGATGCCCAGTCCATTAAAGAGCAGGAACGTGTAAGCTGGTTCATAGAGCATCACCAAGCATACACCAACACCACAGAGCTTGTGGATAATGAAGTTATCCAAGCAATCTGTCTAAACCATCTTGTCAAAATCAGAAGTTACCATTATGATAGTGGTATTTACTTGTAGAGTCACTCACCATCTCTCCATCACCATCACTCACCATCGCTACAGAAGCGATCCTAGATCTCTATAGTTCAGAGGAACACCATCGGTTGCCAACTATTCCTTCCTTGTCCCAATCAGAAATAAAGGCCAAACAAATAGCAGACTCGACAATCAGACAGGTTATTGAACAAGTTGAACATGGTGTAACTCCTCCACCAACTGCTAGAAAAGAACTCCCAAATCTCCCTATTTTGCTTAGAGAACCAAATCGGTTGGAGATGCATAAAGGGGTGTTATATAGGAAACGACAAGATGGAGACGAAGTGACCCACCAGCTTGTTCTTCTGGAGGAGCACAGAGCTCCAGTACTCCAAAGCTTGCACTATGATATGGGCCACTTAGGTTATGACAGAACCCTTAATCTGGTCAGAACACGATTCTTTTGGCCGCGTATGGCAGTAGAATTTGAACAGAAAGTAAAGACATGATCGCTGTATAAGAAGGAAGAGTCCACCTGCAAAGGCAGCTAAGCTGTTCAACATAATCATAACACGACCTCTAGAGCTAGTCTGCATGGACTTTCTCAGTCTGGAACCAGCCAGCAGTAATACAAGAAACATTCTTGTAATAACAGATCATTTTACCAAATTTTCTTTTGCATTGTCTACACCCAATGAGAAATCAAAAACGGTCGCCAGGTGCCTGTGGGACCAATTTATTGTTCACTATGGCATACCTGAGCACCTACACAGTGATCAGGGTCCGGATTTTGAGGCAAAACTAATAAGTTATGTGACATCTCAGGCATAAAGAAAATATGGACCACTCCATACTACCCACGGGGTAATCCCACTGAAAGATTCAACAGAACATTACTTAGCATGTTAGGAATGCTCGAGTCCAAACAAAAGTCTCACTGGAAACAATATGTGCCATTAGTACATGCGTACAATGGCATACATAATGATGTAACAGGGTTTGCTCCCTACAAATCTGTTTGGCAGAAACCTACATTGGCCATTGATCTTGCATTTGGACTTCCCCTCAACAAAGACCAAAAAGTGACACGTTCACAATATGTTGAGCATCTCAAGAAATGGCTAGAGGAAAGCTATAAAATAGCTTCAGAGAATGCACAAAAAGTTGCTGACAAGAATAAGACCAGGTTTGACCGCAAAATTACTGTTTCTGAACTTGAAACTGGGGACCGGGTTTTAGTTAGAAATGTGCGGCTGCGTGGTAAGCATAAACTTGCTGATAAATGGGAGGCAGTGGTTGTCAAACGTGCAGGTGACTTACCCATTTATACTGTTAAACTAGAGCCAAAGCAAGGTCCCTTCCTAACTTTACACAGAGACCTTTTCCTTCCCTGTGATTTTCTTCCTGTTGCTGCAGAATACTTATCTGAGCCAGAGCCAATTAACCATCCTAAGACATGTCAAACTGCTGTTTTCCAAAATAATGACCACGAACAGTTAATCGAACATGGACATTTAACTGAACTTGGCAATGAACTTTTGCTTCCATGGATTGAGGACTCTTCATGTGAAGAAATAGTCTGATTTACCACTGCACATGAATACCCAAAGTTTTCTCAAAAACCAGACATGACAAACAAACCTGATTGTCAATTATCTGAACCCACTGTCAGTGCAGAACCGAATATGTGGAAAGATGCAAATGGACCTACTGATTATTTACCTGTAGGAAACATACTGGATAAAGACAATACAGGAATCAACACTGTAGTGATCTAACCTCCTCCATCAATCTTGTCCCTGAAAGACCTTCAGAAAGGACAGAAACTGTTATCCCATTAAT
>JAVCKU010000088.1:3105953-3133326 GCA_032273985.1 Hypsolebias coamazonicus
TCTTCACAATAGGAATGAGTAGTTCTTTTAAATATAAAACTGAAGTAAAATGGTAGAATTAGACAAATTAATGCAACAATCAGAATCTTTTTTTATTTTTTTTTTACTCCGGCACTTGGTGGTGATAAGCCAACTTGTTTTCTTTTCCAATCAATGTTCCTATTTTCCAACACAATACTTACTTCCCATGCCTTCTTAAAATAATACAAAATAAAAGATGAAAAAACTCACAGCATACTGCTGCTATAGTTTATTTTGAAAGGAGTGGGAACTATGAGACAAGAAAAATGAGAAAAAGAAGAAGGGATGACAAATTACATAAAACTGAGGTAATCTAAACTAACTACAACAGTATGGAGCGACATTTGTAAAGTTTCACAATCAAAAATTAACAGCAATATTTTGGTTTATTTCATAAGAAACAAAAACCTTTTTTTTTCAAAGTCAGATTTTCACCATGTTAGTCATACATTTATAAATGTCATAGTTCCAAATTAAATATTTAATTGTCAAGCTAAATATTTAGTTTACAAACTAAATGTTTATGTCCAATCTAAATGTTTAATTTACAAACTTCATATTTGACTTGCAAGTTAAATATTTTGTTAGTGAACTAAATATTTAGGTGTAAATTAAATATTTAATTTACAAGATAAATATTTAATTCCTAAACTAAACATTTAATTCCTAAACTAAATATTTAATTTGCTAACTAAATATTTAGCTCGGACCTAAATATTTATTTCTTAAAATAAACATTTAATTTCCAAATTAAATATTTAATTTGCTTACTAAATATTTAGTTCAGACCTAACCATTTAACTTGCTAGCAAATATTTAACTTGCAAGTTAAAGGTGCGAGCTAAATATTTAGTTAAGAAATTCAATTAATAGTTTACAAATTAAATGTTTAGTTTTGAAGATAAATATTTAGCACTAAAATTGAATATTTAATTTACATCTAAATATTTAGTTCATTAACTAAATGTTTAACTTGCAAATTAAATATTTAGGTTATAAATTAAACATTTAGATTGGACATAAATGTTTGTTTGTAAACTAAATATTTAGTGTGGAGCTAAATATTTAGCTTGCTAGCTAAACATTTAACTTGCAAGTTAAATACAGTAATTAGTTTGTAAACTTAATAGTTAGCTTGTAAATTAAATATTTCGTTTGGAACTATGACATTTATAAATGCATGAATAACATAGTGAGAATATGAATTTGAAAATAAAACAACTTTTTTTTTCTTATGAAAGATTAAATAAACCAAAGTATTGCTGTGAATTTTTGACCGTGCAACTTTACAAATGGCACCCCATGCAACAGGTAAGATACTAATTGTTCATAACCTGTGCCACTTTAAATGATTTTGAACTAAAAATGTTTTCTGAAAAAGAAATAGCACCTAAAACTTTAACTCAGTTGAGAATATAAAAGAGGAAATAAAAAGTAAAACTTCTCACCCCTCCTGCCAGCATGCCTGTGAAGCTGTATGACGTCAGAGCCATCAGGCTCAGCACAGTCAGGTAAACTGCTGCAAAGACCGAGTTGAAAACATCCTAAAGAGAAAAATCAACAAGTAGCACAAACCTTAAAGAACTGGAATCGTCCTCAGGCAGCGACAAAACGTCCAGGATATGATCTTTACTCACAACGAGAGGCCAAAAGAAGAAGGTGAGTCTCTTGTTGAGCTTCAGGAGGTACAGAAGCAGCAGGAGGGACGTCAACAGAAGCTCCAGCACGGTGGCTGTGACGTACTTTGGAGCCGACACCACAGCAAAACACACAAACGCAACAAACAGAGTCGCCTAAAGTAGAAATAAACATGAATAAAAATGGCTGTGTTGAAGTCATGATGGTGAGTTTCACCCACTTCCACCGTGCATGTTTCAGGTTATGCAGATTTGCAGAAAAGGTGAGTTTTCACTTCTCTGTGGGCAAACATCTGTCTAACATGATCTTAGTGCTGATGACCTTATATCTGCTGAAGTAAGTCAACTTGTAGGGCTGCCATCCTGTTTCTCTTCCTCTTTCTGGTGTGACAGCTCATCCTAAACTGTTGCAGCTCTGCATGTCAAACGCTCAAACCCGAGATGAAACATGAATCCACCTCACCATCTCTGCTCCTTTCACAAGCCCCCTCCTGGATCGGAGAAAACCAGTGTCCAGGCCCAGTGTTGTTTTGTTGGAGTCCTCCGACATGATGCTGTTTTTTCATTGACGGAAAGAAAAGCTCATTTCTTGTTTCCTGAAACATGCAACTTCCTCTGAGCCGTAAAGGAAATGACTTGGTGATTAAAATAAAACAATAAAAAAAAAACTTATATATATTTTTTTTTTTTGTATTTTTTACAGCAGCAGCTTCACATATCATCAGTGAACTAAGTACACAAAGGAATGAACAGCTCAGAAGCAAAAACTATTAACTTTTTATAAGTTCATTGCAATTTGATGCTCTTTTTTTTGGGGGGGGGGGGGGATTGAATAATAACATCTTATGTCATAAGCTCTCAAAAATTGTTTTCTCTGATCACACCACTGGTTGGTTCTCTAATTATCTTTCAGATCAGAGGCAATGTGTTCAACATGATGGTACTTCCTCCAGTTATTTAACAATTAACAATGGTGTACCACAAGGCTCAGTCTTAGGACTCACCCTCTTTACAATCTACATAGGTAATGTAGGTCAGAGCATCCCTGATGCATCCTTACATTTCTATGCGGATGACACAGTTGTTTATTGTTGAGCTAAAACAGTTGCTAAGGTTTTCCAGCTTTTGCAATCTGCTTTTGACATCATCCAGTCAGATTTGTTCCATCAAACTTGCCCTAAACGCCGACAAGACCAAAGGGATGCTTTTTTCCCAAACAGGAAGTCGGTCAAGTTTGGAAGAGGTGGAGGTGGAAGGAATACTTCTCGGACCTGCTCAATCCCACCAGCACGTCTTCCATGGAGGAAGGAAGCTGAGTTGGGGGACTTTGGGGTTGATCCATCCAGAACTGTGGCTGAGGTCGCCGAGGTGGTTAAAAAGCTCCGAGGGGGCAGGGCTCAGGGAGTGGATAACATTCACCCTGATTTCCTTAAGGATCTGGATGCTGTAGGGCTATCTTGGCTGACACACCTTTGCAACGTCACATGGACATTGGGGGCAGTGCCACTGGATTGTCAGACTGGGATGATGGTTCCCCTCTTCTAAAAGCGGGACTGGAGGGTGTGCTCCAATTATATACAGTGTAGGGGCATCACTCTCCTCAGCCTCCCTGGTAAGGTCTGTTCAGCGGTTCTGGAGAAGTGAGTCTGACTGTTGGTTGAACCTCAGATCCAGAAATATATGATAAACAAAACAAACAAAAAGTTTAAATCTCACATCTTCCAGAGGGTGATATTTCTGGTAGAAAGTTGAGCCACTTCTCGGGTCGCTGGAGTCGTTCCTCATCTGTATTTCTATCAGCTCCGCAGCGTTGGCTAACAAAACGCTAAAATTAAACAAAGAAATGAATCTAACAGTCCATCTTGACTTTACTGTGGCTCCTGTGGGAGTTCATGCTCAGACACGTAACATACTCATGTGTGATGCCATGCTGCTGTAGCAGCTTCCTGACCCTCTCGGAGCTGTTTGCAGGAACATAAAGGTGGACCGAAGCCTCCTCCTTGATGTAGAGAGGTGAAACAGGCTGCCATAAAGCTGTCTGAGAGGAAAACAAGAGTCTTGAGTCAGTGCAGGACAGTTATATATATGTAAATACTGATCGATTTTAAAATTTACTTCATATTGGGTGGACACGTTCTTCAGCACCTCCACTTGCTCTTGGGTGTAGGGGGTAATTGATAGAACCTGATCACTGATAGAAATGTTTTCAAATTTATTAATCCACTTTCAAATGAAATTACGATACGTTAGAGCGTACACGCCACAGTAAGGTTTCATGTGTTCACACAGATGTGCCCTTTTCTCTCAGCGACATAACCTTTGAACTCAGTTTAAGCAGCACTTTACTCCTGTTGGTTCACATCGACGAAGAGGATTTACCGTGTTTCTGTGCAGCGTCCCGTCTTCACAAACAGGTCCAAATTCATAAAAACAAACAACATCAAAAGAGTCGCCATGATGCCAGGGTCCAGACTGAAAAACAATTAATGTTTGTTCAAACTGTGGGGGCAGGGGGACACATTATTGATTGAACCTGTGTTTATTCAGAACTTCTTTTTTGTCTTGAAACTAGGCTGTGAAATAGCACAAATTATATTTATATTAATTAAATGCCACTTTACTGTGTCTATTTTGCAAATATTTAAATTAATTTCTTTATTTTATATACAGTACTGTTTATAAAAGTGCATGTAGTACCACTTCCCGGCCACTAGACGGCAACAAATAAAATAAAAGTTCACCGTTAGGGGGCAGCAAAATAAAATAAATGAGGCGCAGTTCTTCCTCCTCGCCGCTAGGGGGCAAATATAAATTGACGTCACAGATGAGCGACGACTCAGGTTCGTTTGTTTTTATCATATTAAAGATGTCTGCTCACGATCAACTTGTCCTGTGTTTGTGTGAATTAACGAGGTAAGCTACAATAAATTTTAATAAGAACCAAATGTTAATTCTTACTTTTAAAAACAAAATTAGAAAATTTTCCCTTTCTGTTTGAGCTGCTGTTCGCAATCAAGAATGACACAAATTCTGATGTTATTCGTGTATTTTAAGCTAATTCACCTGTAAAGGCTGTGCGTTGTAGTAACATTTTCATATAAGCAGTTATTTGGAGCAGCATCCTCAATATTCTCCTGAATATTTCTGCTACAAACCGAGTTTGTCAATAAAAGTTGCAATTCTGAATCTGAAAAAACGTCCACTAGCTCAGAAAAATTAGTCCCAAGTTTTTATATGAAGTGATTTTGCTGAAAATAAAACCCCAAAAAACCAAAATATAGCTACATTAAATGACCATTATTTTTTATTTAGGAATATAAACAGCAAAATAGTTTTTTTCTGGAATTACTTTCATCATAATGATTATTTATTTCCATTTGTGGTCATTTATTGAACTAAATTATTACCGTATTTTCCGCCGTACACGTCGCACTGCCCTATAAGTCACATCAGTCCAAATATGTCTAAAAAAATCTATGAATACGTCGCTTCGCCGTATTCGTCGCATCCATTATGCGTCACGGCTGACAACCCAGAAACGTGGGCCGGCGTTGTGCCAAAAATCGATTGGCTGCCAAATGGCGGCCGCAGGAGCGTGCACGGGAGGAATTTAACAAGATTAACACTTAAAAACAATTATTCGTTTGCTCGACATTATAGCAAAGGTGTGTCTCGGTTGAATTTTTACTTGATAAATGCACTTTAATGGTCAAATTTGCTTAATTTTGCCGGGATGGTGCAGCTAGTTTGACGGTTGCTCCAAGCAGCAAGCAGAACAAAGGCGGAAGATAATGGCAAGCTATTTTGTCATTAATAGCTGGTGAGGATTCTCAGTCATCCAGGAGTCCCAGTACGTGGTAAATTCAAAACAGTTCAAGACAAAATAAAGTATAATAAATAAAGTCCAGTTGTTTTTGTCTTGAACTTTTTTGAATTTGTCATTACTGTATAGCCATGTTTACCTTTTACATGGTACAACGGCATGTCATACTGCTACTACTACTCTGCTGCCATCTAGTGGCTGAAAATGGTACTGTTCAAAATTTTTCCCGGTCAGAATGAATGAAAATGGTCAGATCTCAGACAAAAAATGGTTTATCCATATGGGGAAAAAATCCATACGTAGTACGTCGCTTCAGCCTCTAAGTCGCAGGGAATTCATATTATGTAAATAAAAAAAGTGACTTATAGTACAGTGAAAAATACAGTACCCTGAATAGCACGGCTGTAGTTTTAAGTGTCATTTCTCATGATCTGTGTTTTTTCTTTAAGCCCTTATCGTTTAACAGTGTATAAAATCTTGGTGACGAAGTTGCCCCCTCTGCTTCAGGTTGCTGTGGAAATTGCTGCTCCCGCTGGTGTTCCTCTGCGTTCTTCTCATCGCCGTCCTGGTCCTGCTGGTGTCGGCAGTTCGCTTCTGGCTGCACAGCAGCAGGAACGCCCGGCGGGCGAGGGAATGCCGTCCTACCGTGGCGTTTTTCCACCCGTACTGCAACGCTGGCGGCGGGGGGGAGAGGGTCCTCTGGTGCGCCATCAGGGCGTTACAAAACAGGTGAGGTGGACTTCGGTAGAAGTCATCTTTGAGGATCTTCAGGCTTCTGATGCGTTGACCCGTCTGCAGGTACGCGGATGTGAACTTCGCGGTGTACACCGGGGACCTGGGTGTGACGGGGCAGCAGATTCTGGACAGAGCCAGACGTCGCTTCAACATCACGCTCCCCCGGCCGGTCCAGTTCGTCTTCCTGCGGCACCGAGCGCTCGTGGAGGCCAGCCTGTTCCCTCACTTCACGCTGCTGGGTCAGAGCGTGGGATCCATTTTTCTGGGATGGGAGGCGCTGACAGAGTTTGTCCCGGACATTTACATAGATTCCATGGGTTACGCCTTCACTCTCCCCCTGTTCCGCTACCTCGGGGGCTGCAGCGTGGGCACCTATGTTCACTACCCCACCATCAGCACTGACATGCTGTCTGTGGTGAGGGAGAGGAACCCCAGGTAATCACTTCCTGCTCCAGTTATGGGTCGTATGAACAGGAGATGAATGCGGTTCAGCTTTTGGAGCATACAGTGAATCCAGGACATAAACGGCTTCATATCAGGGATAAACAGCTGGTTTGACATTTCAAAATGGAAAGATCATGAGGCTTAAATTAAAGCAAAACAGCCACTGGCAGATTTGTGTTTGTCACCCAGCTCCTTCGTTGAGCTGAATCAGGTTCTTCCTCTGGAGATTTGTAAAACCAGATGTTTGTACAGCTGACACTGAAGCCCCGTCTCCGGGTAGTGATGTGCAAATGAAGCAGTAGTGAACCACTTCACCAGCTGTATAGACCGGTCGGCCTGTTAATTCTGTTAATGCACGTAGTCGGGGCGTGTTTTGTGTAGAAGCGGTACCAGTGGTCACCTGATCCACTCGGGTCAGAACCTCTTCAGTCATGTGTTAAGCTAGCGTGCACAGCATGTTAAGCTAACGTTCACTGCATGTTAAGCTAACGTTCACCGCATGTTAAGCTAACGTTCACCGCATGTTAAGCTAACATGCACAGCATGTTAAGCTAACGTTCACCGCATGTTAAGCTAACGTGCACAGCATGTTAAGCAAATGTTCACAGCATGTTAACCTAACATGCACAGCATGTTAAGCTAACGTGCACAGATTGTTAAGCTAACGTGCACAGCATGTTAATCCAGCGTGCACAGCATGTTAATCCAGTGTGCACAGCATGTTAAGCTAGCGTGCACAGCATGTTAAGCTAATGTCTTTAACATGTTAACATGCACATCATGTTAAGCTAACGTGTTTAACATGTGAAGCTAACGTGTTTAACATGTTAAGTTAATGTGCACATCATGTTAAGCTAACATGTTTAACATGTGAAGCTAACATGTGTAACACATTGTCACATGAGCCAGTTTACTGAACGTCTTGTGTCTAAAAGATGGAAAGATGTTTTATAACGCATGCTAACTATGCTACAATAAGAAAAAGCCTGAAACGTCTTCTGGATCGTCTATCATAAAGAAAATTTTATTCCAGTTTTTTTATGTGGCACTTTGATTGCAGTGAATATCCTGATGTGGCCCTTTGGAAAACAATGTGGTCCACCTCTGCTCTGAAGTAACGCAACGTTTACGTCTCAGGTTCAACAACCAGGACTTGGTCGCCAACAGCCTGTTCCTGAGCGCCTTCAAGCTCATCTACTACTGCCTGTTCGCCCTGCTCTACGGCCTGGCCGGCTCCTGCAGCGACGTCATCATGGTCAACTCCTGCTGGACCCTCGACCACATTCTGTCCCTGTGGCGCTCTCCCAACCGCACCAGCGTGGTCTACCCGCCCTGCGACGTGGACGCCTTCCTGGACATCCCGCTGGAAGAGGAGGGAGACAGGAAGTGCCACTCCATCGTCTCCATCGGGCAGTTCAGGCCGGAGAAGGACCACCGACTGCAGATCAGAGCCTTCAAGAAGGCGCTGGACAGGAGGAAGGAGGGGCTGAAGCTCATTCTTATCGGTGGGTGCCGGAACCAGGAGGACGAGGACCGGGTGCTCATGCTGAGGGGCCTTTGCCAGGAGCTGGGCGTGGCCGACCGGGTGGAGTTCAAACTGAACGTTTCTTTTGAGGAGCTGAAGAGGGAGATGAGCGAAGCCACTATTGGACTGCACACCATGTGGAACGAGCACTTTGGAATAGGTAAACGACAAAAGTTCGGAGTAAATTCAGGCCAAATTAAAAGATTTAATGTTGTTGTCCCTCCTAGGCGTTGTTGAGTGCATGGCAGCAGGGAAGGTGATCCTCGCTCACAAGTCTGGAGGACCAAAGCTGGACATCGTCGTCCCTTTCGACGGGGCTCAGACCGGCTTCCTGGCAGACGACGAAGACGGTTACGCAGAAGCCGTGAATCAGATCCTGGATCTGCCGCCCGCCGCACGCCTGCAGATCAGACGCAACGCCCGCCGGTCGGCGTCGCGCTTCTCCGACCAGGAGTTCGAAGCCTGCTTCCTGGCTGCCACGGAGCCTCTGATGGCAACGCTGGAGCGATGATCTTTTTCTACACGAACTCGTCGGACGCCTCAATAATTAAGAGACGTGAATTTGAATCAAGTCGTTTCGTGTTTAGTTTGTTTTTGTAGATTTTTCGTCCCGCTTCACTTAAACCTGAACCAAATACCGACGAATATAAACAGCTTATTTGTCGTTTACAGAATCCATTCTTCCTAATCCAACCGTTTAAGGACACAAGCTGTCGTACCAGATTAAATCTCAAACAGGTCTAAAGGTGTTCCCGTGGTTGATCTCATTTTAAAAAGCTTTTCATTTTCTGCTTTTGACTTTTGTGTGAATGTTTATGAAGCATTCACACTATTGTGATCCTGTTTATTTATTATTCCGTATTATTCTTCCAGTTACACTACTCTGTACGTTTTTCAGCTATTTCAACAAAAATATAAAACGTTCAGCTCTTTCAGGACAATCCTGCTATGACTTTTGGTGCAACTTTAGCTTTTTGAGAGATTTTAGCCTTTTCCTGCTCCTTTCACATTTTGTTCTGCTTCAGCTTCTTTCAGCTTCCTCCTGCTAAGTTAAACTTTTTCCAGCTACTTTCAGCTGTTTTGAGCTTTCACATTATTTCTGCAAACCACAACTTTTTTGTTCTTTAACTTTCTGCTCCTTTCAGCTAATTTCTGCTATTATTTAGCTGTCTTTCCTTCTAGTTTTAGCATTTTCAGCACTCATTTAAACATTTTTCAGCCTAATTCAGCAAAAATGTGCCCTCCACTTCTGATTAAGCTTGTTTCTGCCTTTTTAACTACTTTTCAGCCGTTTTTTTTCTTCAGATAATTTCCACTTTTTGTGCCAATTTCTGCTTCTTTCAGCCTAATTAGGAAAACATGTTCTTTCTGCTTTTGCTAAGTTTTTAGCTACTTTTTTTTTTTTAACTCATATCAGCCGTTTTCAGATATATTTAAGTTTGTTGTGTCAACTTCAGCTACTTTCAGCCTAAATAACTTATTTATGTTACCGGTAATTTCAGCTTATGTTACTTTCTGCTAGTTTTAATTATTTCAGCTATTATTTAGCTGTTTTTATGCCATTTTGAGCTTATCAGCTACTTCCAGCTTTCCATTTCCTTACCTTCTGCCCTTTTCAGCTATTTTTAAAGCTAATTTCTAATTTAAACCTAATTTGGCAAATATGCGTTCTCCTAACTTAAGCTTGTTCTTCCTTTTCAGCTAAAAATCTGCATGTTTTAGTTAATTTCAGCTGCTTATAAGCAAGTTCTTCAACAGTAAACATTCGTACTGCATTTTAGCAGTAAATGTAATTACTGTATTAAAACGAGTCTCACCTGTAGAGTGAAACTCTAGTCTCTTTGAGATTACAGTAATCTATGATTTCTGATACGAACGTTGATCGTTTGAGGCCTTCACTGTTCCTTCTCTACGTACGATGGGCTCAAACTTTTGTTCATCCTGCATCCAAGAAACTTTTAAAACGTTTATTTTTAACAGAATCCAGGATGAGTGTAACACGAGCCACGTGTTGAGGATCAAGCTGCCCAGACTGACAGCTGTGACTCCAACTACTGTACATGATTTAGATCTTTGAAAATAAGAACATTATTTAAGACTTTCATTATTTAAGACCTTCAATGTGCTAGGTCCAATAAATGTTCACATTAGTCCAAATAAATTTAAATACAGTATAGAACAAACTGCACAAACTTCAAACAGGTCAAGAACTTCAGTTTTCCAGATGTTTTAGGCATTTTAATGGGAACTAGAGAAACTGCGTTTCTTGCTAAATGCATTGTGAATGCTTTTTGCTGAAAAACAGGTGAAGTTAGCTAAAAAAAACAAACATGCTGAAATGTAGCTGAAATGGAAGAGCAAACCTAACTTAGCAGAAGAAAGCACAAAGAACATATATTTGCTGAATTAGGTTTTAATTAGCAGAAAATGAGCACAAAAATTAGGAAATTAGCCACAAAAAAGGCAGAAAAATAGCTGAATAGTAGCTGAAAAGAAACTACCAGAAGAAAGTAGGAGCTGAAATGAGTTAGTTGAATTATCTGAAAAAGCTAAAATTTTCACGAAAAGAGCTTAATAGTGGCTGAAAGAGCAGAAAAGGCTGAAAGTAGCAGAAATAAGTTGAAAGGAGCATAAGCTGAATCAAGACATCAAAGTTCATGTTCAATAATCCAGGTACAAAATCCAATAATGGTTTGTCAGGTAATCTGGCAGTTTATTTTTTGGTGGAAAGACGTTTCGCCCTCTATCCAGAGGGCTTCATCAGTAAAGAAACAGTCCAGATGACCTGACTGACCACTACTGGATAACAAGCTGAAATAAGCATAAGTTAATTAGGCTGAAAGTAACAGAAATTACCATTAAAAAACTTGAATTTATCTGACAACAGCTGAAATTAGCTAAAATGTTAGCTGAAAATATAAAACAAGCTTAAAATTAGCAGAAGGAAGCAGAAAGAACACGTTTACCCAATTAGGCTGAAAAAGAAATGAGCACAAAAATGGAAATGATCTGAAAAAAAGCTGAAATTAGTTTAAAAAATAAAATAAACAGCTGAAAAGTAGCTAAAAAGGCAGAAAAACCTGAAATTACCAGAAGTAGAGAGAACACATTTTTGCTGAATTTGGCTGAAAAAAGTTTAAATCAGTGCCAAAAAATGTGGAATTGGCTGAAATTTATTAATTAGCATAAAAACTGTTACATAGTAGCTGAAATAGTCAAAAAAGCTGAAACTTGCAAATACGTTGAAAGGCGCATAATTAGCTTAAATTAATTAATCATGCTGAAAGTAGCAGAAATTACCATGAAAATTTTGAATTTAACAGCTGAAATTAGCTAAAATGCTAAAAAGGTAGTTGAAACTGTAGAACAAGCTTAAATTAGCAGAAGAAAGCAGAAAGAAGTTTCCCCAATTAGACTGAAAGAAGCAGAAGTGGAAATTATCTGAAAAGCTGAAATTAGTAAAATAAAATAAAAAAAGCTGAAAAGTAGTTAAAAAGCAGAAAGAAGCTGAAATTACATTAGAGAACATATTTTTGTTGAATTAGGCTGACAAAAGTTGAAATGAGTGCAAAAAATAAATCAGCTGAATTGATTAGCATAGCATTTTGGGCGACTGTGCGTTCGTACATATTCTCGCTGTATCTCAGTGCAATGATAAATGATAATAAAGCTTATTCTGATTCTGATAAAAACAGCTAAATAGTAGCTAAAATGGCAGAAAAAGTTGAAACGCAGAAAACAGCTGAAAGGAACATAGCAAGCTGAAATTAGCAGAAAGAATTTAAGAAGCACAAAAATGTAGTTGGCTGAAAGAATCTGAAAGCACAAACCAGCTGAAATTAGGTGAAAGTAGCTGAAAAATGTTTCAATTTGCAGAAGGAAGCTGAAGCAGAACAAAAAGTAAAAGGAGCAGTAAAAGTTTATAAACAGAGCTAAAGATTTGAAGGATGAAAAATGAGCTCAGTTCATTTTCCATGAGGAAAAAGTGGCAGGAAAAAAAGGCTAAAATTTCAAAAAGCTAAAGTTGCACCAATACCAAAAGTTATAGGATTGTCCTGAAAGAGCTGAACATGTTGATTCATGATTTGTTGAAATAGCTGAAAACTGCCAGACGAGAATCGTACAGAGGAAAACTGGATTCAAACATTCAGACTGTTCTTACATTTACCGAGTGTAGTTCGTAGTCCAACCACTAGAGATGCAGAACTGCTGATCACAATCATTTGTTTTAGCTCAAAATCACAAACATCTTCAATAAAATAAAAGACAAGACAACGAAGTCCAGTTTGAACATTTATATTGTGGTGTTCAGTTTATATGCAAGAGGAAAACATTTACTCAACCTTTGTCTTCGCCTCACTTTACCTCCAAATATGTTAACATCGGCACATGGATACCGCACCGAGCCCAAGGATTGACTAACGGAGCCTCTGTAGACGAGCGGGCCCGACAAACGGCTGCTTTCATAAGCCTTTGTGGACCAGCGCATGATCAAGAGGAGCTCAGAGGAACCGTCGACGTTACGTCAAGATATGTCACCCAGGTGCGGAGGGGTATGCTTGTAGGACGGCTAGCACCTTAAAAACCAAATAAAAACCCTTTGCGTTGGACTTTTGCCAAAGCTCAGTCCTTCTACGCTAAAGGCTGAAGCGGAAATGGCACCGTGGAGAAACGAGACTTGAAAGCACTTAGTTCGTTGAACAGACGGGACTCCGTCTCCCGTCAGCGGGGGACGTCTTGTGAGATTTCTTCGTGAGATTTCTTCGACTTCTTGGATATGTGGCGGAGACCAGTGCAAACTGAAGGATGAGGTCCAAAATCAAGCGCACAGTCCACAAAGAAACCACCACAGACACATCTGTTAAGACTACATTATTTAACTCCTTTAGGGGCGGGGTCTCCTTTCAGCTTGGACCTCGGTTGGTGCAAGACTTGGGGAACAAGTCTTCCTTCTGTTTTGCATTGTCCGAGTTTTGGAACAAACTCTTGAGCTTAAGTCTTTATTCTCAAGAACTATCGGCGCTGTTATACATTCCATTGTGCCCCGTCTTTCTGATGATTAAGACATTTATATTAAAAAAAATAATAAATTACTTCATATAAAAAGCAAACCAGTCATCATAACACCCTTTCCATAACCACTTCGCCGTCGTATTCTTTGTCTCACACATGCACACACACACAGGAACAGCTTCGTGGTTTACAGCCTGAAGTCACACATGACACATGCGGTATCAAAGCAAATACAAGAAAACCAAATCCTGATGTGGGTTTTGTCTCCGGGACGTGGCACGACTTTGTGGTAAAGAAGCAGGTTGACTCTTTCAAAAGGGTGGGGCTCGTCCAAAGTGTGCCAAGACTCTTCGAAAGTCGCAGAATAAAACAATGGTTTGGTGACTTTAACCCTGCCGGGGACAGTCCCAACCGTTCCAGGGTTGTAAACCTTGCAGCTCTATAAAAATGCAGGGTTTGGCGTTTCGTATGTACACGGAGATCCCCAGAAGTCAAACCAAGAGTTAATGCACTTCAAGACCTCAACACTCCCCTGTGAGTTTAGTCGCGTCCCCTCGCTTGGGAGGTGCAGGTGGGGGCCCTCGTCGCAGCGTCGCGTAGCCTGAGATGTTCCCGGACACGTAGCCGCCGTTTCCTCCATTGCTCTGCTTCCCTGGGTCATCCAGGAGCAGCTCGGGGGGCGGCGGAGGCAGCGCCATGTCGTCCATTGTCCCCGTGGAGTCCGACTTGCTCGAGAGGCCCGCCGAGTTGACTGAACCCTGGCGACCGACCGATTTTCGTTTTAGCGTCTGACTGAGGTCCGCCAAGAAGTTTGGCTGACCCGAGCTGCCTTTCGGAGACGTCGGGGGAGAGACTGGAGGAGGTGGTTCTTGGGGGGTGTTGCTACGCCGCCCGAGTGTGGGCGGAGGAGTCTTTTTGAGGGAGCTCTTGCCCCATATCGAGTTGCTGACAAGAGAGACAGGGGGTGGAGGAGGGGGAGCTTGGGGCTGGGGGTTCACCACGGCTACCCTAGGAGCTCCTCCGCCGTGGGAGTCATTGCCTGGTGGCGGTGGAGGGGGGAAGAGTTCAGAGGCTGGGGGAGGAGGTGGAAAGTAGGCGCAGTCCGGTGGTGGAGAAGGGAAGTCGCCGCTGACCTGCTTGGCCTGGCTCACTTTGGCCTGGAGGGACAAAGGCAGGTTAGCCAGGTTGAGCTTTCCTGGTTTAGGAGGAGCAGGAGGTCCGTTTGAAGGATCCTTGGAAGGAGATCCATTGGAGGAGTAGGAGGAACACGAGGGAGGGGCCGTGTCGTTTTGAGGAGCAAATTTGCTGAGCAAGTTTCTCCTGGATTCCTCGTAGGAGGAGTTGGACTTGACGCTGGAGTTCCTCTGAGGGGTGGGAGGAGGCTTTTTGGCGCCTAAACTAGAGGAGCCCAATGGCGACCTCCTCAAGGGGGAGCCCAGATTTCCGGGAGGAAGTGGAGGAGGTGGTGGTGTTGGGCCTGAGACAGGTGGCGGAGGAGGAGGAGGCGGAGCAGGAAAACAGTTTTTGCTTTCTGCAGGAGGAGGAGGAAACTCAGGAGACTGAAACTGCTGGCTGCCCACAGGCTGCCATTTGGGCTTGGTCTTCACTGCAGGGGGGGAGAGGGGGGCTTTGGGGCTCTCGGTGTGATTAGCTGCTTGAGATGAAGCTCCTGGAAACTGACTCGCAAGCTGCTTCACTAAAGACATGGCAGGAGCTGCTCCTGCAGGAGGAATGCTCGTCGTTTTGGTCAGGCTGTTCAGCTTGGGCAGCGTGGGGGGAGGATGGCTGAGCTGCTTCTTTACAGGTCCCACTGTGAAGGGAGGAGGAGGGGGAGGAGGAGGAGGAGGTGGGGGTGGCGGTGGAGCTGGGGCTGGTGCACTCATGGCAGCAGGAGGTGGAGCAGGAGGGAATGGAGAAACCGGAGACGTGGGCTTGGGTGCAGTCTGAAGGACAAACCCAGGGGTGTAGGTTTTAGGTGGTGCCGGTGGGGGTCCAGGAGGAGGTGGGAACTGGGCTGGTACTGGGACATGTTGTGGGGGAGGAGGCGGAGGAGGGGGGGGAGGAGGCGGCGGTGGAGGTGGTGGTGGTGGAGAGGGAGCAGGTGGCGGGGAATCCTCAAAATCTCCATTTGGAGACAGGAGTTCTCGCGGCGGGCTCGGGAATCGCTCCTTCAGGGCTCGCTTGAGCCCATTGGCGTAGACCGTCTGGCTCAGTGGAGCGGGTGCGGAAGGTGGCGGAGGGGGAGGAGGTGAAGGAGGGGGAGGGAATGCTGCGCTGTCTGCCTGTGGAGCAGGTGGAGGATCAGGGATGAAAGGAGGCGGAGCTAGCGGGCTGGGAGGGCCCAACCTCAACACGGCCATAGCAGAACCTGGAGTTGGCATGGACGGTGGAGGAGGCGGCGGCGGTGGAGGAGGCACGTTAGTCCTTGCAGCGATATGATTAACGTTGGGTTTGACGACCTCCGATTTAGGTGGTGCTGGCGCCGGGGGGAGGACTTTGTGAGCCATTACATGGAGGTGACTGGGTAATTTATGACTCAGGGCGGAGTTCTGGTTCTGCAGCCGGGTGATGGTGCTGTACTTGTACATGGTGGGAGGCAGGGTATGGTGGGACACCGTATGAACTGGGGGAGGAGGCGGCGGAGGTGGTGGGGGAGGAGGAGGAGGGGCAGGAGTCAGCTGCGGTGGCAGCTGCTGCGGGGGCGTGATGTCGTAGCCGTTGTTGGTCGGCGGCGGTGGAGACGGAGGCGGCTGACTGGGACTCTGCGGCGGCTCCGGCGGCGGCGGAGGAAACGATGGCTGAGGGATTTGTTGAGGAGACGGAGGCGGGGGCGGCTGGTGGTGTTGCGGTGGAGTCGGTGTTGGAGGTTGCTCCGATGAGGGCGGAGGCGGCGTGAGGATCGGCTGGTCCACTGAATGCTGGCTATGGTGTCGGTGGCTGTGGGAGGAATGCGTCGACCCGCGGGACGCTTCCGTCCTCATCTGCGGGGAAAAGACGGTCTTGGTTACGCAGATCAGAGAACCTGAAGTCAAACCTGTGACCGAAAGACGCACCTTTGAGTTCTCCTCCATCTGGGTACCCCTCTTCCAGGCTTCAGAGAAAATGGAGCTCACGACACTCTGAGAGCGGCCGTGAGAGGAGCCGGTGTCCACGCCGCTGTCCGAGTGTCCCGAATGATTGGACTGGGACTCTGACAAGACAACAACCGCAAACAGAACATTATACGACAGCAGCACAACAATATTTTGAAATGGCCCGGACAGGCAAGAACCTTGTATAACCTTTGACCTTGACCTTGAAGCTGAGATAAAAAGTTTAGGGTCACGCTGTCTAGTGACGGTACGAATTTGTATCAAACTTTGTTAAATTATCTTGAGCAGACATGAAGTTACAGGTGGGACAAGCAAAAACCTCATTTTAACACTGATCTTGATTTGTGACCTTGAAGCTGGGGTGATGAAAATATTACGCAACACCTTGTCTAGTGATGCTGCATTTGTATATCAAGTGTTAATTATCTTGAGCAGATCAGGAGTTTTAGCCCGGGCAAGACCTTGCATAACATTTGACCTTGATTTGTGACCTTGAAGCTGGGGTGATGAAAATTTTACCTAACACCTCATCTCGTGATGCTGCATTTGTACATTAAATGTTAAATTATCTTGAGTGGATCAGGAGTTTTAGTCCGGGCAAGACCTTGCATAAACTATGACCTTGATTTGTGACCTTGAAGCTGGGGTGATGAAAATATTACGCAACACCTTGTCTAGTGATGCTGCGTTTGTATATTAAATGTTAAATTATCTTGAGCAGATCAGGAGTTCTAGCCTGGGCAAGACTTTGCTTAACCTTTGACCTTGATTTGTGACCTTGAAGCTGGGGTGATGAAAATAGTATGCAACACCTCATCTCGTGATGCTGCATTTGTATATTAAATGTTAATTATCTTCAGCAGATCAGGAGTTCTAGCCCAGGCATGACCGTGCATAACCTTTGACCTTGATTTGTGACCTTGAAGCTGGGCTGATGAAAATATTACGCAACACCTCGTCCAGTGATACTGCATTTAAACTTTAAATGTTATGTAAATTATCTTGAGCGGATCAGGAGTTTTAGCCCAGGCAAGACCTTGCATAAACTTTGACCTTGATTTGTGACCTTGAACTATAGTTTTAGGTTTGTTTAGGGCTGTATGGATGGAGACTATACCATAAAACACCATCTAAAAACCTTTTGTTTTAAAAGATTCTTCACATTAAGCCATAGAATAACACTGAAACGCGCACATGCCTGATCGATGAGCTAGCGGTTAATCAGAATGAGATCGAGATAACGCTCATCTCAAACATTTTAGGCCCCTCCCCCAAACTAGACGTTAGCTCGTTATCCCAAGAGCCATCTGCATCAGGTAAGATATTAATTATCTGTAATATTTGCACAAAGCCCCACTTCAGAAAGTGTGAGCCACTAAATAAATTTCCTTTTATGTCACAAAAGTTTAAAAAACATCTCTCGGTGCTCAGAAAATGGAACTAACCGGGAATGCTGGCAGAACTGGAGCCTGATCGGATGCTGGAGGTGGACAGGGAGGACCAATCGTAGGCAGCTTCTGTCCTCTTCATGGCCTCCTGGTAGTTCACGTACAGCTGTTTGCCGTACTACACAGAAACAGGAAACGTAAATGATGAAGACTTAAATAACTTCTCTGATATTCTGTCCTGAGAAGCGATCTCGGCTCAGGCCCACCTTGGCGATGCGGATCCCATTCACCCACTGATGCAGAGTCCGAACATCGTCGCAGCACAGGTACTTGATGTACTGAGACTTCTTCTGAATCTGGGGATGCTGTGAAAAACAACAAACAAAAACATCGGTCAGCAGGATATTAAAATGTATTCTGATGCGTACAGGGAGCCAGTGAAGGGAGGACAAAACTGGTGAAATATGCTCAAACCTAAGAGTTCCTGTTAAGAGCAGAGCTGCAGCATTTTGGCTGAGCTGGAGACGTGAAAGGGAGACCTGATTGATCCCAACATAAAGAGAGTTACAGTGGTCCAGTCGATTTGTAATGAAGGCATGGACCATTTTTCAAGGTCAGATCTGGTCAACATTGACTTAAGCTTAGCCATCTGCCTAAATTGGAAGAAGCTTTTCTGCAGAACAGATTTAATCTGTTTATTAAACTTAAAAGACTGCTCTGGATATGGCTCAAGACAGTCAACAGGAACAGAGAGCAGTAGAGCTAAGGCTAAACACAATGACTTCAGTTATCCGACCATTAAAACTTAAAAAAATTTAAGTCATCCATTCCTTGATGTCATCAAGACAGTTTAACAGCGGGTGAATGGAGCAAGAACTGTTAGGTTTTAAGGGCAAATAAATCTGATATCATCAGCATAACAATGAAAGAAAAAAAGTTTCCTCAGGATGTACCCCAAAGGGAGAAAATACAATGAAAACAAAAGTGGTCCAAGAATCGAGCCCTGTGGGACCCCACAGGAAAGGGGCACTGAAACAGATAAACTATTACCAACATTAACACAAAAGCTGCTGTCACTCAAATAAGAACAGAACCATTCCAGACGCTGCAGCAGTAATCCCAACCCAGTGTTCTAACCTTGATATTACAATACTGTGGTCAATATTGTCAAAAGCAGCGGTAAGGTCCAGGAGTACCAGGATCACAAACTGACAAGGGTCATTTGCTTGTTACAAACACTCACTAAAGCCGTTTCGGTGCTGTGTAGTTGTTTAAAACCAGACTGAATCGCCATACCGTTAATACAAACTGATATTAACGACTGGTACACCAATGCCCCCCAGGATCTGAAAAGTAAATGACTGTAGTTTGAGGTGAGTTTTTCCTGGATTGGATTTTAAAATGGCGTCCCAGTTTTTGATAATGACCTCTCTTACACCTGTATGCAGCCACACATCAATATGGAAGCTGGCGCCTGACTTATTTTTAAAGATGTCATGCTCAGAACATGGATGGACATAGTACTACTGTATATGGCAGCAGCCATCTTGGATTTTGACCTGGCAACCCAGTTTTTGAAAGGAACCTTTCTTACACCTAGACGCAGCCCCACGCCAAAATGGAAGTCGGTACCCAACTTGTTTTTTTAATTATGCTTAGAACATGCATGGACGGACGGTGTTCTCAATTCTGCCTTTTCGCTCCGCTACGGGGTACAGAAGCGCTCACCTTCAGGGCCAGGCAGTAGTCAGTAGGAGCTTTGTATTTGCTGCGGTAGTCCTGACCGTAATACACGTTGACGTGGTCCAGCTGCAGGAAGCACACGAGATCTCTGGACGCCTGCGGAACAGGAGACACGGGAAACGTTAATAATATACACAACTTTTAACTGCTGAAAAATTACTGTACTTGCTGCCGTATAAGTTGCATCTATTATGCGTCACCGCTGACGCGTCGCGTTTGTTATGTGTCACTGCTGCCAACCCGGAAACGTGGGCTGGTGTTGTGCCAAAAATCGAGTGGCTGCCAAATGGTGGCCGCAGAAGCGTGCACGGGAGGACTAACAAGAATTTCGTAAACTTAATACTGTTTGCTTGACATTATAGCAAATGTGTCTCAGTTGAACTTTTCCTTAATAAATGCACTTTAATGGTCAAATCAGCTGCATTTCGCCGGGGCGGCGCAACAAAATGCAGCTGATTTGACGTTTGCTCCAAGAGTTCCAGAGCGAGATGAAGGTGGCTTGGTATGGCAAGTCAAGTGTCTCATTAATAGCCACTTTTACTTATTAATGAGACACTTGGCTTGCCATATTAGTCTAGGGCCCTCTAGTGGCTGAAAATGGTAATGTTTAATAGTTTTCATGCCAGTATGAATGAAATCGCCAGAGCCAAAAATTGGGTTATAAATATGGGGTGTGGGGGGTTGTATATTAGTCGCTTTGGTGTTTAAGACGCAGGATTGCAAATTTATGCAAAAAGGTGCGACTTATATGCTAGCAAATATTGTACATTATTCTCAAATTTTAGAAGTTTTTATCCCAAATAAATGGTAGACCTCTTCCAAAAATGTACATACCGTAATTAAATATATTTAAAACATAAATGCAAGAGATTATTTGGTTTCTGTAAAATTAGAAGGCACCTTTATATGAACTCTGTCAGTTGTTCTGCTTTTGCTTCAAAGACCTGTTATGGATTAATGTCTATATTTTTTAAATTATTCTTCAAAAACATTTTTTAAATATAACAGGATATAAAACTATGAAAAAGTCAGTGACTCGTGTTCAGTTGTGGAGACGGCATCACGGTGTGTTCTGTATTTATGACTCGTGTATCTATAATTTAAGATAAATAGGAATAATTAACTTAATTAGCATTATTATAGTAAAAGTTCAGATCTTTTGAAGTGGGGTTCTGTGGATGAATTAATTATCTTACCTGTAGTAGATATTTGTACTACATATTTTTGAATAATCTTGGTTTGGAGGGTGGGGGGAGGCTAATTTCTGATCTGACTGATGAGCCAATGTCTAGTTACAGTGGATAGCTGACGCCATTATACCTATAATTTCATAGCAATTTGTGAACAGTTTTTTAAAAAGCCATATTTTCACACATTTTATGGTTATTTGTAAAGACAAAGTGTGCCCAGTATGGGGCACTCCTCGCAGAAATGTCATGATTTATTTATTTTTCATATGAAATATACCATACAGAGCAGATAAATGTCTCATTTGCGTGATTTGAATATTTACTTTCAGTTTTTACACTTATTAGTTTACATGCTCTCCTTCCAGTCGTTTATTGCACCGCTATATTCTACCTGAACTTTATTCCTTAAACTAAAAATACCATGAACTTTGTCAAACTTCCAAAAAAAGGAGACGCTTTTTTTCATTTTTTTCAGCTCACACTGGAGTTTGTTTTACTTAAAGATCTTTGGTCGTTCTTCCACCTTGAAGCCTTTGGAGGATTTTCAGCTGCTAACTATGATTAATGGCGGAGGTGTTCCAACTCTGGAGGAACGGTCTTATCTGGAAAACACACACAGCTTGGCCATCCAGCAACGTTATCTCCTCGCTGCAAGACCTAAATGCCCAGCGAATGCACTCACACACACACACACACACACACAGCCAAACGCACAAGCTAATAACACTGTGGAGGGGAACAAGTGTGGGCAAAATGCACTGAAATAAAAGAAGAAACGGTGAATTCTAAGTAAGAACAAAAAAAAATCATTCATATGAAGCTCCTGACCACACATGAAGAATCTTGTCTGTCTCTTTAAGAGGCCACAGGAAGAAACTGAAAGTAATCCGGCTTCCTGCCTGGGAAAACACCCAGTTTGCTGGAAACCAGTTCCAGAGCAGAACAGTAAGTAAATCTTTCCTGACTTGAACTGTGCCTGTTTCTATCCCACACCAACTAAAGTATGTGGTTTGGTCATTTGTAGGGAAACCCCTGCACTCTTAACAAATCAAGTCTTATAGATCAATCCAGTTGTAAACAAAGAAACTCAATATATTTGTTGCTGCTGTTTTAGAAGTTAGATTTTGATCTATAACCGTTGAGCAAACGTGGAAATAAATCTAAAAACAATCACACAGGCCTCCGTTGCATCATGGATCGTATGGGCCTGAACATTTTATGAGGTCTTTCTTTTCATGTTAATGTTTTTCAGTGAAGAAGCTCTTATTGCGTAATAGAGGTCGCATGATTCTGGATCTTGAGCAACTGTTTAGAATCAAAACCGGACAACAAAACTCGTCCTTTCAATAAAACGGTGTTTCCTTGAGCATGGTTTTTCCATGACATTGTGTATGATTTCAAACAAACATTTAATCTGAAATAAATAAAGATGCATTTTGCTCCTATGTGTTAAATTTATCCAGATAAAGTCCACAAAACATAAAATATTAAAGCCCCAGTGTTCCTTGAAGTAATGCATATCGCCCGCCATCTTTCATGACAGACTAAAATCATCTCAGTGATAAATCATAGACTTCAAATCTTGACTTCTGCACAAACTCATACAACACTGCACAATGTTAAAGTCAAGGTAAGTAATGACTCTCAGCTACTACCACACAAGGTTTTAGGTCAGTATCTGTAAAACTGACTCATTTAAAGCCATTTTTGTGTTGATAATGTCGAGTAGCTGTGGTGGCAGAGAACAATTACAAAGCCAGTGTCAGTTCAACTATGGGATGCTCATTTAATTAAAGGTAATATATTTTTGCACACACCCAGCAGCTCAAACTGTAAAACTTAAAACGGCTCAAGTGAGCAGAGACACAAACTTTTAATTTTGTTCTTTTGCCCGTTTCGTTTTTACTAAATTACTGTACTTGCCGCCGTACACGTCGCACCACCGTATAAGTTGCATCTATTATGCGTCACCGCTGACCACCCAGAAACGTGGGTCGGTGTTGTGCCAACAATATCAATTGGCTGCCAAAAGGCGGCCGCGGGAGCGTGCACGGGAGGATTTTAACAAGAATTTAAGATTAACACCTAAAAACAATTATTTGTTTGCCCAAAGTTATAGCAAGGGTGTGTCTCACTTTAACTTTTCCTTAATAAATGCACTTTAATGGTCAAATCGGCTACAGTTCGCCTGGGCGGCGCAGCGAAATGTGGCTGATTTGACATTTGCTCCAGGAGTTCTGGAGCGAGAAGAAGGTGGATTTGTATGGCAAGCCAAGTGTCTCATTAATAGACCATTTTAACTATTGATGAGACACTTGGCTTGCCACATTAGTCGAGGGCCCTCCAGTGGCTAAAAATGGTAGTGTTCAGTATTTTCTATGTCAGAATGAATGAACTTGTTAGCTCTCAGCCAAAAATTGGATTATAACTATGGAGGGAAAAACGTAAATAAGTCGCTTTGCCGTATACGTCGCAGGGCGTGCTAATTTATGCAAAAAGATGCGACTTATATGGCGAAAAGTATGGTAAATAAATTTGTGCACTAAAACTCCAACTTGTAACTTTTCTTCAAACGCGAAAACTTGCAGTCGTTTGGTAAAAAACCGTACATCTGAATGTTAAACTATTTAAACAATGTCTTAGTTTTCTATTAAATCTACTAATCGGCTCTGAAAAAGCATTCAACACCAAAAGGTCTTTAGGATCTGCTGAAAAGATTCATTTCAGCAACAAAATCATCGTAATTGTCCCCAAAATGGTCTTTAATTATTTTATTTTTTCCTGTGTTTTTAGAAATGGCATCCAGAAGCAGTTTGTGCGAGGACCAGTTTCTTTGTCCCATCTGTCTCGACGTCTTCGTTAAACCGGTTTCCACTCCGTGCGGACACAACTTCTGCATGTCCTGCATCACATCCTACTGGGACAACACGCCGGTCTGGCAGTGCCCGATCTGCAAGGAAGATTTCTCAAGGAGACCCAATCTGAAGGTCAACACTTTCATTTCAGAGCTGGTGTCGCACGTCAGATCGCTCCGCGTGACCAACAGCCCCGTCCAGGGTGCGCCTCGACAGCAGGTCGACAGCGATGTGCCCTGTGACGTCTGCACCGCCACCCCGACCGTTGCAGTCAAATCCTGTCTGGAGTGTCTCACGTCATACTGTGACGGACACTTGGAGCCGCATTACGTCGCCTCTGGACTCAAGAGGCACATGCTGGTGGACCCTGTGGAGAACTTGGTGAGTAAGGTCTGCAGGAAGCACCACAGGCTGCTGAGGCTGTTCTGCAGGGACGACCACTCAGTTCTGTGCGACTTCTGCGTCGACGGAGCACACGGGAACCACGACGTGGTTCCCGTGCAGCGGGGGTACGCCGAGAAGATGACCCTGCTGGGGAAATCGGAGGCCAAAGTGCAGAGGATGATTCAAGAACGGCTGCAGAAGGTCCAAAACACGAGGACGCTGGTGAAGCAAAGCGAGGCGAAGACGAAGGAGGTGGTGGCCAACAGTACTCAGGACTTAACGGAGCTGGGCTCAGAGATCAAGAAGATCCAGGCGGAGCTCATCAGGGCGGTGGAAGAGAAGCAGAAATCAGGGGAGGAGCAAGCCGAGGCGTTCATTTGCGCCATGGAGAGCGAGCTTTGCGACCTGAAGGCGACAGCGAAGAACATGGAGAAGCTAAAACAAACTAAAGATCCGCTCAGTTTCCTCAGCTCCTACCCAAACCAGTCCTCACTGCCGCACACCATGGACCTGTCCACGTTCAGCTTCACCCGGCACCTGGAGATCCAGCACATGCACAGATATTTCCAGAGCTCCGTTTCTCAGCTGCGGGCGTTGCTGCTCCAAATAAGCGAAGAAATAAGCAAGTGCTCCGGCGGCGCAGAGAACACGTCAAACGACGCCGCGCTCGTGTACATGCAGCAGTACGAGGTGAACGTCGTGCTCGACGCCGACACGGCTCACCCTCTGCTCAGTTTGTCCGCCGACGGGAAACAAGTGAGGTACAACACGGGCACGGGTCTGTGGGGGAACCAGGTCCTGAGTCCCAACATGTTCACGGTGCACCTCGCAGTCCTGGGGCAGAGAGGCTTTTCATCCGGTAGGTTTTATTTTGAGGTTTACGTCGGTCAGAAGACCGAGTGGTGTCTGGGCGTGGCCACGGCGTCGATCCAGAGGGTCGGGGAGATCGTGCGGCACTCCAACCCTGGACTCTGGGCCATCTGGTTCCTGTTAGACAAGTTTGAAACCTTCAGTTCTCCCGGCGTGTCCGTGCACGTTGGGAAGGTGGAGAGAGTCGGGGTGTTCGTTGATTGTGACGGAGGTGAAATATCGTTCTTCGACGTCATCAGAGCCACGCCTATTCACACTTTTACCGAATGTTTCTTTACGGAGGAGCTCTATCCGTACTTCAATCCCTGCGACAACGAGTACGGTTCAAACCTGGCGCCGATGGTCATCGTGCCAGTTTGTACAGAGTGAGCATTAAAGTTCAGGCTCAATAATCCAGGTTAAAAAAGAAATCCAGCGAAGTTCACATCTGGACGGTTTCTTTTTATTGTTGAGATGTTTCACCCTTCATCCAAAGGACTTCATCAGTCCGAGAAGCCACAACAAGCTCGGTCCCGCAAGCTGCACACTCACAGTGGACCAACCAGTTTGCAACCAGATGGTTTCTGGGGCCCGCCCTCTCCCCCGTCGACTCAATGGGAAAAGACGTCGATGAAGTCCTTTAGATGAAAGACGAAACGTCTCAACAAAATAAAAAATAAAAACAACTATCCAGATGACCTGACTGAACTTTGTTGGACAATTTATTAAGCGTTTAGTTTATGGTTTTCTGATCACAAATGTGAAAAAAATGTGAATAAACCAGGAGAAACACTATAGAATTTATATAAATAAATAAAACAGCTGAGAAGTCGGCCAATCACAGTTCATCGGCTGATATATGAAGCCAAGTTTGTTCAAATTTAAAAAACGAAATAAAAACAATGCAACCAAGATATCTTGCCATGCGAACATATGGGTAATTAAATGGAGGAACAGCACAGAGAGTAGTAATATTTAAATTCTAATAAAAATTTTTAGTCTGTTGGTCAAAAATAATTATGGTGGAGTTCATCTGATCGATTAATTTGTCTAAAAAAATAAATAAACCATACATTATGCGGTTTTATTCACATTGGAAGCATTTTAACGCCAACACGATGAAAAGTCAATTTGAGGCCGTTCAGAGCTCTTTTTTATTTTTAATTTACATCAATATGTAACAAACATTTACTATATACCATATGCATGATATTTATTATTTTTGTGTACTTTTTGTTCTAGAAATGCAAAGCTGTGCATTATATCAACCCTAAGTTTTAATAAACTATTAAATGTGTGTTTTGGTCTCGATGTCACATCATTGCTTCTCCTGTTTATCTTTAAATTCATGAATGGTCTGAATTTGACTTCGGGCTCTTTAATTCATCGACACCCGCAGCGCTCACACCCTCCTCGGCGCCGCGACAACCGTACTCTGCCCATCGCCATGGGAACGCTCAGCCTCCCTGGTGCTATAATCCGTTTTCGTGCCACAATGAGCGTTTGACACGGTTCTCCGTCGAACACTCGGGGCGTCTGTGTGGCGGCGGCGTCTTTGCGAAACACAAACTTGTTATTAAACTGCTTGAATGTGCTTTTAACCTATTTCATTGTTTTTAAACAGCTGGAGTCTGTGGTTAACCCATTTAGGTTTTGCTTTTTGCGCTCTGATTAAATTTCACTCGTTTGCCAACGTGTGCAGCTGTAAAATTGCATCTTTCAGCCTGAGGAGGAGGGACTCCTCTCCCCACCCCCATCAGCATCTTTATCATCATCATGGCCTCCATTCCTCTCAGGGATGTACATAAAGGGAAAATAAATGAAAATGAGAGGCAGAGGGGTGCAGGCTGAGCGGAGTGCGCAGCAGACGAGCTTTATGACTGTCTGAGTCCAAATGTGAAGGAAAAAATGGAGGGAAAACATAAAAATGAATAATGCAAGAAAAGAAAATGGATGCATGACCTTCCACCTACCTGAGTTCTGCACCTCGTTTAGGTAACTGTCCTGAGCCACGACCTGTAGGCGGAACATACAGGAATTTAGATCAACTTCGTTTGAACAATTTCAGTAAATATCTCTTGAGCCATTTACTCGTTGGTTAGCGGAATAGATCTTGTGAGATTTAATGACATTTTGTTGAAATAAATAATGAAAACCTCTATATTAAAAAAAAAAAGACGAGGAAGAAAGTAATCATACAGGAAACGTGACATATGGTGCACACTAACCACAGTAAGCAGCCTGTTTTATCTTAACTTTACATACATTTGTCTTTATTTATTCACAAAGTGTACAAATAACTCATATTTCCTTATTTCAAATGACAAAGATCAGATATTTTAAAAATCCTGGTAATCAGGATGCCTTTTGTATTAATATTTGCATTTCTTAGACAATTGTCCATCCATCCATCCATTATCTTTTACCCACTTCTTCCATTTTGGGTCACTGGGGTCGCTGGTGCCAATGTCCAGCAATCACTGTGCGAGGGGCAGGGTATACCATGGACAGGTTGCAAGTCCATCACAGGGACACATAGAGACAAACAACCATTCACTCTCTCCCTCACACCGAGGGACAATTTAGTGTAACAATCAGCCTGTTTTTGGTCTGTGGGAGGAAACTGGAGTACCTGGAGAAAACCCACACATGCATGGAGAGAACATGCAAACTC
>JAVCKU010000088.1:3143636-3153915 GCA_032273985.1 Hypsolebias coamazonicus
AAAAAAAAAAAAAAAAAAAAAAAAAAAAGTTGCCACCTGGATTTACCCAAACAAATAGATGCAAGCCTCCTATTGGAGAATTACTGCATGCACAATTATCTTTCAGCTGGGAACAAGTTATTTAACCCCAACTGGTGCAATGAGTTGCTTCTCATTTCTTCAATAACCGTGTGGAAAGACACATGGTGTGGTTGTGGAAAAGCTGTCAGTCTGTTTGAGAAGGGTCAAATCATTGGCATCAAGTAAAGACAGCATCTAAGGAGATTGTAAAACCAACTCAAATTGGGTTAAGAACTGTCCAACACATTATTAAAAACTGGAAGGATAGTAGGGAGCCATCGTCTTCTAAGAAGAAATGTGGCCAGAAATCCTGAATGATTGTGATAGGTGATCACTTAAACGTTTGGTGAAATCAAATAGAAGAAAAACAACAGTAGCTCTCAGGGCTATGAGAGCGTTTCCACACGTACAACGCAAAGGGAACTCAAGATATTGGGACTAAACAGCTGTGTAGCCTTAAGAAATCCACTAATCAGTAAAGCTAACTGGAAAAATAAACAGCTTCAGTTTGCTAGGGAGCATAAAGATTGGACTCTGGAGCAATGGAAGAAGGTCATGTGGTCTGATGAGGCCAGATGTACCCTGTTCCAGAGGGATGGGTACATCGGGTAAAAAGAGAGGCAGGTGAAGTGATGTATCCATCATGTCTGGTAGCGCCTAGCCATCAATGCAAGATCTTCGTGGAAAAAAAAATAATGCAACGCTGGATGAAAATAGATCTTGTGACATTGCAGAAGCTTATTGAAACAATGACACAGCGAAGAGATGCTGTAATTAAAGCTAAAGGTGGACCAATTAAATATTAATGTGACTTTTTTTTTTTTTTTTTTTTGGTGGTGACTTTTTTTTTTTTTTTTTGGCCAAGCAGTGTAGATACCCCCATTAAACAAAACAGTTGGCCTCACGCACAATGGCCAATGGAGATAGGCACCATTTGCATATAACCCTGAGCAGAAAAGCAGGAAATGACAATTGATGTATGGATGTATGGAAGCAGCCTTTGTCTTCCTTGTAGTGCCCAACGACAGGTGTTGTCTTTGCCTCTATTACACTTCACAAATATCCATGATTACCTATATGGCATTAAGAAAATGGTAGGGTTTTCCCTGATTTAAAATCTTTGGTGTGTATTATTGATCATATTTAGACTTTTCTAAATGCCAGGTTTCTTATTAAGCCTTTACCCCAGCAATGACCATTGTCATCTTGTTTTCATTCAATTTTTTTTATTAATTTAATTGCACACCATATGCCATAACGCAATTATTCATCATACTGCACTTTGAGATTGTATTTAACTCAAACAATTTGGCATCATGACAGGTATCTTGGGAAAAAAAAATAATAAATGAGTGACAGTAAAAATGTGCAACAGTTGTCTTATGACTGATAAGGAATGCCACAATAGCAAATTGCTTCACATCCTTGCCTGAGCTTTCTATTCTACATTTTTAAACAAGTGAACAGGCTTTTTATTATTTTTTTAATTATTATTATTATTATTATTATTATTATTATTATTATTATTATTATTATTATATTATTATTATTATTATTATTATTATTATTATTATTTGTATGTGTGTGCACTGGGTATTTGGTATAAAGGTACCCATCTCTTCATGCAGTCCAGTCTTCCACTGATTAGTGAATTCTCAGCTTTAGAACATACAACTGACGATGAAGATAAGATTTAAGTAAAAAAAGAACAAAACTCCGGAAGGATGCTAGACATAAAATAGAAGTGTAGCTGACATATTCTCAGAATAGACATTTGCAACACAAGTATGCTAGTCAAATAAAATAGCATTTAATTTCCCTTTGGATCTAAAGTATTTTTGAATTGAACTGAATATGAAAAAAAATCTTCAGTCTGAGGAGCGGCAACAAACTCAACCCATCCATCATTAAACAGGGGTGGAGCCTCCATGTTCAACTGTCCCCCTCTTACAATGCTGATATTGCTAGTATCATTCAGCCCCCTGCGAATAGCAAACAACCATCAGGGTGCTAACGATCAGTTGTTAGACTGATGGCCGACTCAACTTTGTTAGACTTTAGAGGATCACTTGCTTTCGTTAGTCCGTATGTTTAGTAGGAGGAAGCTCAGGAAAGGTCAGTGTTAACGTTGCAATACTTGGAAACTGGAGACGTGTTGTTGAAAACATGCAAACTGAACTGATCTCTCAGACACACTTTAAGTCTGGACTTGTGTACCTCAGTGCTGGTCTGGTTCTGGCCTTGTTGGCTCGGACCGCTCTGGTCCTCCGTCTCTCCTGCCGCCACTTTGTCCACGTCCAACGAGTCCATGCTGGACGCCGAGGCTGAATTAATGCTGGAGCGCTGGGACGGAGCGTCCCGCTCGCTGACCGCACCCGCCGACCCCGTCCTCCGGTGCTGCCCGCCGCCGGACGACCCCGATCCGGAGGAGGGGCGTCTGAGAGTGGCGGAGGAGACTGAAGACGAGGAGGAGGAGGACGACGAGGACGTTTGACGCGCCGCTTCGTCCATGCTGAGAGAGGCTCTCTCCAGCTGGGAGGTGATGTCATCCAGGGAGATGTTGGAGGCCGCGGCCCGGGCGTTCACGCTGCCGCCTCGTACCGTGTTGGCCGGCGACGCTCGGGTGCTGCTGCTGCTACTTCCTGTTGGGGGAGTCCAAACGCTTTCCATAAAACGTGCCACAGCCCCAAAGACGGTAAACATTTCTCCTGTGTGGGTGTTTTTGTTTCTAATTTCACAATAATGTTCTCATGACTGGTTTTCTTTTATCATGACTTTTGGTATTGGTGCAACTTTAGCTTCTTGAAATATTTAGCCTTTTCAGCCATTTTTTTTCCCTCAAAGAAAATGAACTGAACTCATTTTATATCCTCCAAATCTTTAGCTCTGCTTCAGCTTCTTTCAGCAAATTTAAACTTTTTTCAGCTGCTTTCAGCTAATTTCAGCTGTTCTGTGATCCTTTCAGACTCTTTCTGCTAACTACTACATTTTTGTGCTTCTAACTTCTTCCTGTTAGTTTCAGCTTGTCATGCTTCTTTCAACGTATTTCTACAAGTATGAGCTTTTTCTGCTATTTCAGCTACTATTCAGCTGTTTTTATGTTAATGTAATATTTTTCAGCAAATTCCACATTTTTTGTACTCATTTAAACTTTTTCAGCCTAATTCAGGACAAATGTGCTCTTTCCACTTTCTTCTGGAAATTTAAGCTTCTTTCTGCTTTGTATCTGTTTTTTTTTGTGTGCTGATTTCAGCTGTTTTTCAGTTAATTTCCACTTGTTTGTGCTCAGTTCTGCTTCTTTCAGCCTAATTAGGCAAAAGTGTTCTTTCTGCTTTCTTATGCAAATTTAAGCTTGTTTTACCTTTTCAGCTACATTTTTAAGGTAATTTCAGCTGTTTTCAGATGAATTCAAGTTTTTCATGGTAATTTCTACTACTTTCAGCCTAACTGGCTTCTTTCTGCTAATTTCATCTTGTTATGCTAATTTCGTTTTTTCCTGCTAGCTTTAGCTTTTTCTGCTATTTTAGCTACTATTTAGCCGTTTATGTTAATTTTAGCTTTTTAAGCCAATACTACATCTTCGGAACTCATTTAAGCTCTTTCCACTTACTTCTGGTAGTTTAAGCTTCTTTCTGCTTTTTCAGCTACTTTTCAATTAATGTTTTTTTGCTAATTTCAGCTTTTTTTCAGGTAATTTCCACTTGTTTGTGCTCATTTCTGCTTCTTTCAGCCTAATTAGGCAAACGTGTTCTTTCTGCTTTCTTATGCCAATTTAGCATTTTCAGCTAACTGTACCTTTTTTAAAAGCTAATTTCAGCCGTTCTCAGATAAAGTCAAGTTTTTCATGGTAATTTCAGCTACTTTCAGCCTAATTAACTTCTTTCAGCTTTGTATGCTTATTTCAGTTTTTCTCCTGCTAGTTTTACCCTTTTCTGCTATTTTAGCTACCATTTACCGGTATGCTAATTTTAGCTTTTTAAGCTAATTATAGAATTTTGGAACTCATTTAAGCTCTATCCACTTACTTCTGGTAGTTTAAGCTTTTTTTGCCTTTTTAGCTACTTTTCAGCTCCTGTTTTTTTTTTCTTTTTTTTTTTAGCTCATTTCCTAAACTTGTACTAAATTCTGCTTATTTTAACCTAATTCAGCAAATACCGGTAAGTGTTCTTTCTGCTTACTTTTGAAATTCAGGCTTGTTCTTACATTTCAGCTGTTTTTCAGCAATAAGCATTCACGCAGGAACTCCAGCATTTTGCTCGGTATAAAAACATTTTAGCTACGACCGTCAGACTAAATCTATCGGGAAGCGCAGATTCATGGAAGTACCTCCGCTGCTTCCTCCTCCACTCGTACCGGTGTGTTTCGTGCTGGCGCTGCGGCCCCCAGGGCCCCTCGGCTGGCCTTTGCTCTGGCTGCGGGAGGTGGAGTTGGGTTTGGAGATGGTGCTGAGCTCCTGCTCGATGGAGCACAGGTCGGCCATCAGAGCATCCAGGTCCACAGAGTCGCCCTGATTCAGAGCCTCTGCGAACACCAACGATGACAGGACATGGTTTAGGGGCGGGGTTAACAAACGATATGAGCCACACTGTGTTTTTATTTTCGTCAGTACCGTTTATGTTGTACATGGAGAAGCGGTAGGAGAAGTTGGCGATGTTGGTCTCCTGCCTCAGAGGCGGCTTCTGCAGAGCTTTCTGTGGCCGGCCGTCATCCAGACTCTGTAAAAACACAGACACTGACGTTTCAGCCAAACCGTGTCCGACGGCCCCACGCACAGATCCGCACAACACCAAGTGATGGGCGGGAGCGGGGTTGCTAGGATACAGGCCAAGAGACGGGATTAACAGTGTTGGTGTTGCCATGGATACGGCTCCATCCCCGCGTCGTCTCTTCATTTCTACCTGTGTTTGTGTGTGTTTCACCTGCGTGAGCTTGTCCAGCTCGCCCAGCCAGGCTCCAAACATCTTGTCCAGGTCCTGGTCCTCCTTGTCGCTGTCCTCCTCGGCCCCGTGGTCCAGCTCGTCATCAGACACCTGCTCCATCTATAGCAGCGTTGGAAAAAGGAAATAAAACAAAATGAAAAAACCTAGTCCACGTGAGTTTAGAAATTCACACACCATGAGGTCACGCTTCAGCATCTGTTGCCATGACAACCACACAGACCCCACCTCTCCGGTGGATGCACATGCATCACCTCCTCTTTCTTTGTGAGATCCAACAAAGAGAGGGGACGGTGGACCTCAGGACCAATAAAGTCTCCAAACATTGAGCAATAATTCAGAGTCCTGGTTTAGAGGCCTCGCTGCTGTTTCTGTTAAAAATGACGACAGAGCTCCCTCTAGTGGACAAAAATGGAAGCAAGGTCGAGTCAGGTCAGCTCCACAGACTGAAGGAGTCTTCTGGAGAAAAGACGAAATTCAAAGAAGAATCCGTCCAGAGGACCCGACTCATTATCCTCCTGGATGTTCATGAAGCATTCCCTCTGTTGTCATCCTGTTTTCTTCCATACGGTCCTCGTCCTGCAGTTTTCAACTGTTTCAACAAATCATTAATTAAAACCTTCAGCTCTTTCAGGACAATCCTGTAATGACTGTTGGTATTGCTGCAACTTTAGCTTTTTGAAATATTTAGTCTTTTCTGACATTTTTTTCCTCAGAGAAACTGAATTGAGCTCATTTTTCATCTTTAAATCTGTTTACAACCTTTTACTGCTCCTTTCACGTTTTGTTCTGCTTCAGCTTCTTTCAGCTTCCTTCTGCAAATTTTAACTTTTTTCAGCTACTTTCAGCTGTTTTGTGCTATTTTCAGGTTCTTTCTGTTAACTACAACATTTTTGTGCTTCTTTTTACTTCTTTCTGCTGATTTCAGCTTGTTAATGCTCCTTTCAGCTTCCTTCTGCAAATTCAAACTTATTTCAGCAGCTTTCAGCTGTTTTCAGCTGTTTGTGCTCCTTTCAGATTCTTTCTGCTAACTGAAATATTTTTGCGCTTCTTTTAAATTTTTTCTGCTAATTTCAGCGTGTTATGTTCCTTTCAGCTTATTCGTGCAAGTTTCAGCTTTTTCCGCCTAATTAACTTCTTTCTTCCAGTTTCAGCTTGTTTCAGCCTTTTCTACTGTTTCAGCAACTATTTAGCTGTTTTACACAAATTTTAGCTTTTCAGCAAATTCCATTTTTTTATAGCTCATTTCAGCTCCTTCCACTTCCTTCTGGTAATTTAAGATTCTTTCTACCTTTTCAGCTATTTGTTGTGTTCATTTCTGATTATTTAAACCCAATTCTGAAAATATGTGTTCTTTTTGTTTTCTTCTGCTAATTTAAGCTCGTTTTACATTTTTCAGCTAATTTCAGCTGTTTCCAGAAAAAGTCAAGTTATTCTTGGTAGTTCCTGCTAATATAAACTTGCTATACTCCTTTCAGCTTGTTCTGGTAGTTTAAGCTTCTTTCTACCTATTCAGCTATTTTTTGTGCTAATTTTAGCTTTTTATTATTTTTTTTTTGTAGATTTCCTAATTTTTGTGCTCATTTCTGATTATTTAAACCTAATTCAGTAAACATGTTCTTTCTGCTTTCTTCTGCTAATTTAAGCTTGTTTTACATTTTCCGTTACCTTTTTAGCTAATTTCAGCCGTTTCCAGATAATTTCAAGTTTTTCTTGGTAGTTTCTGCTAATTTAAACATGTTATGCTCCTTTCAGCTTGTTTTTCTACAGTTTCAGCTACAATTTAGCCGTTTTATGCAAATTTTAGCTTTTCAGCAAATTCCACATTTCAGCTCCTTCCACTTCCTTCTGGTAGTTTAGCTTCTTTCTACCTATTCAGCTATTTTTTGTGCTAATTTTAGCTTCTTCTACCCAAACCCCCACCCCCCCAGATTTCCTAATTCTTGTGCTCATTTCTGATTATTTAACCCCAGTTCAGTAAACAAGTGTTCTTTCTGCTTTCTTCTGCTAATTTAGGCTTGTTCTTCCATTTCGGCTACATTTCAGCATGTTTTTTTTTATAGCTGATTTCAGCAATAAGCATCCACACTGCATTTTCACAGGAACTGCATTTCTCTAGTTGAGCATCAGGACAACGTCAGCTGTTAGACCTTCATGACTGATTTAAATGATAAAAAGTGACGTTTTCACAAACAGTATACGTCTTATTATAAGACCAGGTCGTTTCTGTGTACAAGGACGTCTACGTGTAGCTAAAACAAACAGAAGAACGTCAGCGTGTGACCTCGATGTGCAGCCACTTATCTCACACCGTCTCTGGTTTCTGCAGAAAATAAAACAGCCGACTGAGTCACAGCTTGCACAAGAGAACCAGGAGAAGAACTTCACAGGAACGCCAGCGTCAGTCAGAGCGGGGCGTGCAGCGCCGGGTCACAAGCTGCAGGAAGTTCAGAGCCTTCATACGGTGCATTTGCATGTCAGCATGCACAGAGGGAAAACGTCTCAGAGCAGCCAAAGTGAAATTCTTCAGTCCACCGCCCCTCTGCAGTCAAACTGGATGAAGTCAGTCTCTTCTGAACCCCTTCTTATGAGTTCTTGTGGGTCCGTGTGTGCCACAAGGCCAGCAGGTGCAGCACACGGCGCCAACAGCAGCCGAGGGATGCTCGTCACGGCGTCGCGTTACGGCGCCGATGACGGATCGCTTCCTGCGTTGGCACCGGGGAACGCGGGAGGCGGAGCCACGCAAATCTTCACAAACGCGGGGTGGGAGGGCAACACAGGAAATGGCCCGGATGCACAGCATTCCTCATTTCCCTGACGGCCCCGGCTCGGCGTCAGGAGGCCCCAGCCGTCCTTCGGTGTTTCTGGGCCGTTTACTGGGAACGGCAGCGGCGTGCGGACGGGGAGACGCTGACGGGGCCCCCGCGCTGTGGACGCCGGTTTGCATGCATGCAAAGCTCCGTGTGAAAAGCATGCCCTGCTGGACAGCATGACATCATCAGATCCTCTTGTGGTTTCCAGCATCCCGACCCAAACCCTCGCTGTGGGACTCTCCTAAAACAAATCGGCCCCGGGTCCTAAACAGATCTAAACCCACCAGCGTTTACTGGTATTTACAGAAAGTATCTGGTGTGCACAAACTGGATGAAAAGGACAAATTAAGCTAATTAAACAATGAATCAGTTAAAACGACTGGGGCTGCTCTAATGGAGCCTCAGCAGGAGATCCAGCTGCCGATTTAAGTGGATTACCTCCCGAGGACCGGCTTTCACCGTTATGGAGCATGACCTCGTTGAGAGGTCCAGGCTGAGAGCAACCATCTGGCTCCTGTGGCTATAAGGAGGGTCAGGGAGCCAAGGGTCAAAGGTCATCTGACTGGAGATTCTTCCCTCTGAATTCAACAAGGGGTGCAAGTTAATGTTTTTGGCGCGACATATTCAAGTTAGTAGGAGTTACACGGTGTAAAACAAGAGGTACCGTATTTTTCGGCGTATAAGTCGCAGTTGTTTTTTTTTTTTTTTTTTTGCACAGATCTGTCAGTCCTGCGACTTATACAGATAGTCCTCGGTTTTCGGCCGAGTTCCGTTCTAACGGCCTGGCCGGATACCGGTTTAGCCTTAAACCAAAACTGAAAGCACATGTCGGCCGTAACGTCTTTTTAAACACTTTTTTTTTCAATGTAAAACAACAACAACGTACTTAGAACGCCGTTTTAATGTGATTCCAAGCAGTTAGCTAACAGAATACCCGAAAAAAAACCTGCATAAAAAGACAACGTAAGGTGTGATGACGTCACTGGGGGTGGCGGCCGTAAACGCGAAACGCTGGAAACCGATGACGCCGGAAACCGATGACGCCGGAAACCGAGGGTCACCTGTATATGTTTTTTTCCCCACTTTATTATACATATTTGGACTGATGCGGCTTATATGGCGGTGCGATGTGTACAGCGGAAAATACAGTAATTTATTTGCCGTTTTTTTCAAGGCTTTTGACGGAATATTTATTTTGTTATTTAGTCTTTCCAATTCTTTAATGTTTCATTAACAGCTATGAAGATAAAAGTTAGCAACATCTTTTTTTAAAAATGCACTGTAGTCCTTGCAGTGTGAAATATCCTTTATCAAAATGGTTTAGACAGCAGTCATGTTCAACACCATCACATTCTCTACTTGGGCCTTTGCTCAAGTGTTTCCTGGTTTGGTCACATGGTCGTAATAGACCTGTTTTTTTGGTGGGGTATTTTTGTGCCACTGGCTACTGTGCACCACCAGGGAATAAAGAGTTGTGTGTTAAATTTCATGAAGTTATTATAGAGACACGGGGGGCTTGGGGTATACACAAACATACACACAAACATTTCGGCTTGGTAGGGCCTGATTGTTTCAGATGATGGATGTCACACTTTAACCCATGAACACAGTGCCCCTGCTGCCTTAATTGCCCAATCAGGAAGCTGAAACATTTGTTACTGTAGGGCAGTTTAGGGCCAGATGGCAAACTAGACACACACAAACACAGACACAAGTGTAAACAGCCTCTACTTTTTCTTTAATCACTGTTTGTCTGATTAGAGGCGAGCAGTGACTAAAAGAATACGAGGCGTCGTACGTCCCGCATGCACAATATTCATGACAGGCCCATGTTGCTGTCATAACACGTTTAAACACGATGTGTCTTCAGAAATGTCCACTTTAATCTCAAGAACAACTGTGACAATTCGGCAATGAAATGGAGCAGAGGGGCTGTTGTGCTGACACGACTTCATGACAAAACGACACGTTTTCAGACAGATAAAAAGGAATAAAATGCAGCGGATGAATAAAATCCAATCAAATCTTTGGTTGTCTGCATTTGTTCCTTTTTGAAGAATCTGTTGTCACCGTTGAGCTTACTGCCAAGATCTTCCCTTTTAGGAGGTCAGTACACTCAGGTAAATCTGGTTTTATCTGTCAGGCTATTTATTCATTTTTTATTCTTTCACTGCACTCTTGGTTTTGAATGGTTTGTTAGAAAGATGTGTATTCTGTGCCTGAACAAAAGGGGGCAGTAGAATATCAGTGAAGCAGATTGAATGCGTTCTTATTTCCATCTCCTGTTTTTACTCAGTCCTCTTCAAGTGATATCACTTTTTTCTCTCAACATTCACTGTTTCTCATCGTTTGTCTTCCTCTGCTTTGGCTTGATCACACACACACCCCATTATAATGCACACACACACACACACACACACACACACACACACACACACACACACACACACACACACACACACACACACA
>JAVCKU010000088.1:3205603-3217925 GCA_032273985.1 Hypsolebias coamazonicus
TAACGATTCGACGTCAAACATCGCCAGACTCGATAAAAAACACTCGCTAAGTTACCGTAGGAGTCGTAAGGATCGATGTTGGGGTTGGGCGTGTTCCAACACTGGATGGTGCCGTCAACCCCTCCGCTGAAGCACTGCTCCCCCGTACTGCTCATGACCACGCTCAGCACAGCCCCCCTTTAATAACACAAACATTTAAAAGATCAAACATTACATTTAAAATCTAAAAAAAACCTTGACTCGTGGGATCGTTCAACCTTTTTTTTTTTTACCTGTGAGCTCTGAAGGTGTAGATGGGCTCCACATCTAAAGACGTACTCCTGCAAACAAAGATTTTAATTTAAAAGATGAAAAAAAAAAAAAGTACTGTCAAATCAGTGTACAAAATCTTTATAAATCTTTATTAATCTATAACACAAAGAACAAGATTCTCTATGAAGCAGAAAACGCAAAGCAACAAAACAGTAAAACGGGACATTTTACTGAGTGACGTGAAGAAGATAAAGAAAATAAAAAAAAGTTTATTTTGGTTGTGATATTGTACAGCAGAGGGTTACTGAATGTCAGAGTCTGAAATGTTCAGGACGATATGAAAAAGTCTAATGTCCGCTGGTAGGAAGGACTTCCTGTGTTTCTCTGTGGAGCATCTCGGTACAGTCTCTGGCTGAAGGAGCTCCTGCATGTGTCCCGAGATCTCTTGCTCCACCCCTCACAACGTCACTGGCCTTTGAATGTTTATTTATTACGTTTGCATCTGCAACCTTCAGCCCGCTGCACCAGCATGAAAGGAATGGCCACCACAGACTCTTAGACCATCCTCAGCATCGTCCTGCAGACGATGAACAACCTCATCCTCCTCAGAAAACGTAGCGGCTCTGTCCCTTCTCACAGCTGGCTTTGGACTTCCTGGTCCACGCTAGATTATTGCTCGTGAACACCCCCATGTATCTGTACTGCTTGATGATTTCAGGTAGAAGCAGGGGTCACAGGTGCTTTAATTCTCCTGCATCCCACCACAGGTGCTGGTCATAAAATTAGAATATCATAATAAAGTTATTTTATTTCAGTAATTCCATTCAGTAAGTGAAACTTGTATATTATATTCATTCATTACACACTGACTGATATATTTCAAATGTTTATTTCTTTTAATGTTGATGATTATAACTGACAACTACTGAAAACCCCAAATTCAGTATCTCAGAAAATTAGAATATTATGGAAAAGGTTTATTATTAAATTTATTAAAATTAGAATATTACTTAGGATAAATAAAAAATGATTTTTAGGAATGTTGGCCGACTGAAAAGTATGAACATGAAAAGTATGAGCATCAATACTTAGTTGTTGCTCCTTTTGCCTGGATTACTGCAGCAACGCAGCGTGGCATGGAGTCAATCAGTCTGTGGCACTGCTCAGGTGTTATGAGAGCCCAGGTCGCTCTGATAGTGACCTTCAGCTCCTCTGAGTTGTTGGGTCTGGTGTATCACATCTTCCTCTTCATAATACTCCATAGATTTTCTATGAGGTTAAGGTCAGGTGAGTTTGCTGGCTAATTAAGAACAGGGATACCATGGTCCTTAAATCAGGTACTGGTAGCTCTGGCACTGTGTGCAGGTGCCAAGTCATGTTGGAAAATGAAATCTGCCTCTCCATAAAGTTGGTCAGCAGCAGGAAGCATGAAGTGCTCTTAAACTTCCTGGTAGATGGCTGTGTTGACCTTGGACCTCAGAAAACACAGAGGACCAACACCAGCAGATGACATGGCACCCCAAACCATCACTGACTGTGGAAATATGACAATAGACCTCGAGCGGCATGGATTCTGTGCCTCTCCTCTTCCTCCAGACTCTGGGACCTTGATTTCCAAAGGACATGTTAAATTTACTTTCACCAGAAAACATAACTTTGGACCACTCAGCAACAGTACCAGGCGAGATGCTTCTGATGCTGTCTCTTGCTCAAGAGGGGCTTGACACAAGGAATGCGACAGCTGAAACCCATGTCTTGCATACGTCTGTGCGTGGTGGTTCTTGAAGCACTGACTCCAGCTGCAGTATGGAGTATGGTCATCTTTTGGACAACTGTCAAGTCGGCAGTCTTCCACATGATGGTGTAGCCTACAGAACTAGACTGAGAGAACATTTAAATGCCTTTGTAGGTGTTTTGAGTTAATTAGCTGATTAAAGTGTGACACCTGGAATTACTGAAATACGTAAATCAACTTTTTCATGATATCCTAATTTTATGACTAGCACCAGCATACCCCCTCACCCCCGTGTTCAGGGTGATACCTCGTCCAGCAGAATGATCTGAGGTGCTTTGAGGATAGTTCTGGCGATGGCGACCCTCTGCTTCTCCCCTCCGCTCAGCTTCAGACCTCGTTCACCCACCTGCGTGTCGTAACCTGTCACATACCGACGGTAAGAATAAACTCAAACTCTTCGGCTGCAACCCTCGACAGACGGCGCTACCTTCAGGGAACGTGGCGATCTTATCGTGTATGTCTGCGGCCACAGCGGCCTCCTCCACCTCCTGGTCGGTGGCGGTGTTGCGACCGTAGCGAATGTTTTCCCGGATGACGTCGTTGAAGAGGACGGTGTCTTGAGGAACCACACCGATGTGCGCTCGCAGCGACGACTGTTTCACCTGCAGAACGACATCGAAGCGTCTGTTAGCAGAATATCTCTCGAACCACTGGACGGCGATCAGTGCAATTTTCTGAGCAAACGTAATCAAGATGGCCGCTACAGCCAGCTTTAAGTCAGTCTTGCGATCCCGAGTGACCATTACCTTTGAGATATCCTGGTCATCGATGCGAACGCAGCCGCCCTGAACATCGTAGAAGCGGAAAAGCAGCCGAATGATGGTGCTCTTCCCCGAACCCGAGGGTCCGACCTGAAAATAGTAACAGCAGCACGGTGACAAAGTACACGGAGAGCAACGAGAATCCCTCGATTTAAAATCCGTCATACCAGCGCAACAGTTTGTCCTGGGAGAACGGTGAAGGAAACGTCCCTGAGGATCTCTTTGCTGTAAAATAATAATAATAACACATTTTATTTGAAGGCGCCTTTCAAACCACTCACGGTCACTGAACAAGAAATATAAAAACAAAAAACATTAAAACAATAAAATGTAGATGATAAACTCAAACGCAGTTAATGGTAGAATACAGAATGTCATTAAACAGAATAAGCAAGTTTGGGAAAAAAAGGAGTTTTAAGGTTAGATTTAAATGAGGGCAGACAATCAGAATTACGGATGTAATGATCTAGAAGTCGATGTAATATTTTATGGGTAACCAACCAGAGAAGACGTTTAAGGATAGGGGTGATGTGTTCCTTCGAATTAGTTCTGCTGATGATCCGAGCAGCTGTGTTTTGGACAAGCTGAAGTTTATGGATGATTTTAAGAGGAAGATCTGAGAGGAGGGAGTTATGGTAATCGAGAAGTGACTAGAGCATTGATAAGGATGGCTGTACTGGTGGGAGTAAGAAATGAACAGACGGTTGATGTTCTGAATATGAAAATATGCAGATTGAGTAATGTTATTGACATGAGCTTCAAAACATAAAATGCTACCGAGCATGACACCCAGACTCTTAGCAGTAGGGGAGGGAGAAACTATGGAATCATCAACTTAATTGTGAGACAATTACATTTGAATAAGGTAGACTTGACACCAACAAGGAGAAGTTCTGCTTTCTTGGAGTTCAGTTTAAGAAAGTTTTGACTAAACCATAAATTAATTTCACAGAGGCAATCCGAAAGGAAGGATGGTGGAAGCAGTGGTGTAGTCTATGTGATACGCAGGCATATGGAGTATACCCACTAGAAAAGCTTAAGAATTTCAGTATACCCACTTAAAAGTGCCCAATGATGCATGATATATCATTAGGTACGTGTCATTGAAATGCTAAACGGCAGTTAAACGCTTACGTAACAATCTATCGTTGTCTATCGGCAAAGTTAGATTTACGTTAGACGTTGGACATTTGCGCTCCATGGCTTCAACGGTGTCCAACGTCCAACATAAAACTAACTTTAGCGCGATATACCGACTACATAAATGTAGACTACACCAATGGGTGGGAGGGTGGTGTTGGGCTTGGTGGAGAAGTAGAGCTGGGTGTCGTCCGCATAGCCGTGAAAATGAATACCAAATTTACTAAAAACGAGACAACGTGGAAGAAGATAAATGATAAACAGCAGAGGACCAAGAACGAAACCCTGAGGTACACCTGAAATAACTGCTGGACAAAGTGCTGACGGTCAAAAAGGTAGTGAAAAAAACCAACAACAAATGAAATGAGATTCGGTTCAGATCTAAATCAGTCAAACAGATTAAATCATGAGCGAACCCGTTGGTGTAGCTGAAGTAAACGTTCTCAAACTCTATTTTTCCCAGTTTATACTGCAGATTTCCTGCGTTTACGTGATCCTTCACCTGAAAAATAAAAATAAAATAAAAAATTCTCAAAGAAATGCAACCACAACACAAAAATTACAGTCAAATACTCTTCGACTTCAAATCTACCTCTTCCTCTTCCTCGAAAAGTTTGAACATGCTTTCCATGTCAATGAAGGAGTTCTGGATCATTCTGCGGAAACAAAGACAACGTTAGAGCGATGCAGTCAGCTGGTTGAATTTAAAGCATCTTACCTGTAGTACGTCCCAAACCAGTTGAGCGGGGTGTACAGCTGGATGATGTAGGTGCCGAAGAGGACAAAGTCTCCAACCTGGGATCAGAGGATTTACCTTTAAGTTTTTAAACCAACGTTGAAATATTCTGAGTTAAAACGGCGTCGGCACCTGAAACTTTCCCTCCGTGACGAAGTAGGCGCAGAGCAGGGAGCCGGCCAGCAGACCCGAGCCAATGACGACGTTCTGGGTTTGGTTGAGCAGCGCCAGGGAGGCCTGAGTCTTCCACTCCGAGGACTGGAGCAGAAGACGAGAAACGTTAGGACTCAAGTTCAGGCTCTTCTCTGTAGATACCGCCACCTCTTTGGGCTCTCTTCCGCCTGCCCTACTCTCACTAAAGACCACAGTTTAATCTTAAACCATCACAGCCTGTGGAGAACCAACCTATATTTATTTATTTTAATTAAACATTATTTATACACGTAGTCTCTCTCTGCTGGAGAGTGGAGTTCTGGTGGAACGAATCGAGCTGCTGATGGACCGCGTAGGTCTCAACAAATTCCCAGTAGACTGGAGCGGCTCGGAGAGCGGTGGGTCATATCGAACCATCTTACCGGGCCTGTGCATCGTGCAAACCTTCGCGTGCCATCTCTCTTTCCTCCGCTCCTGATGTAACAATATTTATTCAAACCTCTAAACTTTTCCTTTTTTTTTTTTTTGTCCACTATGATTTAGAAAGTAACGTCTTCACAAAAACATTATTTTCTTCATTAATATTTTCAAGTACATCCACGTTGCGGTAAACCCGATAAAACAAAAACATGCAGAAAATTCTGTTTCTGTTTGTTCACAGGTCCAAACTGAAGAAGAAGATATTCTTCTGGTCATCGTTTGGATCTAGATCAGTCAAAATGAGAGATATGGCGTTTTCGCAAAACAAAACTATTTTTTTTAAAGAACATTTTTGATGAAACAGATCTTAACGTATCACTTTGGAGAAACTATTCGTACATAAAAGTTAAATATTTTGAAAAATATAAAAGTAATGAAAGCAAAAAGCGACAGCATCTATCTTTTGAATGAGCCAAACGTTTTGATACAGGAACGGCAAAAATGACAAATTATGCCGAAGTAGTAAACCCGCAAAAGATGTACCGCTAAACGACTTCTTACCTGATATTTCAAAATGGAGTCCTCAAACCGTCGGACCTCATAGTCCTCTGCATTATAGTATTTTACCTATTAGAGGAAAACAAATAAAACAACTAAGTTTGATGTTTTAAAGTAGACTTTAACCTGTAAAAAAAAAAAGTGACCCACTTTCAGACCAATCTCAAAAACTCCCCTTCTTTCTAAAATCTTGAAGAAAATAGTTTTCATTAAATTAAATGGGTTTTTGAATGAAAAGAGAATTTATGGTTTTAAACTACACAGCACAGAAACGGTTTTAGTAAGGGTTTGTAACAACATTCTTTTAGCAAAGGACCCTGGTCAGTTTGTGGTACGTGTCCTCCTGGACCTTACCGCTGCTTTTGACACTGTTGACCACAGTATCGTTATATTGAGGTTAGAACACTGGGCTGGGATCACAGGTGCAGCTTTAGAGTGGTTCTGTTCTTAGTCTGAGTGAGCTTTTGTGTTAATGCTGGCAATATTTTATCTGCTTCAATACATCTTTCCTGCGGGGTTCCGCAAGGCTCGATTCTTGGACGCCTTCTGTTTTCACTATTTGCTCTCTTTGGGGTTCATCCTGAGGAAACATGGTCTTTCATTTCACTGCTATGCTGATGATTGTCAGATTTATATGACCTTACAACCCAACAGTTCATGCACAGTTCACCCTGTTAAAAGGTCTCGATGACATTAAGGCATGGATGGCTTTAAATTTTTTAAGTTTCAACAATTAGAAAACTGACATTGTGTTTAGCCCCTTTTAATTACATTTTGTTATTATTTTTCTTTAATTACTGCCATTGATTTTATCGTTAAACACTTTTGTAGCAGCTTCTGTTTTTAAATGTGCTTTATAAATACATTTGACTTGACTGTTGCCCCATTTTTCTTTAGGGCTTCACAATATTAGAACACATTTACCACCTTTGTTTCCACTACTCTGCAACTGTTTACTGCCCATTAGACTGCTTAAAATTTACAACTTCGGTCAAGGTCAACAAGAAACTACACCCCCTTTCAGTTTTATGGTTTTACTTATCAGGACATTTAAACTTGAGACTGCTCCGGTCCTTTCCAGGGCTTACAACGAGGTAAAAACAACCTGACATGAAGCAGAACTATAATAATATCACACATTTTGGATGCTTTAAACCAAAACTAAGGCCGAACGCAGAAGCACAGCGTAGAAAACAGCGGTTTAAAACCACCTTTAGCATCGAAAACATAGATTATGTATATTCTTATCAGTGTTTCAACATCACTGGGGGATTCTTCTTTACAACGTTGCTTCAGTTCACAATTCGCAGCTATTTGTCTTTTAAGGTCCGGGAAGAGCATTTTTATTAAGGCCTGAACTTTGGCTGGGTCACTGCAACAACCACAACGGTTTTACTTTGGAATATGTTGCTATTCAAAAGTCTTGATGGTTAAGTCAGTGACTGCAATATACACAAGTCCTGTGGCCCAAATCATCACCCCTCCACCACCGTGCTTCATAGCTAGGGCTTGTTTGGTGCATTTAGTTTTCACCAAACAACAAAGCATCTCCACTTTGTTGTCTTCTACACAAAATACGCTACTTTCAGAAGCTTTGTTATTTTTCAGATGAAGTTTTGTACATCGAAGCTGTGCTGTTAAAAATAAATACATTTTTAAAAAAGAGGCTTTTCTTCTGGAAACAAACCTCAACAAGCCAGATGTGTTCAGCCTTTTTTTTTTTTTTAATTTTACTGCCATGAACTTCAAACTGAGTCTCTTTTGGGTTTTACTAAGTTTCTCTGATCATGGGGGCTTCATAAAAGTCAAACGTTGGAATTAAATAGCAACACACTTCCTGTTCTCATACGTGCACCACTACCGTATTTTTCAGCAAATAAGTCACAGTTTTTGCATACGGTAATTTTCATTCCCTACAACTTATATGAGGAAGTGACTTATTTATGGATTTTCCCCCATATTTATAAACCAATTTTTGGTCAAGATATGACCATTTTCATTCATTCTCACACTGAAAACATTGAACACTACCATTTTCAGCTGTTCGATGACGCTCAAGTAGTATGGCATGCCTTTGTGTCATATAATAGGTAAAAGTGGCTATTAATGACACACTCGGCTTGTTACATAATGCCACATTGTTCTGCTCGCTTGGAGCAACCATCAAATCAGCTTCATTTCACTGCACCACCCTGGAAAAATGCAGCTACTTTGACCATTAAAGTGCATTTATTAAGTAAAAGTTCAACTGAGACGCACCTTTGCTATAATTTCGAGCAAACAAATAATTGTTTTTAAGTGTTACTCTTGTTAAATTCTTGTTAAAGTCCTCCTGTGCACACTCCCGCGGCCGCCATTTGGCAGCCACATATGTTGTGCCAATCGATTTTTGGCACAACACGGGCCCACATTTCCGGGTGGTCAGTGGTGACGCGTAACAAATGCAATGCGTCAGTGGTGACCAATAATAGATGCAACGTGTATGGCCAAGTGACGCATTTATGGATTTTTCCACTTTATTCAACATATTTGGAGTGATGCGACTTATAGGGCGGTGCGACGTGTACGGTGGAAAACAGTATTTATTTTATCATCACTTGTATTAAAGATTGGTATTTATATAGAACGGCAGCATAAGCTGAGATTTTTTTTTTCTATATCTCATGTTGGTTTTCAGGCTTAACCTTAATGGGTCCGACTGTGTCAGGACAATGAAATGCTTAGACAAAATGTCTGACGTACCGTCTCAAAGTTCAATAACGAGTCCACGGCCCTCGACTTGGCGGCGTTGTCCTGCAGGTTCATGTCTCGTCTGTACTTGGTTCTCCACTCCGTGATTATGATGGTCAAAGCTAAGGAGCATCGACAAGCCATCGGAACATTAATCAAGTTTGTGCACGTGGGTCAAGTTAACTGAAGTGTTTCACTGCTGAGGTTCACCCCTTACTCAGATACACAGTCATGCAGACGAAGACGATAAGGCCGAACCAGGCATTGAAATTTGTGCTGAAGTAGATGATGGAAATGACGATATCAGCGATGGTTGGAAAGATGCTGAACACTATGTAGCTGTAAGAAAAAAATTGTTGACTTATTTTATGATTATTTGGAAAACATGAAGGACCGAACACACACCCAGGTGGAACTACGTTTGGGTGAACAATTTCCATGATTAGCTTTAGTTCTGAGTCTTTTTTTTTTTTTTAAACTAATGAACAAAGTGACGTCGTACCTGAGCGGGCTGTTAATAGAGGAGGTTCCGCGGTCGATGCTTCTCAGCACATCGCCGGTTTTGCGGCCCAGATGCCAGCGCAGAGACAGGGAGTGCAGGTGGGCGAACAGGCGGACTTGAACCACTCGATTGGTGAACTGCTGCACCCGGATCCAGAGGAAAGTACGCAAGTTACTGACAAAACCAGAGGAACCTGGGGGAAAAAAAAAAAAAAGTCAACAAAACTGTCAAAAAAGACTAATCATAATTTGTAGTAGTACAAGAGTATGTTGTACAGCACAAAGGGTCCTGTAGCTTATTCATTCAACCTTTATTTATACAGGTTGAGCCTCGGGGACTCATTTACAAGAGACACTTGAACGACCTGAGAGACTTATAGCATGTGGATACCAATCATTCCTAATACCGTAATTTCTGGTGTATAAGCTGCTACTATTTTCACACGCTTTGAACCCCGTGGTGTAAACAATGCTGCAGCTAATTTATGGAACTTTTTTATTTTATTTTATTTTTTTGGACGGGCTAATGAGCTTCCTGCCACCAAAACATTTGGCCTCATCACTCCCAGGCACTCACAGAGCTGCCCAATACACGTCTCTCTTGAGGGGTGGGTCCTCTTGACTCAGTGAGACTACCTGTATAAATAAAAGGTAAAAAATAAAATAAAATCGACCAATGAAATTACTGTACGTATTTGTGTATGTCATGGGTATATCCATCCATCCATCCATCCATTATCTTTTACCCACTTCTTCCTTTTTAGGTCACGGGGGTCACCCATATCCAGCAATCACTGTGCGAGGGGCGTGGTACACCCTTAATAGGTTGCAAGTCCATCACAGGGCTTTATTTATTTATTATATTATTATTGTTATTATTATTTTTAATTTAGTGGGCGTGGCTTATATTTGAATGCACTCAATAGTCTGGAGATTACGATAATTAATTATACTACAAAAACCATAAACTAAAAAGCCACTACTGCCAGTCAGTGAGGATACAGGTACTCTGTACAAGCAGAACATGGACTCAGTGATACTAGAACACCAGCATTAATTCATGAACACGTTAAAATCTCAGAAAGATCATCGTTTAATCAGCAGACCAGTGTTCGAGTCAGTCATTTTCCAGGTTTTCCATGATTTCCAGAGTTGCTTCGAACCCGGACATTATACGCACGTCCACAAATTATCATACAAGCTCGATTTGTGACCTTGACTTTGGAGCTGGAGGTCGTGAAAAGTGTACGCCGCACTCCGCCTAGCGATGGTGCATGTGTGCATCAGCTTTCATTAAATGATCTTGTGTTGACCAGAAGTTATGGTTTGGACAATAGTAAGTTTACGGAGACTATACCACATAATAATAAAAATTAGTTTAAAACTCTGGCGGTTGGTAAAATGCATGTTTCAAGTAAAGCCGGGGATTAAATTTTAATTCCCTACCTGCACCTCCACCCTGCAGGAACTTGAGCACCACGTACACACCCACCGTGGTGGCTACAGTGTGCCAGCTGCTGCCCCCGGTCAGATCATTCACTGAAAGAAAGATGAAAAACACGTTTTAACGTATTACACTTGACACATTCTACACAGAGACTGGCTTGTTGAAATTGAAGAGGACGCTTCACGCACCAATGTTTTTGTAGTAGATGGGTACAAAGACATTCACAGCCCTCTCAACGCCCAGCAGCCCCAAACAGAACAGGACCAGAAGCTGGAGGAAGATGCTGCCCCGCGGCCACATGTAGGGAAGGAGAAGGCGGACCTTCTTCCTGAAACCCTGCCAGGTGGACTGGTTCTGCTCCGTTCTTCCCAACAAGTTCTGACAAGAACAAGCACGTTAAATATAAACTGAGCAGACTGCAAGGACAAGTGTCAAAGATCAGCTAATACCGCTCTACGTTCATAGCCTCGGCTAATTTACAATGCCAGAAACATCAAAACAAACAGGTTAAACTAGTAATGCCAGGCTAAAGCAATTGAAAACAGATTGGCGTAAACCGCACGCGCGCACCCCTACCTGGCCACCGTTTTCCACGTCTCGTTCGTCTTCGTTGATCAGCAGCAGGTAGGGTTTTCGAGGCAAGCCGGGCGCTCTGAGGCCGATGAAGAAGAGCAGAGCGGTGCAGACGTAGCGCAGCAGCCACAGCGCAAACTGCACCTGTAACGTTCATGTGATCCACATGAATATGGAGTGATTTAATGCTCGTAAAACAGCTGGGTATTTGTAAACAGCCTCATTGATGGCTGGTCGGTGCAATTAAATCATAAAAATAAGCCATCTCCTCTGACCCAGCACCGGAGGAGTGAGTTTTTTTCAAGTCATTCATAGCAATGACTCATCAAACGTGCTCCTGTTTGGGTGGTTACAACACAGTTTATAGAGGAGAGGCTCCAAAGACACAAAAGGTCGACTGTGAAAGTTGATTTATGATGCTCTGGGTAGGCCTGGCACGATAACAAATTTTTCTAGGCGATTAATTGTCTAAGGAGTTATTGCGATACATGATAATATTGTTCAAATTTTGACAGTAATTAGTAATTATTGTCAAATTTAAGAAGGAACGTTTAATTTGTTTTGAGTGTAGTACCTTATTTAGACCACCTGATGGCAGTATAAGACTGAACCGAAGGAAGTGTGGGTCTCTAAGAAAAAATGGGAGGGAGGCCCCTTGACATGATTTATGGTTCTCAAAATGGCGGACGCTCGGTGTAGTTGGAGCTCTTTAGCATAACATTTTTTCACACAAAGCTTTTAATAAAAATAAAAAAATTAATCAGTATACAAGTTCTCAGCTTCTTTTTGAAGAGAAAAACAACTTTTTACACGAAGACACGGGTTTCAACCATGAATTTTGGCGCTTCGACAAGACGGAGGTTTTTCCCCGAGCTCGGCCTGTTAGCTTAGCTTCTCGGCTTAACGATCCAAAAACGCAATTTTGGACAGTTAACACAGATTTTAAAGAGAAAAGAGAAAGGGAGGAGTCAGTGAAGAGGACCGGAGCTGAGACTAGGACTGTCACAATAACAAATTTTGCTGGGCAATTAATTGTCCAAGAAATTATTGCGATAAACGATAAAAAATGTTTGAAATTAGACAATTAGTAATTATTGTCAAATTTAAGAAGGAACGTTTAATTTGTTTTGAGTGTAGTACCTTTTTTAGACCACCTGATGGCAGTATAAGACTGAACCAAAGGAAGTGTGGGTCTCTAAGAAAAAATGGGAGGGAGGCCCCTTGACATGATTTATGGTTCTCAAAATGGCGGACGC
>JAVCKU010000088.1:3234186-3254446 GCA_032273985.1 Hypsolebias coamazonicus
ATTTTAAAATTTTTTTAAAAAATTTTTAAATTTAAAAAAAAAAAAAAAAAAAAAAAAAAAAAAAGGAAGGAGCTTAAATTACCAGAAGGAAGTGGAGAGAGCACATTTTTGCTGAAATGGGCTGAAAAAAGTTAAAACAAGTGCAAAAACAAGTGGAATTAGCTGAAAAAGCTAAAATAGGCACAAAAATGGTGAAATAGTAGCTGAAATTGCAGAAAAGGCTGAAACTTGCAGAAGCTAAAAGGAGCGTAAAAAGCTGAAATTAGCAGAAAGAAGTTAGAAAAAGCACAAAAAATATTGTAGTTGGCAAAATAAAGCAGAAAGGAGCACAAAACATCCGAGAAAAAAAAAATACAGCTGAAAGCTGAAAATGGCAAAGTTTAAATTTGCAGAAGTAAGCTGAAAGAAGCTGAAGCAGAAGAAAAAGTGAAAGGAGCAGTAAAAGGTTGTAAACACATCTAAAGATTTGAAGGATGTAAAATGAGCTCAGGTCATTTTCTAGGAGGAAAAAAATGGCAGAAAAGGCTAAATATTTCAAAAAGCTAAAGTTGCACCAACACCAAAAGTCATTATATGATTGTCCTGAATGAGCTGAACGTTTTGACTTATAATTTGTTGAAGTACCGTATTTTCCGGCATATAAATCACAATTCTCTGCATAATTTGTCAGTCCTGCGACTTATATACGTTTAATTTCCATATTCGTAACGCAATTTTTGCCTGACGCTTTAAATTTTGAAGAACTGCAGCAGCGAGTCCTCCCGTGCGCACTCGCTTCACTCAGCTGGTGCAGGCGGAGGAACGCTGGAGAGCTAGCGGCTCTGGCCACGATGGACGGATGGATGGATGGCAACATGAAGCTGTTTTGACCATTAAATAAATGCAAAATGAGCACGACGGGTCAGCGATGACGCATAATAAATGCGACTTATACGCTGGAAAATACGGTAGATTGAAAACTGCTGGACGAGAAAGATGCTGGAAAACTCCTTGAAGAAAAACGGATCGCAACAGGCGATGTATTTATTTATTTATTTCCTTACGCCATTTTCTCTGGGGTTCGCGTACAACTTGCTAATGCTAATCCGGCTGTGGTTTCCATAACAACCAAAGGTGAGGCCTCCAGGTGGGACGCTTCAAACCCGTACGTGCTTAACGCTCCAGCAGGTACAGGCGTGTAAATAATAATAAACGCACACACGTGAACACAGTATTCCCACTCTGGCTGTGTTCAGAGATGCAGGTGGCTCGTAACCCCCCCCCAGGTGCCACTCTCTGAGGGTTATTATTGCTACAAATAATCCCACGATGACGCAAAGTTCAAACTGTGTCAAAGATAACGACGGGATATTGATTTGATATTTGCAGCAGTCTTTGTCGGAGGGTTTGTTTTTCCCACCGTCTACATGGAAACAGCCGATGTGTGTGCGTGTGGCCTCGGTCATGGGAGGACGGGCCTCTGAAAAGCTTGCTTATCCTACTCCGACATGTTTACTCCGCTCGGTGCTGGTGCCTCAGTGGCCTGATGCCGTCACGTCCCTGAAGGCCTCCACTGTAGTTTGAGAGATAAGCAAGCTGAGAACACCCCACTCCCTCAATGTATGCAGAAAAAAAAAATGGCTCCAATTATTGCATTTTCTTCTCTTTTTCTCTATATCACAGCATAAATGTTGCTGTGCACGAGTGCCGGCGCTTGTGGGGAGTGGAGTGGCTCGGAGCCCGTTAGATCCACGGGGTTGATATAACAATAATTCAGGTGAGAAACAATGCGTGGCAGAGAGGAATGTGCGGAGATAAATCTCTAAAAGGCCATTTGCAAATGTCCCATGAATCTACCACCAGGGCGCACGTGTGTGTGTGTGTGTGTGTGTAGCATGAGAAAAAGAGAGGGTTGGATTGCTAACTTGGCAGTTTGAATGATGTCGAGCTGAAGCTCAGTACAGATGAATGAGGCTGAAAATCCGCTTTCCTCCTGGGTGCAGTTACTCAGAGCGCCGTGATACAGAAGCATCTCAGAGAGAAGGATGTCACCTTATTACAACACACACACATGCACACACACAACCCTTCTACCTCCTACACGGAATAAAATATAACCCCATGAACAGCAACCCACTCAAAGGATTGAAGGTATACACCGAGCAGAGCTCTATCCCACATTAAGCAAAGAGAGAGAGAGGGGGAGCGTTCCTCTGAGGCTTCACATGGACGCCGGCACTAATCTTCCCCTCTGCCTCATCTCTTCATTTCTCTCATCGCTCTCGCTGCTTATGATCCAGCCAAGAGAGACGACGCAACACCCACTGAGACAAACACGACTTTGTGTGCCATAACGAAAGTCAATAATTCGCATTCAAATGACAGTGCAGCCGTTTTGAAGCAGATTTCTGTGGAGCGGTACAAACAATAAATAGCTTACCTGTAACAGATGGACCTTTCACCAGCCTCAGTTTGGGGAACTAGAGCTGGGTTTGCTGACAGTACAAGCTAACGGCTAATCCGAGCAGAGCCAGGATCGATACGGGTTGCTGCTATCTTTAAAATGTCACGTCAGACACCGTTACAGAAAATTAACCAGTTTTCCACTTTAGTGTTTCCCCTATTATTATTCAAGCAGGGCGCCCCACCCTGTCAACATAACCGAGCACTCTACTGAATTAAGTCCCCTCTACACAACTGTCGGCACTGACGTAGCACTAAGCTAGCAGCATGCAATACAGATGCGCTAGCTAAAAAGCTAGATAGCGTTCCATTTCCCTCATGCTGAGCTGACTTAACGCCACCACCCCATTTGAAAACTGCCGGTACAAACAGCGTGCAACACAGACATGTCTCAATCTCCACCGTACCCCCGTCAACAAAAATCATGGAAGAAATTGGCGCCCTGCCAAGGCAAGTAAAGTAGGGGAAACACTGCACTGCAGAGATATTTTAGCAGAAAACTTGTGCAGTGTTTCCTCAACCATTATTCAATTTGGGCGCCCCACCGTCAACAGAAACGACCGGCCTGTCTACTGTACACCCCACCGTGTCAACAACTGCAGGCACTGAAGTAGCGCTAAGCTAGCGGTGGACAATGCAGATGCGCTAGCTAAAAAGCTACTTTCCTCCCTTTCCCTCATGCTGAGCTACAACCCCCAACAAACAACACGCACATAGACGTATCTCCCGTCTTGCATCCACCGCCAAAAATCACTGAAGATCTCCTTTTTTTCTGCACTTGCTCTCATGCAAGGCGGATGCCTTTTCTCTCCCTCTCCAGTCCCCCTCCTGGTTTTGTTTGCTCTCTGCCTTTGTATCGGAGCTCCTAATATACATCTTCTGAATTGTAATCTACTGTCATGGATCTGGTCAGCTGGACTTTCAATGCAATCGACAAAATCTTTTCAACAAAGCAACGAGAGCCCTCATGCCCCGCTGAGACCCACGCGGCTGGAGACTTCATGGATTCGTGGGGAGTTTGGAAGCTGATGTGTCTTTCCATTTTGTCTCAAGAGGATACTGAAGACGTTTAGATAATTAGATTCATGATTGCAGGGTTTCTGCTTTTTGGCATCGGTAAATTCCTATGTCATCGGCTTTTAAGGAAGACGGCTGCAGCAGTTTCGGCAATGGCAAAACTGCCGAGCCTGTGTGAAGGTTTGGCTTGTGCTTTGAATACTCAAAATCAGCTGATTTACGAGCTAAGACGGAAGCAATTTGTGAGAATGGATCTTGACAGTACCAGCAGGACTCAAGGCTGACAAGAAAAAAAAGTCTACCTGAAAATATCAACAATTGTGGCTTATCTGAACCTGACTCCCCCAGTTGGTCTCGAAAACAGGCCAACATCAAATTTCTCCTGGGATATGTGTAAACTAAGAAAAAGCTTAGTCTATTGCAACTCCCCAGTCCTTCCCGAGGACTTCTGTGAAGGCTTATCAAAGCGACCAACATCTTATCAGGACTATGGACTATCTGGAAGTGCTTCATGGACAAATCTCACCGTCTTGACATAAAATACTTATGTAATGTGTTCATAAATGTGCTTCTTGGTAGAGTTTTTGGAAGTCTTAAATCATGTCCTGATAGGACAAGATGTGAAGAGATCTTTTTTGTAATACCACTATCCTCTCCTCATGGCCTTTTCCCCTTCTCTATCTAAAGAAATATTCTGAAAAAGGATAAGGGGGCGCGCTCCAGTAGCAGCAGCAACGTGCACTCCACCCATCTTTCGGATGACTGTACGAACAATTTCACTGTATTTCGGTACAATGATAATAAAGCTTATTCTGAATCCTGCCAAGGCAAGTAAACTAGGGGAAACACTGTTGTCAATGGGGGTGGTTCGGTTCGGTAGGCAGGGCGCTTGACTCGGCTGACAGGGCGAGGCACCCTGCTTGTATAATGGTAGGGGAAACGCTGGTTTCTGTAAAATTCCTCATATAACAAAAACCAAAATGCAATTATAATATTGATAATTATTGATGCAAACCTAAATGGGAGCTTTAACCTTTATATTTTAACGCAAACTACAATGTTAGTGTGGGTTTTTGAATTTACATGTTGCAACTGAATGCATCACACATTTTCAATTGGTTAAAAAAAGTGGATCCCTGAAGGCCTTCCCCCCAGCGTTTTGGCTCCACCCACTCTACATCAATACAGTGATTGGTTAATCTTCCAGCCAGTTATTAAACAAACTCCTCCTGCAGAGCCTCTGACTGAGCTCCGCCTTCTCTGCTGACAGCGAAGTCCTGACCAATGAGGAAGAACCTTCCAACACGTTTCTGCCTGGATACCCAAAAAATAAAGAATCTGACTGTTTAACCATTTTCATCAATTACTAACAGTTTCTTATTCAACTGAAAAGTAGTTAACAGGAACCATTTTAGATAAATTAGCAAAATAAAAGAAAAACCACAATGGAAATATATATTTTATATAAAATAAGTCTAAAAAATGTAAACACATCCTTCTTAGGCCTTCTTTGAAGGCACTGAGCGTTCCCCACTGTAGGATATCAATTTAGTATTGATAGCCTCTGAGAAATCTAACGTGTTCACTTTGGTGTTAAAATTTGTAGTTACACCATAGGATAAAAATATACAAATCTCTAATGATTGTTTTATTTACTCCATTTCTTTCATTTAAAAGTTTCTGAAAATCCAAACCAGCCTGTAACAAACTTCAGAATAAAAGCGTCCTTTTTGCTTACTTCCCCGTCTTTGCCGACATCGTCTAATGTCCGACTTCAAAGAGGGATCGCGGTGGCCGTTAATTCAAAACTGCTTGGTTACTTGTGGAGCTAATTTGACTCAGATGAGCAGATTTATGAGCAACACTGAGGAGACTCGGGAGGTTTGTTCTCATTTTTGTTAAAAAGGAAGAATTGGCAATTGTTTGAGAGCAGATGGAGATTGCTGCCTCAATGGAAAACATGACAAACCCTCAGATTCAGAGTTATGAGGAGCTCTTTTCAGTTAAAGCGGAGTAACGTTACACATTAGAGACGCTCAGCCGGCTTATTTTTACTCGTTTTCTGTCTGACTTGACGTGAATCAGACGAGCAGCGTTGTTTATTTGCTCGTTTCTGAAATCTGCCCCGGCTTTGAGCGCGTCGCTCTCGAGCGCATCATGCTCTTGTCATTGTCGACTGATCACAACTTTCCATGAAATACAGCTCCTCACTTTTTATTCCATTATTGACACGCTTGTTCAAATAATAACAGGCTTTACAACTCCGCCCGGCCGAGACGATCTGACAGGTTCGGAGAGGAGAATTGTCTGAGGTGCCAGCGCAGAGCAGACTATTACACAGGCTTGAAGACGTTTTGGCAAAGACTGCTCAAAGCCTGACAGCCCGTCAAGCGTGATTGCTCCACTAACAGCTTTCTTTAACTTAAGTTGTGACTGACAGGTACATTTTTAGCTGTTTTTCCTCTCTGGTTCAAGACTGTGATTTCACAAAAAGTTATTTCATCTGTCTCGAAAACGAGGCTGTGTCAAAAGTTGCTGCTTGGTTTTAAGAGCACCGACGCAGAAGGTCACCGTTACCACTGAAAACCAGTTACACCGACCAACAATGAAAGTCGTCTAAGAAGCTTTCTCGCTTAAAAGTCTGTTTAAAGTGTGGTGAGCTTTGGCTATCTCTTCCCTCCCTGCTGAGGGTTATAACAGTGGTGAGGATGTCCATCCATCCATCAATTAATCCATTATCTTTCACTTGTTCTAAGTTCAAGTCTCGAGGGCAGCAGCTTGATCGGGGAGGTCCAGACATCTCTTTCCACAGCCATCTCTCCCAGCTCTTCTGGGAGGACCCCAAGATGTTCCCAGACCAACCGAGAGACATAGTCTCTCTAGTATGTCCTGGGTCTTCCCCGGAGTCTCCTCCCAGTAGGACATGCCCGAAACACCTCCCCAGGCACCCAGGAAGCATCAATACCAGATGCCTGAACCACCTCAACTGGCTCCACTCAATGTGGAGGAGTAGCGGTTCTACTCAGAGTATATCCACGCATCCATTATCTTCTGCTTGTTCCAAAATCGGGTTGTGGGGGGGCAGCATCTTGAGCAGGGAGATCCAGACATCTCTTTCCACAGCCACCTCTTCCAGCTCTTCTGGGAGGACCCCAAGGTGTTCCCATGCAGGCCAACCGAGAGACATAGTCTCTCCAACGTGTCCTGGGTCTTCCCAGAGGTCTCCTCCCAGTAGGACATGCCTGAAGCACCTCCCTAGGGAGACACCCAGGGAACATCCTTACCAGATGCCTGAACCACCGCAACTGGCTCTTCTCAATGTGTAGGAGAGCGGTTCTACTCTGAGTCTCTCCTGAATATCTCACCTTATCTCTAAGGGATAGTCCAGCTACCCTGTGGAAGAAACTAATTTCAACTGCCTGTATGCACAATCTCATTCTTTCGGTCACTAACCTAGGGCTCATGACCATAGGTGAGGGTAGGAACGTAGACCAACTGGTAAACAGAGATCTTTGCCTTACAGCTCAGCTCCCTCTTCACCACAACAGAACAACTGCAGACGCTGCACCAACCTGTCAATCTCACACTCCTTTTTTCCCGCACTCGTGAACAAACCCCTGAGATACTTGAACTCCTCCACTTGAAGCAGAACCTCACCCTCAACCTGAAGACGGCAATCCACCCTTTTCCGGTTCAGGACCATGGCCTCAGACTTGGAGGTGCCGAATCTCATCCCAGCCGCTTCACACTCGGCTGAGAACCGAGGATGGTGAGGATGCCATCAGACTATTTAACATACTGGATATTCGTCACATGTACAATAAAGTTAATAAATGCAATCCGGTGGATGCATCAATTATAAAATAGAATTCACAAAACATTCTAAAGATCAACAAATAAAATAACTTTCAATAGTGAACAATACAAAATGAAAGAACTTTGAAACATGAGTCTTGTTGATGGTTGAACCTTGGATTTAAAAGGAACAATGTGAGTTTTGTCCTGGCTGTGGAACACTGAACCAGCTCTTTATCCTCACTGCAATCCTCGAGAGGGCATGGGAGTTTGACCAATCAGTCTGTGTGTTTTGCAGACTTGGGGAAAGCATATGATAAGGTCGCCTCCCTAGGGAGGTTTTCTAGGCATGTCCGGCTGGGAGGTGACCTCAGGGGAAGACCCAGGATAGTCTGGAGACACTGCGTCTCTCAGTTGGTCTGGAAACACCTTGGAGTTCTCCCAGAAGATCTAGAAGAGGTGGCTGTGGAAGAGATGTCTGGACCGCCCTGCTCAAGCTGCTGCCCACGAGACCTGAGTCCAGAACAAGAGGAATATTTAATTTCCTTTATTTAAACAGGTTGAAACCCTCATCGAGATCAAGATCTCGTTTGAAAGAGACACCTGGGCAAAGACGGATGAACAGATTTCAAGATCTTCAGTCATCACCTTGTTGCATCTGGTGAACCATGACACTCTGGGACAGTTTTTGAAAATTAAATTTTAAGTTTTTGAGCTGTGGCGTAGGAATAGGGCTGCCGATTTGGGACCGGAACGTAACAGGTTCGACTCCCTGCCATGCACATTTGTCATGGTGTCTTTGAGCAAGAAACCTATTCCCCAACTCCAACAATGTTCAGTCAGGTCATCTGGACAATTTTTTTTTTTGTTGACACGTTTCATCCGTCATCCAAAGGACTTAACCAGTCCTATATTATCAGTATACGTAGTATAGGATATATAAGATATACCTAGTACTATTCCCTAACTGCTCCCCAGCTGCTTACATGGCTGCCCACTGATCCAACTGGGAGTATCTCACGTGTGATGGGCCAAACATCTTCATCTTCTTGTCAGTTATCTGTAGTCAGGTCGTAGGAGAGAAACTAAGACATCCCTCTCCTAGGCGACACTTTCCAGCTCCTCCTGGGGGACCCCCAAGGCATTCCCAGGGCAGAGACGATACACAAACTTCCCTGGGGTCTCCCACCAGTGGGACATGCCTGGAGGTATCCTATACATGATGTACCCTAATCAGATGACTGAACCACCTCGACTGACTCTCTTCGATGCGGAGGAGCAGCGGCTCCACCTTGAGCTACCCCCAGATGTCGGAGCTCCACACTCTCTAAGGCTGAGCTGGCCACCCTGCGAAAGAAGCTCCAATAGCAGCTTATTTGGAGCAATTCTTTTCAATTTAAGCGATCCAAATATTTTCCCACAGCACACAGTTCAAAAGCATTTGTTCATTTTTTATTTTATTTTATAGCAGTTATATTTATTTAAATATATATGAATCCTTTTAATACCACTAATCTCATGGTTTGAGGTTTCATTTGAATGGGATACGAACGTGGGAGGGATGATCACGTATCTAACAGAAAGTTTAAGTATGTCTATTTTTCAGGAGATAATGAACAAGGCCAGGTGTGCCACAAAGACACTGCAAATGGACAACAAAAATCCTTTCAAAATAAAACAGGAAGTACAAATGGTAAGCATAAAAAAACCCCAAGACATTCCAAAAGTTTACTTTTCTTTAGTTGAGACTAAAATGAAAGGACTATTAAGATCAGATACCAATGGTGGCCCCAATACCAAAATAGATCTTATATCCAACATTTCCTTGGGCAAAGAAAGTTATTAGTTTGAACAATATTCAAGTCTGACCCCAATTGTGCGCAGCCTTAAAACATTTAAATCAGTAAATTGTCATTTTCTTCAAGCAAAGTGTTACAGATCATGAATGTCAACACCCAACACTCAAACTCAAACCACCGGCGCTCCGGACAGATGGTTCGGGGTGCCCCGCTGTGCCCGATAACAAGGTTCCTGGTCCTTAAAGGCCAACGGTGACTGTAAACACAGCAGCATCAAGTGGTGCGAACAGGTGGCCCGCCACACAGGGACGCCATTCACGTTGTGAGTCCACAATAAAAGTCCAGTTACAAAGAAGCGCTGGAGCATTTTAATACTCTGATAAAAGTCCGGTCAGCTCAGATGTAAAGAAAATAAAAAGCGTGCACTGCGATGCCTCTGGGAAATCAAATCTGATGCTACAGTGTTAACCTTCTTTAGTAATATAGAAGCCAAAAGGAAGCAGAACTGAAGCTATCAGCGGAGTGATTCTTGGTCAAAAGCCAATAAAATCAACTGAGATAATCTTTGAGTTGATTTCCTCGCCTCTGATTCACAGTGGCAACACCGCTGGCTCACTTCAGAGCCCTGAATGATGCTTCCAATCATTTCCTTCATGCTTCCTCTGGAGAAGGGGCGACGATACCGTCAAAGAGAAGAGTACGATGGTCTGTTACGTGTTTAGTCAAAACCCCGGCATGTGCTGTGTTGGTCTGCCGTCACTACAAGGCATCATGCCATACCCGTCTAGCCACCATCCATCCCCCCTCCCACCACTGACCCATATAGGTGCTTTGAATTTCTGGCAGGCCTTACAAGAACATCTGGGCCCCCTTCCCAGGAAGACCACTGAGATGACGGATGTGCATGATCTAGAAACATAAAAATGTAAGCATGTTGTCAGGCCGTGTGAAGGAACTGCTTCTGATTTGTGACAGCGCTTTGGATGGAGTTTAAAGCGTCTTAGGGTTTAGTCTCCAGGTGGTTCTCTTCTTACAGACTTTACTGACAGGGCAGAGAGGAGGAGGAGAGGGAGTTACACAAGTTTGGAAACCAGTCCAGAGCCGAAGAACACCAACTGCTCCAAACTAGAAGTTGTTTAGATGAGACTCCCCTTTGTCAAGGTCTTAAAGAAGACCCAAACTCACCCTTACGTGTCCTTTATTTGAACTGTAATGAAAGTAGTACCACAGTCTAATTAAAACATTTTAATTAGCCTGAGAAGCTCAACCAAACATCATGTTTAAAATAAAAATACATGCCTGGTGATTTCTAGATGAAGTCCAGCTTCGTCAACCTCTCAGGCAGGGCTTGAGAAAATAAATATTCCTGCTGTCTAAAGCTGCCTTGCATACAATAAATCCAAACTATCAGCTCCACCATCACTGGATGGGAATAACCGTTAGCTCGTCCTTTCCCTGACACAAACTGAATTTTTCCGTTTGTCCATCTGATAATGTTTGGTGTGATCCCTCGGCCTCTTCACTTCTGGTTTTTTTCTCCCAAAACAAAACAGAAAAAAATAATTACAGAGTAAATTACACACCGTACTTGTGCTAATGCTAACTGCTTCGTCTGTAGTCCACAAAAAACGCAAGGGCTGAACTGCCAAGGGGTGTGGCCTAACACCTGTCAATCACTCAACCCCATTGACCTCTTTACACATACTAATGCCATGGTCCAAGTTAGGACTTTGCAATGTGTTGTAGCCAGGGAATGTGTGTACTGTATATATTTATATTGGCGTCAGAAGCATTTGTAATGTGTGTGTGTGTGTGTGTGTGTGGGGGGGGGGGGGGCGTGGCTTTTGGGGTCCTCCACCAAATAATTTTGAAAAAGGTAGATGTTCCTGCGTTCTGATGTATTTTAACGGGTTGTAGCATCTACGTTTACATACATAAGTAAACACTTAACTATTTTAGAGTAGCCTGACCAACAGCTCTCCTTGTGTGAATAGAGCATGCGCCACTTCTCTCAGAAATCTTAGCCCCCACCCCGCCCACCCGTTGAAAACTGCTAGCAGCGTGCAATATAAACGCGTTAGTTAAGATGCTACAGACGTAGCGCTCCGCTTCCCTCACGCATCCCAACTCCCCACCCCCCGTCAACAACTGCCAGCACTAACGTGTTGCTAAGCCAGTGCGCAAAACAGAGGGGGTCTCCCCCACAGATGCATTTATGTCTATGGTCTCCCTCTCCTCCCCCTGTGAGCACCCTGCCAAGGCACATGACCTCGGGGAAACACTGCACGAGTTGTTGTAAGTAAACAGGAAAACCCGAAGTGGACTTTTAGTGGTTTGAGTATTCTATTAATCAAGCGGAATGGATTCGTCTATGTAAAAGTAAAAACGCGCTGGGTGAACTAAAATTTCATGGTAAATGTGTGTGTGGGAGGGTCCACTTGTATATGTATATTTATATAATCCATATATATGTAGTCACAATTAGGTACTGCTACTCTGCATTACACCAACAATTTTGGACACGCTTAACATAAATGATCTTATCTTTAAAGCTTTAATATAAACGAAAGAACATCCTTGTAAAATAGATTAATAATCTCAATGGATTCTTCCCTGGTCAAATAAAGGCTTAAAAGAATGCTAATGAGTGAATAGCTCTGCTTGCCCCTTTCTACAATCCATCCCTGGAAAAGTCAACAAATCATTAAAAGCCCAAAATTCATACGACAATCATCCTCTTGATGACTGTATTTAAACTTCTGACTGAAACTGGAAGAAGCTATAGTGAAGGACGAGGTTTCAAACCGTTGCACTTTGTTTGAACCAGGCCTTGCTGTGTTGCCGCACACCGAGCGGTATATGTGCAGAAATATAAAAGAAAGACAAAGTGATGAAAGTTAAGAAAACCAAATAAAGTTGCTTCCCTCTATGTTGATGAATGTTCTGCCCTCTGTTCCATCCTGGTTATATAATCCCCAGAATAATTAGCTGTGTGCTTTAGTCACTTCCTGTAGCGCGACCCTCAAACGGACACCCTCTGCAATCTGGCCTATCAATTTACAGGGCGCCAGTTTCCCCCCCCCCTCCTCTCTTGCTTTGAAGCCGCCTTGGCTTCAGAGGCAAAAACAAGTCTCTGATCTGACGGCTAAAGGAAAAGGCCCCTGCAGCGTGGCGTTACACTCTGATAAAAAAATAAAGCCTTGAAAAACATTTGTGCAACACACACACGGGAAACTAGAAAGAAAACGGGATTAATTTGGTTGTGAAAACAAGAGGCGGTACGGAACAATGACAATCTGGCTCCTTTGGTAATTTCCTGTCGGCGTTCAGTCGTGTGATGTGGTCGTGACTGTTCTGCCGGGATCAATCAAACCTGCGAGCAGATGGCATCGCACTCCTCCAGCAGACTGGGGGACTGCTGGGGTTTGCACTTTTAATTTTTTTTTTTTCCAGAGACGGTAATTGGCCTGCTATGCCGCGAACCGGAGCGCGCCAACAACTGCTGCCATCGCCGCGGCAACGCCGAACGTTCTGATCCGAACGCGCTACAGGCTCCGTTTAACATCAACTCATACGCCTGTTTAACACGGCTGCAGCTAAAACACCAACATAGACACACGGGCTAAGGTGCAGCCGCAAAACTCTACATTGACTTTGACACTTTCATTCATCTTCCAATTTCCTCACGAGGGTCCGATCTTTCCGTGCACACGCCTTACCGACGTCAAGGCTGAGGAGTTGGGAAAGGCTCTACGAGCTTGTGCAGGTGAATGGACCAGTGTGTGGCAGACCCAGGAAGCTGTATAAAAGAGAAATGGCGTAATTGCATGTGCTGTGTGAGTGTGTGTGTTGGAGACGCCGGCGTTCTTCAAAGCTTTGATGTTGCAGCTCCCTAAATGAGGGCCACCAGAGGTCCGCACTAATGGGACATCATGGGGAGATTAGAGGCCAAGTGGAGCAGGCTGGCAGCGCAGTAATGTGTGTATTTTATACCGCAAAGCAGCAGAACACGCATGTTTGTTGTGTGTAATTAAAAATGGAAGTTTTAGCTTGTGGGTAATTGGACGGGAGGCGTCTCGTTATACACCGCCACTCCATTAGTGGCTCAAAACTTTGTCAGTTCGGTATAAATCCTTTATTAAATTATCATAACAGTAATCATCATAACAATCATAAAAAGAGCATTTCTGTACAAAGACCCCTTCAAAATAACAGCAGTCCTAGCAGTGTGAAAAAGGGGTGTGAATGTGGGGGTGTTGTCCTCTTTTAAGTTTTGGTCCTCCCAGGCAGTAGGGGGCGCTGCGGCTGTAACAGTTAAATTAATGATACTGGCTCCAAAGGCAAGCTGGACCCCCGAGGCTCCAAGGCACTTTGAAGAGAGTCAGTGGGGTCCGTGGATGTGGGCCTCAAAGGAGAGAGGACAGCTTGTGTGGTGAACGGGGGGGTGTCATGTCTACAAGTCAATCCATGGGATTTTATTTGCAATCCAGAGTGCGGTGGCGAGTGCGTGGGTGCTCGAGGACTCCAGTGTTTGTGAGACGGGGAGGATGCAGACTGTTGTTCTGTATATACAAGTGAGGTGGTTGGATGCTCGTGTGCACAAGAGGGAATGCTGTGCTCACGATGCATGAGTCTGTTCAGAGCATGTGACACCCCCACCCCATCTCCGAATGGTATGAAAACCTTTTTGAAACCAAAAGTACAAATAAACAAAAAAAAAGGTTGGCCACCGTTAGCCGACAGGTTGAGGCAGGCGGACGTGGGCGAGGACGGGGCAGGTCCTTTCAGTCATGGCTTTTGAGGTCCACGTGGTGATCCTTATTTTCAGCGTTTTCCACAAACACTTTAAGGCTTGCTGTGTGTCCGGGCACACATTCAGTCGATTGAGAGGAGCTTCTGTTGGGTCGGTTCCGTTTCTATTTAAACACAGGGTCATCCCCGTGAGAGAGCCGGGGACGGTTTAGCGCTCCGTCTTTCACAGTTTCACTCGTTCCCTCCTTCGTTTCAGTTCCTTCAGGGTTTCAGTCTCTGCTCTTACCAGCAATCCATAGGTTGCACCGTCCAAATCTAGACCTTTTACGATTTACCGCAATGTAAACATGACCTTTCTCTTCGACAAGAACCAGCGACAACAGTCTCGAACAACAAATCTAACAATAACGTCTTTTTGTCGTTAAAAATAATGCCTTAAAATGCTCCCTTGCCTACTTCCATAATATTTATACTTCTTCCACTAAACTTACTGTCCAGCCCAGACTGCCTACAGGCCAGAAAGGAAATGTTAAACAGAAAGAGACTGACTGAGCAAAAACTCAAGGGACGTCAATGACTAAAAATACCACAGACTGTCAGGAACTCCAGGGATAAGAGAGACTTGAGAGGTGGCAGAGTCAACGACAGAACAAAGGAGTCAAGGGGCCAAACAAAGGAGCTAAGATCTAGGCCACTGTGTTCACATGTGATCAAAAAAATACACTTTCTAAGGACGTTCCTAACCTATCACCTTACCAGCACGATGTGTCCGGCTCTGTCTGTGTACTTTACAGCATCCAGTTTCAAAACTAGACAAATCTATGATGCGTTTAAAACATTTCTCTTTTGGTGAGCCAGGCATTGGTCATTGATATGTGTCAATATTTGAGGCCTATCATCCCTGCGATGGAGCGGTCCTTAAAGGTGTCCCCAAAGTCTTTCTTTCATTGGTCCATTGGACAAAAACCAATACTGGACGGTGCCACGTTTTCCCTAGATGAGACCTCGCTGTGATCCGCACCACTGAGGAAGTCAGCGGGCGCTAAAGTGAGGAGGTGAAAATGACGAAAAACAGTGCGAGGTGTCCACACTAAAAACGCCCGCTCATCAAGCCTCGGTGCAACAGCGCTGCTGGTTGAGTTTCACTTTGTGCTTGAGGCCGTCGTACAGTTCGAAGTTGTAGTTCTCCAACGTAGTGGATGAGCGCGACGACAGGCCGCTGTACGAGCACGTGCAGTAGAGGAGGAGGCCGGCACAGACTGCGCCCAGGAGGACGCCCAGTGAGCTCATGACGATGATGGTGACCAGGATGGGGTCCAAGGTATACAACCAGGAGTTGTCTTTCTCCGAGACACTCGTCACTGGCGGCTCCGATGATGGAGACGCCGTGTTCCACTCAGGGAACTGCAAACCTGTGGCAGGAAAGGAAGCAAACCAACTTAAAGGACAGTCCGCAGAAGAGACAAGAGAGAAACAGTTCGGCATTTGTTGAGCAATGGATGGTCGGTAACTTCTCACCCATTCCTTGCGGGTCTCTGCCACTGAAAAGTCGCCCATCTCCAACTTCATTGTGTCTGTTATCTGCCAACAAGAAGCACAGGACACGCTGACCTTTAGTCAAGTCAAGTCAAATTTATTCACAAAGCACATTTAAAAACAGCAGCTGTTCCCAAAGTGCTTACCAATAAAATTAATGGCAGTAATTAAAGAAAAAAACGATAAAATGTAATTAAAAGCGACAAATGAAAAACATAAAACAATAAAATACTAAATCAGACCTCACTGTGTTAAAAGTCAGTGAAAACAGGTGTGACTTTAGCAGAGATTTAAAAACAGGAAGTGAAGTGACCTGGCTAATGTTGTGGGGCAGACTGTTCCAGAGTTTAGGGTCCGTGACTGAAAAAGCTCGAGTTCCTCTGAGCTTCAACCAAAAGAAGCTGATCTGATGATCTCAGTGCCCAAGAAGGAACATATGGTTGAAGTAGGTCAGAGATATGAGAGTGCAAGGGCATTTAGGCACTTAAAGGTCAACAGGAAAATTTTAAACTCAATTCTGATACATACAGGGAGCCAGTGACGGGAGGACAAAACTGGTGAAATATGCTCAAACCTACGAGTTCCTGTTAGTAGCCGAGCTGCAGCATTTTGGACGAGCTGGAGACGTGAAAGGGAGACCTGACTGAGCTCAACGTAGAGTGCGTTGCAGTAGTCCAGTCACGTCGTAATGAAGGCATGGACTAGTTTTTCAAGGTCAGATCTGGGCTACACGGACTTAAGCTTAGCTATCTGCATTAACTGGAAGAAGCATTTCTGTAGAACAGAGTTAATCTGTTTATAAAGTTAGAGCCTAAAACCCTCCTGAGATTTATAACAGACTTGAAAAGATATGGCATGAGAGTCCAGATTTACAGGAATAGAGACAGCAGTAGAGCTAGGGCTAAACACAAGAAATTCAATTTTCGGATCATTAAAACTCGTTTCCTCAGGATAGACCCCCAAAGGGATAAGATGAGTGAAAACAGAAGGGGTCCAAGAATCGAGCCTTGCGGAACCCCGCAGGAAAGAGGCACTGAAGCAGATAAAAAATGACCAACATTAACACAAAAGCTCCCGTCACTCAGATAAGATCGGAAGCAGCAGGCCAGTTTACAAACGCAACACGATGCCGAAGCGCCAAAACTCGTCCTGTGGCTACAAACGAGTCAACAGCAGCGTACTTTCAAACATCGACGGAGGAATAAAGGAATCTGACAGAGATTGAGCGACTTCACATAACTTGGAGAACTAATGCATGGATAAACAAAGAACTAAAAACTTTGGTTCAGATCTTGTTTATCTTTTTTAAACCAAGTCGAGCTTCAAGGCCTTTTAGTGTGGCAGTCAAGATTTTGGTGCAAAAACCACCCAAAAAAAACCTTTGGTTGGTAAACAGATATAACACAAAAGACATTTTCTGTTATAATAGAAAAATATGTCTTTATTCATAGAGAATTTTCATTAAGATACATTCCGGTCAAACACACGGTCATCACATTAGATAAAGATCGTATAAGACTGCTCATTCTGTGTGGACACAAATGCAACAAAATCCTCATAACGCCGTCGTTTGAACCAGTTTAAGAGCGGCGCGTTGAAGAAACTCAAACGCGGAGCTTGAAAAAGTGTTTTCTGATATTAAAACTGAAAATCAGACAACTGGTAGGACTAGAAACGGGCTGTAGCTCAAACGCTCAAGTGTACTTTGGAAGAGTTTTCTTTTTATTTTGTGTCTCTGAGTGCGTCTTGTGTGTGTGTTTGGTGCTTTTGGCAAGCGTTCAGGAGTGGGAGTAACGGCTTGGCAAGGCACACGTCTAGATCTGAGGTCTTTGATGGCCGATGGCATTATTAAGACGGTTTCCAGGGCAACAGAAGCTGGCAGCAAATGGGGGCGATGGAGGTCCAGCAGATGGGGGTTGGGGATGGGGTGCTTACCGCAGCTTTAATAAATGCTACCTGTCCATTAACTAATTACAACTATAAGAAGCGTGGCGTGTAATGGTGCCGAGATGGATCAGCGTCTGAGCTGATTTAAAAGCATAAAGTGGGTGTGTGCCAAAATAAACTACGTAAAATAAAAAAGGACTTTTTTTTTTGGTTGCAACAGTGACAACAAACTCTGGTGCGTTCTGCAGAGGTGCAGCTGCGGCAGACCTGGAGAGCGACGCCCCATTAGGCGTCATTTCATTTCACTCGAACCAGCTGAGCTCGGATCAGTCGCTCACCCCTGGAACAACTGTAAGGAGGGAAATCTGGGCCAATTTGTCCGTTTCGGAGCAGAATTTCACAACGGATTATGTTTAGATCCTACACGTGTTAAATATTTGGTAGAAGTGTTTTATTTATTGAAAAAAAAAATACATCAATAGCTTCTGGTATTCATTATATAACATCTCAAGGGGTGTACACAGAACAAACCCTTCACTTCTGGCTTCCAGCTGGTCCAGCGGCATTGTGGGATTTGTAGGAACATAAATCAAAGACCAAGTGGCAATGGCAGACAGCTGTGTCTATTTACAACCCTAAAAACAACAAGCGCACAGTCGGGCCGAGAACACGACGAGGCCCGGCGTGGCGCTGCTTTCATCTGGGTAGCTCAAAGACGAAGGGGGCGGGGGGTGGGGGGGACAACTGTAGTGGGTGGTACGGAGCGTAAATGGGAGTGGGGAACAACGAGTTTTATTACACAAGAGAATCAAGATGAAACAGTAAGCGGTGAAGACGGCGGCATCCATCACCGGCTGACGCCTCTATCAGCAGAGGACGAGCCGCTGCTCATCTCCGCCTTGAAGTAAGACGGATCTGCGTCCAGTGGCTTTAACTGTGCACATGCTCTTAAAAAAGGACAATGGGGGACACGTTCTGCCTCCTTCTGTTGCCGCTCCCTCACTCTTGGCACCTGTCTGTTGATAGTTCCTCCAGCCACAGCGCAGCGGATAGTTTTCTCCTCGGCAGAGCGCCTCAAGTCTCTCGGGTCTTGTTTGGCAGCTCCGGCTGGCTCCAGGCAGCAGAACCAGTCCTCCTTTCACTTCCCAGCCCACACCAGTTTATGTGTGCGTCCATGCTGGGGTCATTCCAAGAGGACGAAGAGTCGGCGCTCCATGGCCCAATTCGAGATGTTTGGAAAAATAACTCCGCTCTGGATACGCTGCTCGTGGTGGGAAACGTTCAGAGGAAGCTCATGAGAGGCCGCAGTGTCTCCGAAGTCTTCATCGAGCGGACGCTCCGCCCACTCGCACGTCCCAGCGACGTAGTCTCTCTTCAGCAGAGGGTGCGGTGTCTGTCGCGGCTGTCCAGCCTCACCGTCAGGACCGGCTCCACGCCCGGGGCGGCCATGCTGGTGGACCAGTTCGAGTACTGGAAGCACTGCGAGGAGCTGTGGTAGGCCACGGACAGCTGGCTTTTCTTGGTGGCCAGGTGTTGTCGACAGCAACAGAGAGCTCTGACCAAGATGGCCGCCGCCAGGAGAAGGAGGGCGCCTCCGGCAGCCATAATGTAATACCAGTGGACTGGCAAGGGAGGCACAGGAACGCCTCCCCCTGGTGGAGAGATACACAGTAATTGGCCAATGGGTAAAATAATAGATTTATATCCATTTTGGGAGTTTTAACTAACAATCAAAACCATAAGAGCATGCCCAAACATGCCAGTTGCAAAAATAAATAAATATCCCAGGCAATTAAAAAATAAAAAATAAAGCATCCATATCTGTTGCGTGGCTTGGACGACAGTTCGAGGACAAGTTTTCACACCAAGATTATCCAGAGATTTGGTTCGATATCAATCCAATCAAATCCAAATGGAGTCAAATGTGTTATTTTGAAGCTCCGATGACGTCACTTGGTGTGAAATCGAAAGCCATAAACCATCAGTTGAACAATAACGGACACACGTGAAGCTGAGGAGCTTCCTCTTCCTGTTCCACGCCGGCACAGGATGTCACAAACAGCCCTCAGAGCCATGCAAGAGCCAGCGGTCTGTTATCTAACGGGCTGATTTGTAATTTATTCTCTTCGTTTGTCTCGTTTTCCTCCTCCGGGTCAGACCTCCCCTTGGAGACGACCACAGATCTTCTATCCTGGCGTGAAACTCCCTTTTCTCAACACTTTTGGTTTCCAGATGAGAGTCAAAAAAAAAAACCCAACAACTTCCAAATCTCACGTTGAGTCGGGGACGTTGAGCTCAGTGCTTCCTGATTTTTGGACCGTGTCGCATAATTACAGAGTGAAATGGTGCGTGATCGTGCTACTTCACACTGCACACCCTCATTATGCAGAGGAGATACCCCGCGCTCACTCTCTGTCTGACTGCTTTCCACTCGGGACACCGCCACGCTTCTCTCCGAGTGAAGGCTTCGAGACTGAAAAGCTGAAGAAATGCACACGCATCACAACAAAAGCGCAGCGCTCGAATCTTATTGCGAGGCGTTATGAGACGCCGAAACACTTGCATCAATCTCACCGAGCCCCCGCAGGACGCTCCAAATATTTTTTCCATGAGGCAGACGGTTCTTTAAATCTCTTCTCGACAGCCTCCGACAGGAAAGATGGAGCTCTTTGCAAACGTCTGACTCCGCGCTGTGGCCTTGATTTCACTCAGTTAAATTAAAACTAACCTACTCCCACCCTGCACCCTGAAAGGAGTGTGATCATAATTTGAATCCAGTCGTGGAACCAGCGAGCAGAAATCACAAAAAAAGGATAAAATCAGGTCATCTGGACAGTTTATTTTTAGGAGAAACCAGCGCTTAATTTGTAAGCCAAACAAAGCCGAAACGCAAATAGCATAGGTGGTGGTTGGGGGGGTTGGGGGACGGGACTTCACCAGAAAGTTTTGAATAAAGTAGATGCCATTTCCTGCATTCTGGTGTATTTTAACGGGTTGTTAAACATCTACGTTTACCTACATAAAAACCGTAT
>JAVCKU010000088.1:3281870-3292860 GCA_032273985.1 Hypsolebias coamazonicus
TTTTAAATTTAATTTTATTATAAAGACTAAACGACCAACAGTATTTTTGCTGTCTCATGTTTCAAATCTCAAGTGCTTGTTTATCATATAAAGTCGTTTGTTCCAACTAGTCGGAGATCCTTTAAAAATTAAACTAAATAAAAAAACTTTAAAAAAGAGGCCAGCGATGTGTGTCCGAAGGACCGACGGTGACACCACAAACACTCACAAACACTCCAGGTCAGATTTTTGTTCAGCTGTTACCACCATCTGTATCAGCGTGCGACTCTTTCTACCCGTGTGTGCGTATGCAAATATGTGCCGACTGTTTTATGCATGAGCTTGTAAACAAACGTGTGACACGCAGTGATTGGATGAGCAGGCTGAAATGCTGCATGAGCTTTTTTTTTTTTCTTTTTTTGTTCCACCTTGCTCAGGTTACTTGACGTGTGTGACAAATTTAGCGCGAGCCTCACAGCACTTTTCAGTAACACAACGCTTGTTTAGCGCCGGGGCTGCCGGGACCTTCCTCTCAAGACGCTGACAGATGACAGTGTGTGTTTTTAATGTTAATTAGCACGGGCTGCGCTCGTGGGCTTGTGCGCGGAAGGAAAAACACGCTTGTATCCACAGTATGTGTGAGTTTGTGACAAATGCAATTCCCGGGCGAGTTAGCGTCTCATCATGTAATGAGGTGCACATGTGAGGCGTGTGACTTAGATTTAACGAGTCACGCAGGCGTCAAATTGAAATTGCGTTGGCATGCAGAAAATTAGTGAAACACACACACACAAAAAAAATCTGCACAAAGCCTTAGCTTTGGCCTCGTCTCCTTTGTTTTTCTTTCCAGCGTCCAGACAAACGCGCCTCGGCTCCCATCGTTCGTATCGATTCGTGTCCGCTCAACCTTCACGTGAGGAACATTACAGATTCATACGCCACATTAGCGTAAAGCTCGTTGTTAGATGACAATTAAAAGACCCAAATCCCACTTATTACAGGACCCCTGATGAGAACAGAGCTTCCACCACTTAAGGCTCTTTGTGGGGCTTAGGACGGGCTAACTGGGGGCTTGTAGAGCCCGACTGGTGGATTACTGGTCACGGAAGATTCAGCCGCAGCCCACGGGGAGCGGCGGAGAACCTGTCTGATGAGGAGCTTAAAGAGTGGTGGACTCTGCTTCAAGAATTAAAAAGCAACATGCAGTGCACTGATTGATAACTCCCATCGCTGAGGGGTTAGAAAATTAAATGTTTGTGGTTTTGGTGGCCAGTGTTTTTCTGTACTGGAGCTGAACCTAAATGTTTTTGGTGCAAGACATTCAAGTTGTAAGAGTTACGCTGTGGAGAACAAGTTGAGGCAGTGCAGAGTGATGAGTCCTGGTGAAAGAAGGGAGACGTTTTATCCACCAGCAGGTGCAGAGCCATGGGGTGGCCAATGGTGGCCTTGGTCACCACATAAACTAATCATGACTGGGGTGGCAGCAGAGCTTAATTTGATCCTGCTGGAACAGGGTCCAGGAACTCTCTTATTTTGACATGGTGTGTTCCGGTAACTGTTTGCTTGGGTCTGGTAACTCTCAGGCTCAATAATAATAAAATTATGTAAGTAAGTAACAGTGTGAGCGTTGCAAAGCATGCTGGGTAGGAATTATGTGTGCAACGTTTCTGACTGATTTCAATGTTTGTTTATGATGTTTCTGACTGTTTACGATGTTTATGACTGTTTGTGATGTTTCTGACTGTTTACAATGTTTCTGTCTGTTTACGTTTCTGTTTACGATATTTCTGTTTACGATGTTTCTGTTTACAATGTTTCTGACTGTTTACAATGTTTCTGTCTGTTTACGTTTCTGTTTACGATGTTTCTGACAGTTTATGATGTTTCTGTTTACAATGTTTCTGACTGTTTACAATATTTCAGACTGTTTATATTTCTGTTTACAATGTTTCTGACTGTTTCCACTGCTTCTGTCTGTTTATGTTTCCGTTTACGATGTTTCTGACTGTTTATGTTTATGTTTACGGTGTTTCTGAATGTTTCCAAAGTTTCTGACTGTATATGGTGTTTCTGACTGCTTACGAGTTTTATGACCGTTTATGATGTTTCTGTCTGATTATGAAGTTTCTGACTATTTACGACATTTCTATTTACAACATTTCTGTTTACGACGTTTCTGACTGTTTCAACGTTTCTGACTGTTTACGATATTTCAGACCGTTTACAATGACTATGTACAATGTTTCTGACAGTTTCTGACGTTTCTGACTGTTTACAATGTTTCTGACTGTTTACAACGTTTCTGTTTACAATGTTTGAGTGTTTACGACGTTTCTGACAGTTTATGAAGTTTCTGACTGTTTACAATGTTTCTGACTGTTTCAACGTTTCTGACTGTTTACATTACTGACCGTTTACAATGACTATGTACAATGTTACTGACTGTTTCTGACGTTTCAGACTGTTTTTGACGTTTCAGACTGTTTACGACGTTTCTGACTGTTTACAATGTTTGAGTGTTTACGACGTTTCTGACAGTTTCTGACGTTTCTGACTGTTTACAATGTTTCTGACGATTTACAATGTTTCTGACTGTTTACAATGTTTCTAAGTGTGAAAAAAAATTTTTCCACAATATTTTCCCGTTCTGGTTTGGTTTTATTTATATTAAAGTCTCTGTTATTGGCTGTAAACTGACACCAAGAGTCAGAGACTGGTGCGTTAGATAGGAAGGGGGAAAGCACTGCGAGGTTGATGACATCACCGGGTGGTGTTCCCCTTCAATCAGTTCTGCATAGCATAGCATCACTCTGTGTAAATCACCATTCTCCTGTATGCTTTTAGTGCAGAGAACTGTACTTATAAAAATTAGCAGACTTGAATTTACCAAATTTAAATTTAGCTAATTCCGTTAAAGGTGTTGAAAGATAGCGAAAACACTAAGCGGAAAATTAGTTCCACTGCTGGCGATGGCCATCTTAGATGATGACCTGAAAACCCAATGTTTGCTAGTGACCTTTCTTATAAAGTGCTATGTGTTGTCATCATTGCATGTTCCCATTCAAAGACAAAAGTGGTTCTCTGCATTTAAACCCATTGCACCTGGGATACACCCAGGTGGAGCAGTGGGCAGCTACGTAAGCGCCCGGGGAGCAATTCAGGATTAGGTGTCCTGCTTAGAGACACCACAATATGTGCAGTGACCGGGGATCAAACCCAGGACCTTCGGGTCCCGAGTCAGCTGCCCTGCCCGATACGGTCTCGGCCCCTTTGGCTGCCCTGTATTATACCTAGATGCAGCCAGTTATGCTCACAACATTCACAGACAGACACAAATACGGAGGGTATTTCCAAGTCCCCTCTTCGCAACGCAAGGGGGACAAAGACGGACTAAAATGTGGATATACTGGGATATTGGTTCTCAAATGGAGGGAGGTCTGCATCTGGACCCGTTGGGAGTCTCATATGGACCCGGGATGGCTGTTAAATTTCCCTAGACTTGCTCAAGTTTGACTGCATTTACAATGAATTAATTCTGGCAGTGCAGTTTCGCCCACATTAGGAGTAATTATCATATTTTTTGCTGTATAAGTCGCAACATTTTGCATAAATTTACAAGTCCTGCGACTTATACACTGATGCGACTAATATACTTTTTTCCCCCATATTTATAACCCAATTTTTGGCTGAGATCTGACAATGTCATTCATTCTAACATGGAAAATATTTAACACTACCATTTTCAGCCACTAGAGGGCCCTCGACCAATCTGGCAAGCCAAGTGTCGCATTAATAGGTAAAAGTGGCTATTAATGAGGCACTTGGCTTGCCATACCAAGCCACCTTTGTCTCACTCCGGAACTCCTGGAGCAAACATCAAATTAGCTGCATTTCACCGCGCCGCCCTGGAGAAATGCAGCTGATTTGACCATTAAAGTGCATTTATTAAAGAAAAGTTCAGCTGAGATACAACTTTACTATAATGTCGAGCAAACAAATAATTGTTTTTAAGTGTTAATCTTATTAAATTCTTGTTGAAGTCCTCCTGTGCACGCTCCCGCAACCGCCATTTGGCAGCCAATCGATTTTTGGCACATTTCCGGGTGGTCAGCGGTGACGCATAATAGATATGACTTATTTATGTTTTTTCCCACTTTATTTGACATATTTGGACTGATGACTTATATGGCAGTGTGACGTGTACGGCGGCAAGCACGGTAATTTTAGGTTGTGCAGCTTTTTAAGCATTTAAGGTAATCCGTACGCCGTTTGAAAAGCCCCTAAAGAAAAACAGGCCTGGGAAAAAAAAAAAACCATGATAAGTGACGAAAACTAGCAGGTCTGTCACTAAAAGGGTACTTCAATGTAAATAATCTAGACATTAGCTAGAAAAGCTTTACTAGGTACACCTCGCTGAAGTTTAATAGAAGAAGAAAAAGGCAGTGGTGTAGTCTACGCGATACGAGGGCATACAGAGTATACCCACCAGAAACGCTTAAGAATTTCAGTATATCCACTTAAAAGTGCCCAATGATAAATTACACGTGTCACTGATATGTTAAACGGCAGTTAAATGCTTCCATAACAATCTATCTGTATGCAGCGCTTGTTTATTACATTTGCTTATCTAGCAAATTATTGTATACCCTGGTACTTACTATTTAATACTTGAACACGTTTTGCTTTGATACTGTTTATAACTTCTATAACATGTTTTTTAATACAAAGACGTGTTGTACAAAGTTTGTTGTACATTTATTCAAACATAACCACCAGAGAACTTTGTAAATGTGCTTAAAAATCAAAATAAATTGACGACTACCAGTGTACTTTGGTTTCTAAGCATGGTATACCCACTACAAAAATGTCGACTACATCAATGGAAAAAGGTGCAGCATTTTGTTGATTTTAGGCCTTAACAGAAAACAATTCAATGCCCAAAGCGCATATTCCTGCTGACTTCTTGTTGTTGTTTGATCACATGCACGTTTTATTGCCCTTTTAGAGGAAGCAGAGCGCAGGTTCTTGGTTTGGTCGCGGCCCGAGCTGACTCTTTAATGGTCTTCATTGACCGAATCGACTTGCAGTCTCAGATTCGGCGCTTCCTTTTATCTCTCCGCCGGTGTCACGTCTATTTTTCCTTTCAGAGGAACCACACTTTACACATTTGCAAACTTTTATTGATCTTCCGTCCGCCTGCTGTCCGCTGTGTGTTCTAAAAAGCTGAGAGCGATTTTCAAAGCCGCCACCGTAATGCCCGCTGATGCGTCTGTCGGAATATTTATTTATTTTGGATCGGACGCATCGTGGGACTCGAATTACAAAAGAACACAGACAAGACGGTGAACACGTGCACGTCTCCAGACAGGGTGAGATCAGAGAGGTTATTTAAAGGGAGTAACGTGGGGGTGGGGGGCAGCTTGTGGAAAGAACAGGGGCATCTGGGGGGGCTTTAATAAATTGCACAGATGTTGACTTTTAAGTCAAATCCACATTTCACTTGATAATCTCTGCATCAAATACCCCCCGCTGGCTGCACCCAAACTAATCAGTGTCACGCACAGAGGGGGGGAGTGGGAACCCTGGTTCGTATGGGTATGTGGATACCACCCCCCCCTCCCCCCCGTGCGCCTTTCTGCCCAGAGCTTGAAATGAGACAGGTGGCCGTAAAAAAACAACAAGCCTGATTTGAATCACCGAACTCCACCACCATCAATAAATTCCGCTTTTGGAACGGTAATGTGCCGCTCCAGTACCTTCAGGTGTGCGTTTACAGGTGAGGACACACACAGGGCTCCATTGTTCTGGTTTTGTCAGGTTCTCTTCCTTTCACTGCCTTTATCTCTTCATCCCTCCCACTCATGACCGGGGTCATGACCAAAGATTAGAAACGGACCCAGAACAGAAAGTGGCTCCTGGATGAACGAGCTCTTTTGTTGTTGAGGAATTTGCCACGGACGCAGCAGAAACGTACCGTGAAAAAAACGTGGCGGCGAAGCTGCAAGTCGAACTGCGGGTCCAGGATCGTATTTAAATAAACGTGGAACTTGTTGGGACTTCTTAAGGACCAGCTAAAATGTGCTTATTTTGAAACTTAAACCAATGATTTATTTTACTTAACATTTATTTATATATTTTGGTGCTTAAAAAAAAAAAAGAGTGCTAAAAAATCTTATCAGTCACAGACTGCTGACCAACAATTAGCATAGATGCTAACTTATCATTGAAAACACCATAGAGAAGCTAACCTGACTAGCATCGTGTTTATTTCTGAAAACTTACTACACAATTTAAACTCTTCCAGGTCATGATGTGTCGACACAATGGTACTTCATCTAGCTATTTAACAGTCACTAATGGTGTGCCACAAAGCTCAGTTTTAGGTCACACTCTTTTTTACAATTTATATAAATAATGTAGGTCAAACCATTCCTGATGCATTCTTGCATCTCTATGCCGACGATAGTTTTTCCATTGCTGAGCTAAAACAGTTGCCGAGGTTTCCCAGCTTCTGCAGTCTGCATTTGACATCATCCAGTCAGATTTGCTCCGTCTCAAACTGATGCTAAATGCTGAAAAAACCAAAGGGACGTTGTTTTCAAACAGAAAGTCGGTACCAGCAACTCTTCCTCCTATCTCATCCATGCATGGTGTTCCTATTGAATTTGTATTCTTACAAATACTTGGGAATTTTAATTGACGCCCATCTCTCTTTTAAGACCCATGTTGAAAACTTGATAAAGAAACTGAAATAAAAACTGAGTTTATTTTTCAGAAATGGATCTTGTTTTAACTCTGATTGCCAGAAAACACCTTGTAGCGGCTACTTTCCTACCGGTCATTGACTATGGTGACATTATTTACATGAATGCCCCTGCCAGCTCCTTACAGATGTTGGATGCTCTCTACCACGGTACGGTAAGATTCATAACTGGCTGTAACTACTGTACCCATCACTGTATTTACTGGTGAACTGGTCATCATTATCTACACGTAGGCTCTCTCACTGGTACATTTTCATCTATAAATCACTTGCCTGCTACCTTCTAATATCTCCTCCCACATGTCACGTCGTAAGTGCAGTTACAGCGTGCGCTCTAAAGCCTTTAATACCTGCAGTGTTACCTCAATAGAGACTGAACTCAACAAAAGGACAGTTTCCTACTCTACTCCAGAAAACTGGAAGACTTTGCAACAAGATCTGAAGCTGTCCACTTTGATCTCTTAAGGGATTTTAAACATTTGATATTTTGTTTATCGTGACAGGCCTAGATGAAAATCCATTCAAAGTCTTCCGTGTCCACGATGTGATGCATCTAAAGTTGAGATTCTCCCTCCCACCCCTAGCCGAACCTTAAACACCAACCTTGTGGTTCTTGCCGTGCCGGTACACCATCCAGTCCTCCCCGTTGGTGCTGACCTCCAGCTTGAAGGTGGTGATGTAGTAGGACTTCTGGGTGTCCTTGGATACGGCTCCCTGTGTGGCGATCCCGGTCAAAACCTTCAGGAAATGGAGATCGACCTGAATAAGACGGAAGGAAACGATTAGACGAAACATCCTCGTTGACGGCTGATGTAGACGGCGACGGAGCAGCAGCGGCGTTCCTGTAACTTGTTGGACCGTGGCCTCCTGCCGAGGAGGCTGGAGTGAGTCCGAGCGTTGTTGTGTGAGGTGAGGAAGGCTGGAGCTGAAGATCCGTGGCACGGTGTTCGGATGCGGTCCAGGAGAGCGCCGTCATCAATCACATCTCGTCGGAGCTGGACGAGTTTCAGACGGGAAAGATCGAGTGCAGAAGCACTTCCTTATCGTCGCTCCACAGTTCCTCCGTTTCTTTGGCATGTGCTGCTGAATATTCCTCTCTGCATGCGAGACGCTGCTGCTTGCTGCCTCTGCTGAGATACTGTAGCATCTCTGAGATGAATTTATCGTTCCCCGGCAGAGGAAAGTGATCCTGAAGGTCACTTCACGGCTGGAATAGTTATGAACGGCTTTAATAAAAATTTACAGGAAGAAGACGCCTCAGGTGGAGGAGTTCAGGGATCTGGGAGTCCGGTTCCTGAGCGGGAGGTGGATCCACGGATCGGGGCCTCGTCCTCAGTAATGAGGGCATTGCGTTGGTGGGTCGTGGTGAAGAAAAAGTAGAGTCTAAAGGGGTCCCTCACCTGTGGTCATGCTTGAATCAGGATTAGAAGAACCAGATCCAGGATCAGAGAGGCTGAAATTAGCTTCCTTCATATGGTAGGGGGGGGGGACTTAGAGACAGGGTGAGGAGCAGAGCTGCTGTTCCTCTGTACTATAAGGAGTCAGTTGATGGTTTTTCTGGTTAGAGCACCTCCTTTTGGAGGTTTTCTGGATACGTCCGACTGGCAAAAGACCCCAGGCCAGACCAAGAACCCTGGAGGGATTGGGTATCTTCTCTGGTCTGGGAACACCTCAGAGTCCCCCAGGAGGAGCTGGAGAGAGTCTCCAGGGAAAGGGAGGTCCAGGTTTCCCTCCTGGACATGATGCCTCTGCTGCAAATCCATAGAAGAAGATGGAGGAAAACCCCCACAAAGATTGAAGGCCTTCATCGCCCTCCGAGTCGTCGTGGTCAAAGTTATTGAAGGACGATATTCACAACCTCATGTCGGAACTCCACAGACGTGTTAGCTCTTGTACTGCACATGGAGGACGACTCTCAGCTACTACCTCACGCCCCATTTTAGCTCAACATCTGTGAAACTGCCTGAAATTTAGCCATGTATGTGTTTGCTGATGTAGACAAAAGATGTTAACTGGAGAAATTTAATTTCCTGTGAAAATGCTTTTTGCTGAAGAAAGTGCTGAAAAGCAGCTGAAGTTAGCAAAAAACATGCTGAATTCTAGCTGAAATGGATGAGCAGTCCTAAGTTAGAAGAAGAAAGCAGAAAGAACACATATTTGCTGAATTAGGTTTAAATTAGTAGAATAGAGCACAGAAATTTGGAAAATAGCTAAAAAAAAGGCTGAAATTAGCAACAACAAAAAAGTAGCTGAAAAGTAGCTAAAAAGACGGAGAGAAGCTTAAACTACTACAAGGAAGTAGAATGAACTGAAATGAGCTAAAAAAAAAGTGGAATTTGCTGAAAAATGTAATAAATAGCAAAAAACAGCTAAATAGTAGCTGAAATAAGTTAATTAGGCTGAGAGTAGCAAAACTTACCACAAAAAAAACTTGAATTTATCTGAAAACAGCTGAAATTAGCTAAAAAAATGCTAGATGTAGCTGAAAAGGTAGAACAAGTTTAAACTAGCATGAATAAAGCAGAAAGAACGTTCGCCCAATTGGGCTGAAATGAGCATAAATGAGCAGAAAAAAGTGGAAATTATCTGAAAAAAGCTGAAATTTGTTAAAAAAAATAAAAAACTACTGGTAAATAGTAGCTAAAAATCAGAAAGAAGCTTAAATTATCAGAAAGAAGTGAGGAGAGCACATTTTTGCTGTATTAGGCTGAAAAAAGTTTAAATGAGTGCAAAAAATGTGGAATTAGTTGAAAAAGCTACAATTAGCATAAAATAGCTAAACAGTAGCTGAAATAACAGAAAAAGCTGAAACAGATATGAGCTGAAAGAAGCTGAAATTAGCAGAAAGAATCTGAAAGGAGCACAAAGCAGCTGAACAAACAGCTGAAAGTAGCTGAAAAAAGTTTAGATTTGCAGAAGGAAGCTGAAAGAAGCTGAAGCAGAACAAAACGTGAAAGGAGCAGTAAAATGTTATAAACAGCGCTAAAGATTTGAAGGATGTAAAATGAGCTCAGTTCATTTTCTATGAGAAAAGAAAATGGCAGAAAAGGCTAAATATTTCAAAAAGCTAAAGTTGCAGCAACACCAAAAGTCACAGCAGGATTGTCCTGAAAGAGCTGAAAACTGCGACTGCGGGATGAAAATCATGCTGAAAATACACTGAACAGTAAAAAATAAAATATAATGGAATAATAAATATTAACAGGATCACAACAGTGTGAACGCTTCATAATCTTTCACACCATTAGCTGCAGATGCGCACCTGTATGAACTCTTTGCTGCTGTCCTCGGACGGCGTCCAGCCGTTGTCGTCGTTGTTGAGGCGGGCCTGCCGCGGCAGCCAGCGGTTGTCGTAGAACGTCGTCGAGGCCGAGATTTGATCGTCGCTGATCTTTCCCGACTCCATGCCGAGCGCCATGCTACAGTGGAACGCTGATAAAGTAAATAAAAAGAATAAGTGTGTGTGTGTGGGGGGAGTTGATTGGATGTGACTGCAGGAAATGTTTCACAACTAGGAGAAACACTTTGAAGGACTGGAAAAGGTAAATATAGACCGAGGCAGAGAGAGAGAGAGAGGAGAGAAGAGCCCAACAGGTGAGCCGAGACAAATGGAGGTGAAGTTGATTCATATTCAGAGAAAACAGCCGAATCTCTCAGGAGGGAGGGGGGGAGGAGGAAGAGCAGCCGAAACCAAAATAGCATTAAAGACACGGAGGATGACGAGGGGCAGACGACGAGAGGCCAAGCTGTCGACTGGGACACGAACACTCACTGTCAGACACTTCTTTGTGCGTCAGGTTGTAGCGCGCCGAGAAGCCGTCTTTGGCCACGGCCATGTCGGTGTGGAAGGAGAGCGACAGCAGGCCGGAGGACGACTGGATCTCCGGGGGGATCTTCGTCCCGCAGTAGCGTCCAATCAGAGGCGACGCTGCGAAAAAACCACAAGCATTAAGACGAGAAGTGTCCTGCAAAGCCAACAAGCTTCAGACAGGTCGTCTGGACATTTTTTTTTTTGCTGAGACGTTTCATCCTTCATCCAAAGGACTTTTTCAGTTCAAGGAGCCACAAACAAACTGCAGTCCCACAAATACCACAGTCCCATAGTAAAAAAAAAACAGTTTGCTGGTGGTAAAATGGTTTCTGGGGCCCGCCATCACCTCCGTCAACTCCTCTGAGGCAGTCATGCCAAAATGGTTCAAAACACCAAAGTTCATGCTCGATAATCCAGGTACAAACCCAACAAAGTTC
>JAVCKU010000088.1:3358656-3371823 GCA_032273985.1 Hypsolebias coamazonicus
ATTGACAGCAGTGTGCGCGCGCAGCTCAAGGAAACCGTGCATCTGTTTAAAATTTAGCAAAATAAACACTTAAAAAAATATATTTGTTGGCTGATATTATAGCAACAGTGTGTCTGAGCTGAGCTCTACCTTTAGAAATGTTCAAATCAGCTTTATTTAAATATTTTTCGCTACGGCTGTACGTGCACGCATATTATTGTTTATCGCAATATATTCTGAGACAATTAATCCCCCAGAAAAATTTGTTATCGTGACAGGCCTACTGACGTAGTGTGGTAAGCTAGGGGTGCACAACACAGGCTCTAGCTAAAGAGCACGAGGTAGCACTCTGCTAGTCTTATGCCATTCCTCCCATCGACAAAAATTATGAAAGAGATGAGCACCCTGCCAAGGGAAGTAACGTAGGGGAAACAGTCTTTTTATGAAGAATTTTGTGCTTTTACTCAGACAAATTTCAAAGAAGGCTCAATTCACTAATGCCACGCTCCATTCTTCCCTCCCTCGTGAACAAAACCCCGACATACTTGAACACCTCCACTTGAGGCTGCACCTCAGGTCCAACCGGGAGAGGACAGTCCAACCTTTTCTGACTAAGGACCATGGCCTCAGATTCAGAGGTGCCGATCCTCAGTCCAGCTCCTTCACACTCAGCTGTGAACCAATCCACTGAACGCTGGACATCACAGCATGATGATGTCAACAGGACTACATCGTCTGTAAATAGTAAATGGAATCCTGGGGCTACCAAAATGGACCCCCTTCATTCCCCGCAAAGGCACCAAGAAATTCTTGGTTCAATGTGGCATCACCCCAGCTACAGGGAATTATCCACGTGAAAGCACATACAGACATCTATTGTTAAAAAGTACATGCTGTGACCGTAATGAAGTGCAGGCAGTTATGTTTGGTGCCAGAGGTCAGTGTTCCTCGCCTGGACGGGGATTACAGGGGTGCCAAATTTGAGCCAGGCCTACAGGAGGGGTTCATCAATATGAGCTTAGTGACTGGGTCTTTACCTATAAGGCCTAACTGGGCTCAACTTGAATGAGCTACATGGGTTTGTCTTTCTGTGGGTCCACCACCTGCAGGAGGGGCCTGGCAAGTCAGGTGCAGCAGCCAAAGGTGAGGGTCCTGGCACTCTCCTCAGTTTCTTGAAGCTGGCTCTTGGTACATGGGATATCACCTCTCTGGTGGAAAATGACTCTTGAGTTTGTACATGAGGTTGAGAAGGGCCAACTGGATTTAGTCAGGCCCAAATCAACACTGAGTCCTGGAACTATTCTTCTTGAGAGAGGCTAAACCTTATTCTACTCTGGAGTTGCTCAAGCTGAGAGGGCTGGTGTAGGCATACTTATAGCCCCTGGCTTGGTGCCTGTGCTTCTTGGGAGTCTTTAACGAAGATTCTGGAAGGTGCTCCAGCTTGAGACCTAATCTGCTGGAAGACTTTGATGACTAAAGGTAGCCAAAGGTGCAATCAGTAGGGATGAACTTGGGAGGAACCTGGTATGTATTTAGATATTTCACAGCTGTTTCAAATGTACCATTTTGCTGTCTTTTCATGTAAAAACAGGTTTTTCTACTGTTAGTTTGGGCTTTTGGTTAATAAAAACAAAACAACGCTAAAATGCCATAAAGACAAACCAACTCTCGATTCAGCTTTAGCTGGGATATTAATTGTAAAAGGTAAGGGATGTGATAATATTCCAAAATGCATGCTTTTTTTTTTTCTTTTTGCAGAGAAATACCATGATATTTCCTGTAACACCAGCATAATTACCAATAATCTGCTTTACTTTCTTGCCAGCAGTCACCTCATAAGATTAGGAAATGCATTTTTCACCAGTGACGTAAATGTCATGCTGGACAGAAAAAGTGAAAATGTTGAAAATGCAATTAAAGTCAGGAGATTTTTGAAAAATGTGTGCGCCTTTTATATGGTGATTCCATCTTAGTGTGAGTGAGATCACATTATTTTGACAGAGGCGTCCGTGTGTGACAAGCCAAGGCCATAATTGAAGCAGGGTGCAGTGCCAGACCGGCCATTATGGGGACCCAATCTTGATCTAATCCACAGAGTTAGTGGCCTTAAATAGATAATGCTCCTGTAGCAGGGTCCGGTCTCTGGGGAGGCAGAACATATGGTCAGAGAGTGTGTGTGGGAAAATAAAAAGAGGGTGCGAGTGTGTATTTGTGTGTCCACGTACAGGAGTAGACAGCTGAAACCGAGCCAAAGGCTGAGCAGCGTGCCAGTAGCATGAGCAGCAAACTTTCCGGTGAAACTGAGACCCCCGGCTGGTCTCTACAGAGCGCTGCTAACAGGAACCGACACCGCAGGTCTAAGGTCCAGAGGATGACGAAACCAGAGACAATGGTGAAGAAAAGAACCACATGAAGAGGAGAGAAGGAAAACAAACAAAGGACACAAAGTAGCACTGAAAGGAGACAAGTGCATGAAATGTTCGGAAATGGAGAGTCAGAGATTGTCAATCACAGCCCACCCCCCACCTCCCTCAGAGCAGGTGAATCGTGGTTCAGTTGATCCACTCACCGATGAGTCAATTACAAGGCAGCGAGGCAGAATGTCACGGCAGCACGGACACAAAACCCAAGGCTTAACCTCCTCACACGGTATCAATATGCCTCTCCACAGTGGGGAGGAGGAGATGGGGGGGTCTGGATGCTGCTGGGAACTGATGCTGCCGTGCACGTCTAGTAGTCGCCCAAACAGATTTGAGCTCTGACTTTTTTTAAATCAAGAACTTTCGTTTGATTTTGGCCAGTGCGATACGATTTTCAAACCCTTTTAAATCTTCATATTTTAATTCTGATAACAAAAACAAAGACACACCTGTTGCATTCGCACGCCCACAACACATCAGTTATAAATAAAAACTAGGGATGCACAATATTGGGTTTTTGGCTGATATCTGATATGCCGATTTATTAAAACTTATTGGCCGATAACCAATATTGATACCGATATTTTTTCCCCCCAGACCTGCTTACAGAGACTAAATAGTTTTCTCTGCTGTGGGGTTAAAATCCTACATTTTTCTGATGTGTTTGTCAGTTTGGCCTGCTACCAAATACAGAAGACAAAAAGGGGCTGAAAATGATGTAACACTTCAACTTGCATTATGTTTAATTTCAAATTTATTAGGGATGCACAATGTTGGAGTTTTGGCCCATATCCAATATGCCGATATGTTAAAACTTATTTGGCCGATAACCGATACCGATATTTTATGTACTTTCCTTTGTCAGAACATAGCCCTCTTATTTGGGCTTATTTGCTATAAAAAATTGTGTAACAGCTGTAAGAGCTGGTGACATATATTCAGTAAGAGCCATATGACATGCATAGCACTTTAACTTATATTAAAGGAAAAGTGTTACATGTTATTTATTAGCATTAGTTACCTGCGATGCTGTCTCACTTGTGGAAGCTTGTTCCAGGTTTCTAGCTGCAGTGTGGGATCCTCTGCACTCCTGTGCATTTTAAGTTCAAAGTTTTTGTCTATCCATTGTACCGTAAGACTAACGGGTTAGGCTAATGCTAACGGGGCTAACATTTGACGTCCAAACATCTGTGGTAAAACTCACCCCAGTGCTATCGGCTATTAGCTTCTCAATGACATCGGAAATGACGGCTTGTAACTCAGGTAAGGCTACGTTGGAAAAATATCTCCAACTGGGGATGATGTAGCGAGGCTCAACATAGTCCAAAAATCTTTAGAATCCGACATCCTCAATGGAAAAAAAACTTCCACACCACCAACATTTTGAATTTTCCTCTCCGCCCTGAGATCAGGTAGGCGGGCGTGACGTCATCATGTTATGCTGCCGCTTCAGGCATCCTTGTCACTGGGTTGTCATATAAAAACAGCGTCTTTTATATCGGGATCACGTTGATGGAATGGCCAATGTCCAATATTGAACTTTAACGCTAATATCAGCTGATACCGATACATGCCAACACGCAGACGGAGAGAACATGCAGACTCCACCCAGAAAGCCCCCTTGCCGGGATTGAACGGGTGACCTTCTTGGCAAGAAAATCTTGCGAAGAGGCAACAGCTCTTCTAACTGAGCCACCGTGCTGTCATCTCCATGATTTTAAGTTACTAAATATAAAACTTTAAAGTACAATATCTAAAACATCTAAATTGTTTGCTATCTTTGAATAGTTGCAATGACAATATGAGGTGAGATAAACCGACTGTTAGACCTGTCATGATAAACTTTGGTGGGCAATTGTCTCAGAAACTATTGCAATAAACGATAATATTGTCTGAAATTTGACAATAATCGATAATTGTCAAATTGAAGAAGAAATGTTGGTTAATTTTGTGTGTAAAACATTTTTTGGCCACAGGATGGCAGTATAAAACTGTTTGAACCGAAGGATGGATAGTGAGGGAGTGAGCAGAGTGTCTCTTTAAGTAAAATGGGAAAGAGGCCCCTTGACATGACATGGGCTGTCTCTCGTTCCTGTTTTCGGTTCTCAAAATGTTGGATGCTCGGTGTGGTCTGAGCTCTTTAGCATAGCATTTTTCACACAAAGCTTTTAATAAAAAAAAAAAATCAGTAAACAAGTTCTCAGATTTTTTTTTTTTTTTTTGCAGAAAAAACATTTTAGACAAATTTTGGAGCTTTGACAAGACAGCGTTTTTTTTCCCTTGAGGTTGGCCTGTTAGCTTAGCTCGTAGCTCAGCTTAGCTGCTTTTAACGATCCAACAACGCGATTTTGGAGCGTCAAAACATACTGTATTTTAAAGAGAAAAAAGAAAGGGAGGGGTCAGTGAAGAGCACCGGAGCTGAGCCTTTTTCATCCAGTGTCTTTAAGTAGAAAGAGACACAAAGAAATGATAAAGTCGATAAATGACAAAGTAGAGATTTTTCTTTTATCATGTAATTACCGGTAACTGATTTATTGTTTATTGTGACAGGGCTACCAACTGTATGTTTCAGCATTTTTACCACCAACATTCAAATGTAGTAAGGGCCCAAAATCAACATGAGTTAATTGAAGTGGCAATACAAACAGTGTGTTTTTGTGTACCTCTTACAAATATCTATAAACCAGAACTCTTGACACGTACTGAGCTGTCCTGGGAAGTGTCTCGTCCTCACGGACGTCCAGAGACCTTCATCCCTCTGGAGGTATCTCAACAATTCATGCGTGTCCTTCATTTGTCGAGTTGGACCAGAGCCTCGCCTCCATCTCTGCACATTCACACACAAGCTCTTCCGCTACAACAGCGACTCTGTTCCACTTCAGTGCATGAAAGCGGGGTCGTGCTTTTTTAAACTCACAGGGAATCCCCAAGCTCGGCCCGCTGACCTCTGCTGTCCTTCCAAACCGTGAAGTGGGGTGAGCTGAGATAAGGCCTGTTAGAAAAACACTCTCCTGGAGGGTGGTCGCTGAGGGCAGCCCACATCTATCTGCTGTTAACAGAGGAACTCCTGCAACTGCGAGTGGTTTACTTAGCGATACCGTGCTGGAGGGGGGTCATCGTTTGGACATAGATCAAGGCCCAAGAGCAGTGCAAGGCTGTGCGATGTAATCTGGGGAAGAAGTCACAAGTGCCTAACAATAATTTTGCTCGCCCTTAATGGAAAGAATAAAATCTAATTCAGATGTGTTTTATCTTCAGGAGTTAGATCTATGCAGTATGCGTGTGTTGCTCCCATTTCCTCGTCTTTCGCCGAGCTTATCTCTGGACTGCGAAGAATCGGGGGGGCGAGGAATGACAGAATGGAAAGAGGAGACGGAGGAGTGTGGCGGGGAGGAACACGGGCGGAGGGATGGAAAGTCAAGCTGTGGAGTGAGAAGGGCAAGCAGTTGGTGGCTTCAGTGTGTAAAGAGTATTTGTGGCAGTTTGACTGGGGTGTCTCGAGAAGGTGGAGAAAAATACGTTGAAGTGAACGTGTAAAAGGTCCCCATTAAGGGATTTCTTCCTGGATTGGTGCGCTCAAAACTGAGAACCACTTATACAAGTGTCAGGTGTTATTATTTGCAGTAGGGATGCACAATAATGGATTTTTGGCCAATATCTGATATGCCGATATGTTAAAACTTAGTTGGCTGGTAACCAATACCAATATCAATATTTTTTCCCTTAGACCTACTTACAGAGACCACATGGCTTTCTCTGCTGTGGAATTAAAATATTACATCATTCTGCATGGTGTTTGTCAGTTTGGCCTGCTATCAAATGCAGATGCCAAAACGGGGGCTGAAAATGATGTAACACTATATAATATGTTATTTTGATGGAAAGGCCAATGTCCGATATTTAACTTTATCGCTAATATCGGCCGATACCGATACGATACGTGCCGATAATATTGTGCATCCCTAATTCGCAGATAACTTTCTCCTGCAATAGAGAAAGTATTGCATCAAAACCTTTTTTCTTAAAAGTTAGGAAGCAGCCCTGAGTTTTAAAACAAACGTACTCACTGGTCGAACACAAGAGAGGCGAGCTCGTCTTCGCTGCAAAAGCTTCTCAATTAGCCACTAATTGCCTCGCCTTAACGAGCAGGACTTTTTCTCTGCACTAATGAAGCTGGTGGCAGGCGCAGTGAGACTGTGTATTAGCGCGCTGCTACTCACGGTGTGCGTTTTTAAAAATATATTTTTTTTTATAAAGACAGAAAAGCAAAGAGAAGCAGGGCAGAGATCTGATGAGTCGGGCCGTCAGCTCATTTCAGCGAGCTGTTTGACATTCTCTGGAAGGAATGTGTGGATGGATTACGCTGCTGGCTGCTACAGTCACTTTCCAATCAGGCCCCACTTTGTCTTCACCCCCCCCCATCTAATCCACACAGGAATGACCATCTCTGCAAAATGAGAATGAGGCCAGAAGTCAGGCGTGTTGTGCTTTACTTTTATAGAGATGCATGTTTTTTTATGCGATATTTAATATAAACTGACTTTTTTTTAATGAAGTCTGTGCAGCAGAAAAAAAAAAAAGCTTATTGTTATGCACAGGGTGCCTTTCTGAGTGCAAATGGAAACTTTACGTTCTACCTAAAGAGGTGATGCAAAGCAAACGAGATGAAACACGCTGCGTGAAAAACCACTAAGTCAAAACAGGTATAGCGTGCACAATGAGTCAAAAGTCCTATTAGTTGGAATCTAAACCTAAATTATTTGTATTCTTAAGTTATTATCTTGGAGTTTAAACCTGGAAAGTCAATCAATCAATCAATATAACTTTATTGTCCATAACATTCCATGAGATGGAGATTTATCTTTGACATCTGGCTCATACATACAACAACACAAGTTAAAAATGCCACAACTTTAAAAAGCTTTGCTAACCCAATAAAACCAATTCTAAAATACACAATACATTAAAAACATTAAAAAACATCTCAGCAGACAGCGGTTTAAGTGAGGCATACGTGTAAATAGGACCCTGTTAAGGACACTCACAGCAGAGGGAACAAATGGCTTTTTGTACCCATTTTTTTTTGCCAGAGGAACCAGCAGTCTTCTGCCAGATGGTACCAACCTGAATAATGGTTGCAGTGGATGAGTTGGGTCTTTGTAAACCTGGCTTGCCTTTTTTTCTAGAACCTGACTATACAGGTCTGTAGGTAGCCTTTGTTGATGACCACTGATTTGGGACAACGTGTTCCCGACTCTGACTAGAAGGTTCCCATACCATGAGACATTATTAAAAGAAACAACATTTTCAACATGTGACCTGTACACCAATTATAAAGTATTTTTGCTAGCATAAGCTCCTTAGCTTATATAGAAGGTAGAGATGTTTTCTGGCTTTTTTGTAAATACAGTCAGTGTTGGGCTCAAAGGTCAACTTATCAATTATTGTTCCGAGTTATTTGAATTCAGTCACCTGCTCTCTTTCCTGCCCTTTTTATAACAGAAGGTCTGAATACAGGTTTAGTGCTCGCTGCTCCCCATCTACCTCCCAGACGAAGTTCCTTGGTTTTACGGACATTAAGGTCCAGAAGGCTGACAGCTGAGCTATGAGCTAGGGGTAGGCGTGGTTACTGGTGTCTTTCAGACCAGCAACTAGGACCATATCATCAGCATACTTAATTAATGTGAAGTCTTTGTTGTTGTGCTACAACTCATTTATGTATAAAGAGAATAAAAGTGGTGATAGTACACAACCCTGTGGAATACCAGTATTCAAAACCCTCTGGGAAGAAGTGGCTGTAGAGGAGATGTCTGGACCTCCCAGATAAGGTTCAGAACAGCCACAGGTTTCTCACCACCAAACTAACATGGCTGCTTCATACACAAAGTGTTAGTAGCTACTGTAATAAACTGGTTGTTTGCACTCGATGGTTTATAGCTCATTAACTTAGTCACAACGGATGGTAAAAACATCTATGTAATAAGGAACATGTTGCTACAGTGTTTAACCTGGTAATGAGCACAAATATAATCATCAGCCTCAATGGTTTTGTCAGTGACTGCTGGACATGGGAAAAAGGGACCTCAGTGACCGTAAATGAAGAAGTGGGTAACAATAATGGATGGATGGTTTTGTTTTTCAGTCGTCATGTTTTGAAGGTGCACTTATCTTAAAAGGCATTTTAGATTTTCAGAAACGTCAGAAGTCTTGGTGATCGTCTGGCTTTCTTGTCCATACATAATCCGAGACGACTCATCCTGCGCTCGTATTTGTTGATGTTTACAACTTTTACGTTACACTAATGGCATCTGAACAGAAAAGCGGAAATAATTAAGTTCCAAATAAAAAAGTTAAACTTAAATCCACTTTAAAGTTAGATTTCTGACTTAATATGATAAGAACATCAAACATAAGCTTAACTCCATCCACCAGTCATCTTGTTCTGGTGTCGGGTCTCGGAGCAGGACAAAGTTCAGGAATGCAAACAACCAGTTAATTACAGCAGTTACCAACAATTTGTGTAGGAAGCAGCCATGTTGGATTGGTGGTGAGAAACCTGTGACTGTTCTGAACCTTGTCTGGGAGGTCCAAGCATCTCTTCCCATAGCCACCTCTTCCCGGAGGACTCCAAGACGTTCTCAGGTCAGCTGAGAGACATAGTGCCTCCAAGCATGTCCTGTGTCTTCACTGGGGTCTCCTCCCAGCTTTCCTAGTGGAGGTGTCCAGGGTCCATCCTGACCAGATGTCTGAATCCCCTCAGTTGGCTCCTTTGGATGGAGGAGCAGCAGTTCTCCTACCAGTATGCCCTGGAGAACTGAACTTCTCACCCTATCTCTAATGGAGTCTAGCTACCTTAGAGAAAACTCCTTTAGACCTCCTGGATCCACAATCTTGTTCTTTTAGTCACTTCCCAGAGTTGCTGACCACAGGTGAGGGTAGGAACAGACTGACTGGTAAATAGAGAACCTCTCCTTGCAACTCAGCTCCCTCTTCACCACAACTGACCAGCACAAAGTCCCCAATATTGCAAATGCTTCACCAATCAATCAGTTAATCTCCATTTTCTTCTCACTCGTGAACAAAACCCAGAGATATCTGAACTCCTCCAGTTGAGGTAGCTCCTTACTCCCAACCCGAAGAGGACAGTCTACCCTGATGTTCTGCATGATTAGCAATATTGTACGATTATGGTAAGTTCATATCTGAGAATCTTCTGGCCAAAATAAATCTTCTCATGACTAAAGTTTGCTTGTTTGAACAGTGAGATCACAAAGTTCCAGGATTTTGTTTCCAAAAAGGACTAAATTAAAAGCACAGGGTTTTAACTTGGCTGCAGTCGAGTATCATCACTGGGTGATGACCCAGAGTTTCCAATCTTCGAGCTTGGGCTCAAGAGCTCCTCCTTTAGCTTGAGTCCTCAATATTCTTAGTAACGGTCAAACTGTCAGAGCTGATTTGCTCTGTGGAGTCTGGATGAGGAGAACATTCTCTACAAATTTCCGTAAGACGTCAATTTGTGGTACGTGATAAAAATAGAGGATTTGGAGTTGAACAACCCGTCCACAAAGTGTAGTGAGATTTTCTTCTTAAATCTTTTTGCATTAACATGAAGTGAGCAAGAAAACAAATCAAAAAATTTTTTCCCAGTAAAAAAAAAAAAATTCAGAGGTTTGTTGAAACTTTTCTAATGCAATACAGTGATTCCCCTATATTACTTGCCTTGGCAGGGCGCTCATATCTTCCGTGATATTCGTCGATGGTTGGGGATGGAGACGGAGGCACATCTGCGTTGCGTGTTGATTGTACTGACAGTTTGAGCATGCAGGGAGAGGTGGGGGACGGTTCAGTGTGAGGGAAACTGAGCGCTACCTTCATGGACATAGCTTTTTTAGATAGCGCGTCTGTATTGAGCGTCGCTAACGTACCAAGTGTTTCCCCTACCATTATACAAGTGGGGCGCACCACCCTGTCAACAGAACCGAACACCCCATCTACAGAACTCCCCCTCCCCCATCCAACTGTCGGCACTGACGTAACGCTAAACTAGCAGCTCACAATACAGGTGCGCTAGCTAAAAAGCTAAAAGGCAGCCCCTTCCCTTATGCTAAACCCTCACGCTGACACCCCGCCCCCAACACACACACTTAAACTTTTGGTACAAACAGCTAACGGCTCAGATGTGTGTCTGTGTTATCTAGGGGAAACACTATTACTGCTACGTCGGGGCTGGGAGTTGTTGACGGGGTGGGGTGTTGGTAGGCAGGGCACTCTGTCCTGCTGACAGGGCGGGCGCCCTGTTTGTATAATGGTATGTGAACTCTGCAATAACTAAGGTCAAACAAGTGGTGCCTTTGTCTCTGAGGGATTTAAACAGTGAATGTTTGTAGTTTTTGAGTTGAGTGTTTTCTGGCATGGAACTGAATAAAAAAAATGCAAGGAAACCTAAATGTTTTTTATGCAAGATATTCAAGTGGATAGGGGTTACACCGTGGAGAAGAACAGAGGGAGTTTTATTTTATTGTTTGAGACAGTTTTTAAGCAAGATAAAAACTAGAATGCATAATTCTCTCAATAGATAGGGGTGTCCGGTTTACATATTTATGGTGGCAGCCATCTTGGAATTTGACTTGGCAATCCAAGTGCCCCATCTTACACCTAGATGCAGCCACACGCTAAAATGAAGATATCTCACTTGTTTTTCAAGTTATTACATGCAAAACACAGACAGACAGATGAATGGTATTTAAACAACAACAACAACAACAACAACAACAAGTTATGTGTTGTCACCATTGTATGGGAACATACAATGCCGAAATTGAATCTCTGCATTTAACCAATCCACCCCCAGGTGGAGCAATGGGCAGCTATTGAAAGTGCCTGGGGAGCAACTGGGGATAGCGTGTGCTGCTCAGAGACACTACAAGATGTGCAATGAATGGGGATCAAACCTGGGACTTTCAAATCCCGAGTTGGCTGCCCTGCTTCTAGCCCATCTCTGCCGCTATAATTCCCTCTCTTCACTCTGTGACGGCGGGTAGCAACAGACAACTGGAGTCATTGCTGTTCATTTCAACTGGTTTACTCTTTTAGGCTCTCCACTTACCGTCTGTAAAATTCAAGGTGATTGAGATCAGACCTGGAAGTGGTCAGTAGAGTAATTCAAAGTTCGCTGTTCCCATCTGGGCCGGTACATTAGACGTGCATCCGCCATCTCTAGATTCAATCACTCTACATCTGATTTATGTTCCTCGAGGCAAAAGACAGAATAAAGTAGTTTGTCTGGAGTATTATAGTTGACACTTAGATCCATCAGTCAGGAAAACATGGCTAATTGAAAAATAATGATGCCTCATAACTTGGGGTTTGAGCGGCATTTGGGAAATCACCTGAGCAGACTACAATTCATCACGTTCTCGTCTCCGTCTTACAGAAACTAAGCAGTCTCTAATTCCTCTTGGGCTGAGCGGCGCTCTGCCTGAGCCAAAAGGGCTGAGCTAACAGGGACACATAACATATTACCCCCCTGCTCCCATCTTTTCGCTGCCATTCAAAGCAACCCAACACCCCTGACACATGCTCTCCCTCCTAGCCTGACGGCCAAGCAAAACACCTGGCAGCTGCAGGAGAAGGGTGCCGATTTCACAGCGGCTGCCAGGAGGTCAGCTGAGTCTCCACCGCCACGCAACTTACATGTGTGTCAGCGACGGGCGGTATGGAGGCATCGCAGCAGGTGGGGATGCATGCAAGTGACAAAGCAGTGGTGGAATAAGAGTTTCATATACAAGTAGTGACAGACAGCTCAGTCTGGACACTAAAGATCCTGGCTGGGCTACTCCGGCGCTTCTGGAAACATTCATAACCTCACGGTTAACCGCATGGGGGCGAGTTAACGTGTTGTATTTTATTTGGGACCTGTGCTCTGCCTGATGCGTTTCCCTGCTGAGCGCCATCATTCCCTTGGCTGAAGCTGTTTGTATGTCAGAGGCCAAGGCTGGTGCTGAGAGCTGGATGGATGGGCTCCAGGGGTCACAGACTGTTTTTGACCACATCACAACACAGGGAGCACGGTGAAAAAACAAAATAGTGGAGGTAGTAAAGGAACAGCGTTTCTGCAGAATCAGTTAACCAAATGTAATGGTTTTTAATGTCATGTAAGGCCTCAATTTGTGCTTCAAGGTGGAGGTGGGATTGCATCATGGATCGGCTCTGAGCCCCTTCTTGTTTGCTCTGGTGATGGACCAACTAACAGATGAGGTCAAGCAGGAATCCCCGTGGACTATGTTTGCAGATGACATTGTGATCTTTGGTGAGAGGGAACAGGTGGAAGTAAACTTGGAGAGGTGGAAGTATGCACTTGAAAGAAGAGGAATGAAAGTCAGCTGTAGTAAGACAGAGTACATGTGTGTGAATGAGAGTGAGGCTGGTGGAACAGTGAGGCTACAAGAAGCAGAGGTCACAAAGGTACAGGACTTCAAGTACTTGGGGGTCCACTATCCAGGAAAAAGGGGAATGTGGGGTAAAAAGTGAAAAGGGGAGTCCAGGCAGGATGGAGTGCATGGAGAAAAGTTTCAGGAGTAATTTGTGACAAAAAGGTGTCAGCAAAGGTCAAAGGAAATGTTTACAAGACAGTGGTGAGACCAGCTACATTGTATGGTCTGGAGATAGTGGCATTGACAAATAGACAGGAAAAAGAACTGGAAGTGGCAGAAATGAAGATGCTGAGGTTCTCCTTAGGAGTGACAAGGATGGATAAGATCAGGAATGA
>JAVCKU010000088.1:3445978-3457989 GCA_032273985.1 Hypsolebias coamazonicus
TCCAGAAAGAGAGCGAAACGTTTTCCTATTATAAATAAAGTCCAGTTGTTTCTGTATTGAACCTTTTTTGATTTCACATGTCAAAGGTACAAAAAAAAATTACAAATACAAAACAGGTTGAGCAGAGTAATTAAAGACAATGGCATACTGAAGAAATGTGGTCACTTTGTCCTCTAGCAGTCTAAGCCTATAGGTCAAGGGTTTTTTTGTCATTTGCATTATTTGTGGTACATGTGGTGGAACAAAATTATGTATACAAGGTCCCAGTTCCATCAAAAAAATTATATATTGTAAAGAAAAACAGTAATAAGATCTACGATATGAACTAAGGAATACGCTAAAATCAGTGGTTAACTGGAGCCAGATCCTGCTGGAACAAGATCTGGGAACTCTTTAATTTTGACCGCTCGGATCTGCCAACTCCGCCCCTAAAAGTTCAGTCATCAACTAGAGGAGACGTTGCCCTTAACTCTGTGGACCCAGTCTGTCGATGTTCCAGCCGCAGCACGCACGGCTCACCATCGACACACTCCTTCGAGTGGGAGGAGGAGAGGAGCTTCTAGACAGGGGGGGGGTGAGGACGGAGCGAAGTTCTCTTCTCCTCCTCTTCAAATATTGTCCCTACAGTGGCGCTGTGCACTGAAAAACACCCCCTTTCCTCCTCTCAGACCCCCGAAACAGAAACAATCATTTATTCTACAGAATAAATAAATGTCCTGCGACAGTGCACATTACACACAGAAACGTCTCCAGACAGCTCTACTGTGCTGCTCCTGGAAACTCTAGGGACCGCAAGTAAACCTCAGTCTGAGAGCGAAGTGCTCGGTTAGGAAAATGTAAAACTATAAAATCTGTAATATAAGATGGAGCTAGGTTGTTCAGAGCTTTGTAAGTACGAAGAAAGATTTTGAATTGGACAGGGAGCCAGTGGAGAGAAGCTAAAACTGGAGAGAGATGATCTCTCCCACTAACTCCAATTAAGACTCTGGCAGCAGCATTTTGGATCAACTGGAGACTTTTTAAAGAAGTTTTTGGACACCCAGATAACAAACCATTGCAACAGTCCAGTCTAGATGTGACAAATGCATGAACCAGTTTTTCTGCATCCTTTTTAGATGTTTCTAATTTTAGTGATATTACGCAGGTGGAAGAAGGTGGTTCTAGTAAAATTTTTAATGTGGGGGTTAAAAGACATGTCCTGAACAAAAAAACACCAAAGTTTTTAACATTAGAGCTGGAGGCCAGATTAATGTCATCCAAGGAGGGTGAAAGACTGAAAAATTAATTCCTAAGATGCTCGGGTCTAAAAACTAAAACTTCAGTTTTGTCTGTGTTCAAAATCAGAAAATTTAGGGTCATCCAGGTTTTTATGTCTTTAAGACATGCTGTAGTCTAAGTAGCTGATGAGATGGAACAAATCTGACTGGATGGTGTCGAATGCAGACTGTAGAAGCTGGAAAGCCTTGGCAACTATTCTAGATCTACAATAAACAACTGTATCATCGACAAAGAGATGAAAGGAGGTGCCAGGAACGAAACTGTAAAGAGACAGTGTGTAGAAGAACAGAGGCAGGTTTTTCTTATTTTTTTGTCCGAGTCGGAGCAGAGTGATGACCCTCAGGAGCAAAGGCAGTAGATTTTTTCCAGTGCCAGGTGCAATGGTGAAGTCATTAATTTCCTCAATTGATGGGGGGGTGGTGATTTACAAATAAAAATGGTGGTGGTCACCTTAGATTTTAATGACCCAACATTCGAAAGGAAGCTTTTTAACATCAAGTTGCTCATAGAGAACGCACAGATAGAAGTCCCCTCGTTGCACCGTGATGAGTGACAACATGAGTCTTTCATAAAGTCTCTTATTACAGCATACAAATGGGAAAGTATTTTATTAATTTAACCTTTACTTAACCAGGCAAATCCCACTGAGATCACAGATCCCTTTAGCAAGGGAGGCTGAGGCCAGAAGAAAGCCTAACATGCATGTTTTTGGAATATGGGAAGAAACCGGAGTACCTGTGAACAACCCACGCAAACACGAGAAGAACATGCATACACACTGAAAACCCCCCGATAGTCTTACTGTTGCTGTAAACAAACACCAATCTCAGTTATAACGATTGTACAAGGCTTAGTTTAAAACAGAACCGTGTCAGAACGCCTTGTAGAAAATCAGAGCAATGTACTTTCCGTGTTTGTTGCATTCTCTGTTAAATGTTGCCCTTCAGCTGCAGTTCTCTTCCTATGCAGTAGGTGTCACTAATGAGAAAATAACATTAGATTGCAGGATAGGCACTAAAAACAAACCTAACTACCGTCTTATAACGTCAACTTCAACTGTAGGTTGATGCATGACCCACATAGACAACTTTCTTACAAAGTTTTGGTTTAAAACTGGAAATGATCCAATTTTACCAACACAAAGATATAAATGTGCATACAATACGTTATACGCCCATTGACAAACTATTATAGAAAATGGACTGTACTTGTATACTGTATCACCTTTCTATCTTATCAAGATACTCAAAGCTCTTTACAACACAACCTGTGCCCTCATTTACCCATGCATACAACACTCTAATAGATCTGTATAAAGAATAATTAGTTTTTTATCACATTCATACACCGACGGGACATACATCGAAGGCAGTGAGGGGTTCAGTGTCTTGCCCAGGTACACTTCAGCAGTAACTGCTAGTGGAATCGAACCCCCAACTCTCCCATTGAAGGACGACTGCTCTTACACGTCCAAGCTCCCCATTGACAACCATTATAGAGCAATCTATAGCAATGGCCTGGACAAGCAAAGACCTAGTATAACCTTGGACCTTGATTTGTGACCTTAGAGCTGGGATGATAAAAAGATTATGTAACATGTTTTCTAGTGGTGGTACAAATGTTTATCAAGTTTTGCTAGATTATGTTGAGCGGACCAGAAACTAAGACCCGGACAAGCAAAGACATAGTATAACATTTGGACTTAATTTGAGATCTTGACCTTGAGGACAGGGTGATGGATATTTTGCAACACACTGCGTAGTGGAGGTAGAAATATGCAACAAGTTTCATTCAATTATATTGAGTGGATTAGAAGTTATAGTCTAGACGAGCAAAGACCTTGTTTTACTTTGACCTTGAATTGCGACCTTGGAGGAGTGGTAATGAAAAATATACGGGACACAGATAGTAATGATGCACAGGTGTAGCAAGTTTAATTGAATTATCTTGAGGAGTTCAGAAGTTAAGACCCGATCAAGAGAAAGTCAACAGACATATGGACAGAGACATAATCTGTACATTTCTTGACCGGCGTATTAAAAAAAAAAAAAAAACACAATGAAGAATCTACATCATCTCACAGCTGTAGCATGCATTCCCCAGTTCGTGTATCGGTACTAATCTGTGAATTTTTAAATTTATAATATCTATGTGAAATGAAACTACGTCCGACGCTACGGTGAAAACAATCCAGAGCTTTTGAAACTGGTCAGACTCCTCTCGTGTCCTTCATGTCACCCTTGCCGTCCCTGCCCTGTTCCCCAGTCCCTGCCTCGACGTGCGAACATCTCTTCCATTACTGCCCTTGACACTGTGGCCGATTGGATTCTTATCAGCCATCTGTAGTCCCAACGCTCGGCCCGTGCTATCTCTCGTCACAGCCTAATTGAATCCCAAGTGTTGGAAGTGTGGTGATACACTGACTGCATCGTGTCACTGCCAATAGATAAGGATTGCTGCTGGACCACAAATCACAACCGGGACAGGTTGATAAAGGGGTGACAAACATTTAGGGTTGGCGCTGTGTCTGCAGGACTTTAGATTGAGAAATAATGGATACTCCCCATTACTGAGAAGGTTGTGTTCATATCCAATCATCCTATTTCCCATAATCCTGCTGTGCTCAGAGGGGTGATTGGTTGAACGTTAACCAAGGGGAAAGTAGGGCAGGTTGTTCTTTTCCAGCATCTTCTACATTATACAAGAAGGATAAATTCAATGTTTGCTTATTTTGGGAGGGGGGTTAAAGAGCGCCTACCTTAGCAGGCCAAATCCTTTCTTTTTGGTTTTCTTCTCCAGCTCATCCCCATAATCCTCGGCTTTTTTCTTGCCCTTGCTTTTCTTCTCTTTCTTCTTCGCTTTGGTTTTCTTTGTTACCTTCTGCTCTTCGTCAAGATCCTGGCGAGAGGAAGTGCTGGCGGGTGTTTCGTTGCCTGAGCTGTAGTCGGACCCGTCGTCATCTAAGGGAGTGGGGATATACAGGTCAAAGACAGACAGGGAGGCGTGGTTAAAAGGTCAAAGTAGATCTATAGATGGACCTGGTAGAAATGTTCAACAAGAGTTCTGCATACGGTACATTACACGCCCATCGACAAACTATTATACAGCAACCAATGACAATGGACCGATTGCCTCCAAGCAATACCAGCTCAACAAAAAATATCTACTGAATGAAGAAAACCAGAAAAATGTTAGTGAAATAAATCTGAAAGGTACAAACTAATGGCCACAGAAGAAAAATCAATCTGACCCTGACCTCAGAGAGTTCAAGATCCCATATATTAGTGATGCAAATATAAAGTTTTGTTCATATATACTATATGAGAAGCTGTGGCCTAGAAGAGAAAATACCTTGCTTGGCATTTGACCTTGCTTTGTGACCTTGACCTTGGTGATGAGAAGGGTATGCAACCCCTCATAGAGTAATGGTTCATATGAAGTTTCATTAAATTGTCTTGAGCTGGTTAGAGTTTATGAGCCAGAGAAGCAAATACGTTATTTTAACTTTGACCTTGATTTTTGACCTTGGTGATGTTAAGGGCATGCAACTCCTCATCTAGTGACCATTCATGTGTGTATGAAGTTTCATTTAATTGCTTTGAGTTGGTCAGAGGTTATGATCCAGACAAGCAAATACTTGTTTTAACGTTGATCTTGATTTTTGGCCTTGACCTTGGTGATGAGAGGGGTATGTAACCCCTCATCTAGTTTTTTCTTTCAACCTTTATTTAAACAGGGTTATGTGTGTATGAAATTGTGCTAAATTGTCTTGGGCGGGTCAGAGGTTCTGTTCTCGATAAGCAAATAACTTATTTCACTTTTGACTGATTTTTGACCTTGACCTTGGTGATGAGAAGAGTATGCAACCCCTCATCTAGTGACCTTTCATGTGTGTATTAAGTTGTGTTAAATTGTCTTGAGCTGGTCAGAGGTCACACTCCCAACAAGCAAATACCATATTTTAACTTTGACCTTGACTTTTGGCCTTGACCTTGGTGATGAGAGGGGTATGTGACCCCTCATCTAGTGACCATTTATGTGTGTATGAAGTTGTGTTAAATTGTCTTGAGCACGTCAGAGGTTATGTTCCCAACTAGCAAATATGGTATTTTAACTTTGACCTTGATTTTTTTTTTACCTTGACCTTGATGATGAGAACGGTATGCAACACCTCATACAGTAATGATTCATATGCGTATCAAGTTTCATTAAATTGGCTTGAGCTGGTCAGAGGTTATGTTCCCGACAAGCAAATACTGTATTTTAACTTTGACCTTGATTTGTGACCTTAACCTTGGAGCTGGGGTGGTGGGGAAATTTCCGAGACACTCCGTGTATTGACGATGCATAAGTGTAAGATTTAATTTCATTTAATTATCTTGTGTGGATCAGAAGTTACGGGCAAAACAGTAGAAAGTTTACAAATAAAAACTGAGCTGTGTCCATGTCAGATTTGATTTAAAGCATTAAAAACACTTTCGTGAAGGTCTTTTGAGTCCAACTCATGCTAAATTGAATATATATTTGCAACTTTCTATTCACAAAATGTGTATAAATCAACCCTTATATTCACATAAAATGTCTATTTCACATTGTAGTTGTACCCAACCACATGTATGAGCCATGGAGAGGTGAAGCATAAAAAAAATGCTGTTCTAAGATATAAAGTTGTTCTTTCCAAATTGCTGAGTGGATAAAATCGTGTAGCATTTCATTAAAGTACTTAGGCCGAGCACCGTCTCCTGTCTTGGCAGGCCTCTGGCTCTTTTAGAGTGCCAGAGCGTTATAAAGCCTCAGGGTTGAACGTCAGCATTGCGGTCTCTAATTTAAAATGGATATAATGCCCAGAAAGACTTGTATATTATAATATCTGCAGTATTAAAGAGGCACATTCCCTCTGGTGCAGAGATCTGTTTCAGCTTTTTTCTTGTTGAGTGTAGAAGTTCAATACAAGTCTGTTTTAAAGTCAAAATTTAAAGTTTTACCATCTTCCGAAGGCCCGTCGTAGGATTTGTCAATGGCGATGCGGAAGCTCTGGTTGCATCCTCGCCCTCGGACCATGTGCGGGCGTGGGCGGTGGATCGGCACTTGAGCTTGGCTGTGCTTCTGCTTGGCCTCGGACACAGCGGTCTGGAGGCTCTCCAAGGAACTGGACTTCATGAGACCAAGGGTTGGACCCAGCGCTTCTTCGTATGAGAAATCTTTGAGAGAAAAGACACAAGGAAGGGTATGAGGTTCTGAACAGATGCACTGAATGGAAACTTTAAAGGACTTCAGCATTTATGGGGAACTTGAAGAATGAATGGTAAACATTCTGATTCAAGTTGATAATTTAAAGAAACCCCATAATCCCTTAAGAGCAGTGGTGGGATACATTTGGTACCAAAGGGCCTAATCAAGATAACGCAATCAAAGGGCGACTTGAATAGAAAAATCTATATTTAATACAGAGCTGGAAGACTTTTTTTCAGGCATTTTCTTGTTGTTCCCCAAAACCCTTAGTGAATAAAAGACATATCCAATAATAAAAGACATACTTTATGTCAACTGGATCTTGTGACAATATATTAGCCTGAAAATGCAAAAAAGAACAAAAGTTACCCATTTGTCCATTTTCTTCTGCTTATTCCTAAGTCGGGTCACGGGACAGCAGCTTGAGCAGGGAGATCTATGTCCACAGCCACCCCTCATGGGAGACCCCAAGGTGTTTCCAGGGCAGCTGAAAGACAGACTCTAAGCTGACCTGGGTCTTTCCTGGGGTCTCATCCCAGTTGGACATCCCTGGAAATCCACTAGGAAGGTGTCCAGGACACATCTATACCAGATGTCTGAACTACCTCAACTGGCTCCTTTGGATGTGGAGGAGCAACGGTTCTACTCCGAGTCTCTCCTGGAGAACTGAACTTCTCACCTTATCACTAAGGGAGAGTCCAGCTATCCGCCAGAGAAAACTCGTTTAGACCGCCTGGATCCAGGATCCTGTTCTTTCAGTCTCTACCCAGAATTTATGACCATAGGCAAAGGTAGGAACGTAGACCGACCGGCTTCTCCTTTCACCACGATAGACCGGCACAGACTCCACAATACTGCAGAAGCTGCACAGATCCGTTGTGGATCTCATGCTCCATCCTTCCCTCAATCGTGAACAAAACCCTGAGATACCCTAACTCCTCCACTTGAGGCATCCCAAAAATATATATATTTGCTTTTAGGAGTCTTGAAGGCTCAGTCTTAAACGTTTTTCAAGTATTTGTCCAAGTCAAATTTTTTTTTAGACTTGGGCTAGATGGAGATTGCCCGTGGGCCACTTTTGGCCGTCGGGCCATAATGTGGCCCACGTCTGTCCTGGAGCACTTTAACTTCCATTATTTTCTAGCCTTTAAACATTTCTCACTTACATAACAGAGAAAAGATGGAAAAGGGAAGCCTGACTGAGATTTCCTCTAAATTGGATATGCAGCCGCTGCTAAATTGAGATGGAATAATCTTATTGAGATCATAGGCTTTTAGCAAAATCCAGCCAAATGCTAACAAAACATTACATTTGTACACATCTCCTAGAGTTATACTTCCTTATTTAATTAACGTGCATCTGCATTAAACTCTGAGAACCAACTCGCTCTACAATTTAATTTGGTTTCTTAAGAACTGCAATAGTTGGAAGATGATATTCCAGAGGAGCAGGAGAGGATCTTATGTTAATAATTCATGTTGTTTGTGTGTCGTAACGTTCACTGCATTACCTCCGAGTGTAATTAATCTCTGGTAAACGGCTGAAACGTGGAGGTTACACTCATCAAATCTCCCATTTCCTTTTTTTAAAACCCCTCATTGAATCTTTTGCAAGGAGAATTTCTCTTGCAACAACTCGTGTCTACAAAAGAATCGACACAAAGAAGAAAAAGACCTCACTGCGGTCCTTTTTTAAAAGTTTGCATCTTTGATTATATAAAACGAGAGCGCAGCAAGTGCAGACAAGAATGAAGACTGTTAGGAAAAAGGAAGAGCAGGTCTTGTGGTAGCGCGATAAGATAACACTTGGTTTGTCCTCAAGTTGTCCAGTTTACTTACAGATTGGTGTCATGGCATTATACACCCGTCAACAAGTTGGCTGCTATACAGCAATCTATAGCAGCGGTCTGGACCTTGACCTTAGCTGGGGTGATGAAAAGTGTATGCAACCCTCCGTCTAGAGTTGATACTACAAATGTGTATCACTTTTAGTTAAATTGTCTTGAGCAGATCAGAAGATATGGGCCTGAACAAACAAAGCTTATGTTTTTGACCGTTATTTGTGACCTTGACCTTAGCTGGGGTGTTGAAAAGTGTAAGCGACACTCAGTCTAGTGCTGATACAAATGTGTATTGTGTTTTGTTGAATTGTCTTGAGCTTATCAGAAGTTATGGCCCCAATCAAACAAAGCTTGACGTAGCTATGACCTTGATTTGTGACCTTGACCTTAGCTAGGGTGATACTAAGTGTATGCAACACATTGTCTAGTGTTGATGCAAATATGTATCATGTTTTGTTTCATTGTCCTGAGCGGATCACAAGTTAGGGCCCGGAAAAACAAAACTTGTATCTTTGACCTTGATTTGTGACCTTGACCTTAGCTGAGGTGATGAAAAGTGTATGCGACACTTTGTCTAGTGTTGATACAAGTGTGTATTATGTTTGGTTCAGTTGTTCTGAGCGGATCATAAGTTAGGGCCCGGACAAACAAAGCTTGTTGCAACTTTGACCTTGATTTGTGACCTTGAAATTAGCTGGGGTGATAAAAAGTGTATGCGACACTCTGTCTAGTTTTATACAAATGTGTATCACGGTTACTTCAATTGCTTTGAGCGGATAAGAAGTTAGGGCCCGGACAAACAAAACTTGTTATCTTTGACCTTGATTTGTGACCTTGACCAGGGGTCATTAAAAGTGTGGCACTCCGTCTAGCAATGATGGATACATGTATCAAGCCTCATTGAATTATTTTGAGTGGATTCAAAGTTATGGGCGGAACAAGAGGAGTTTACAGATGTACGGACAGATATTATACCGTAATACGTCCACACTTGAAGAGAGTAAATATTCAAAAAACAAAAAACTTTTAAAGACCCTAAAAAAAAAACACTGTTCAAACCACTTTAACATACAAAAGTCTGGCTGCATGGACGAACAATCAAAAGAAATTTGAAGGATTTTAAAAGTTATGCACAGTATAGTAGCTATACACACACATCCAAAAATATAAATTCTAAGAGGAAAAAAGAAGGGATGAAGGAGTTAGAGAGGCAACCTGGTAGAACTATGGAAACAAAGGATCGTGGGTGAACACAGATAGGGTACAAAATGAAACCATCCTCAGGTTTGGCCTCCAACTGGAGAGAGGAGGAGAGCAGTGATGGAGGAAGGAGTGAAGGCCATTCAGCCAGAGGATGGAGAGCAGAGGGAGGTGCCAGGAGAGGACGGAGGAAACAGGAAGAGAGGACGTAACTGCCATGACCAGCATTCATGCTCTGGAAAAAAAAATTGAAGGACAGGTGAGTAAGGAGGGTTAATTCATCAGCGGCGTTTTCTGAAACGGAACAGGAAAAGGAACGGACTTCTTGCATCACGGCACTTCACCTTCAGATCTTAAATAAAGCTCTTTTTAAATAAAAAAGGGTAAAAGTGAAACCGAAGCAGCGGTAGAGTCAGAGGGGGAGGAAAACTAAGCCAAGCGTCGCTGCCTTTTAAGTCTCAAATTGACTTTCTGAGAGGAAGTGGGATTTATGGCGAATAAGGGGTTATAAATAGAGAGGCGGGAGCGCTCAGGAATAAAACGCTCAATTTGAGAGACAGGATTTGTGTCACAAATGTAATTACGGCTGTCCAGCTCACAGCCTGATAGAATTAAGCTCCTTGCCAGGGCGCCGCGGCACTATACGGCGAAGCCGTGTGTGCCTGAGCACATGCATATCCATTACAAAATGTTTGAATCTGGTTCCAAGTGAAAGAAATAGTCACAACCCTGCCAGTGCGAGATAGCCATGTGTGTCCTTGACCGCCTTAGATGAAACGGAAATACGAGAGCAAGTCTCTTTTGCTGGAGTGTGTTTGGGTGCGCTCGCTCCATGCAAGTCAGCCGTCTGCGGCTGGAGGTAAATGAATAATGAGGGTTTAATAGGACGGACGAGTGCGGGGAGAGGTGGCTATCATCGCCAGCTCGATCCAGTGGAGGGTGAAATCAGCGTTTATCACATATCGCTGCCCGCTGTGCCAGCAGATGCTCTCGCCGACCCGCTCGCATCGTGTCTGCCTGATTGCCGCTGATTCAAGCTGGTGCACATATTTGACAAACAACCGAACAGCCCAAAAAAAAAAAAAAAAAAAAAAAGGACCGGTTTGACGGGAAATGCCCTTCACAGCTGCGACGCTCAATCCAAGATCAAGCGTTGAAACGATGGTTTCGCTTTTTAGATCACATATCATTAGCAGACAGTGGGTTTCAGGAGCATTTTAAGCATTTTAGATATGCACGAAGGCCAAATAACAAAAAAAAAAAGATTGACATTAAGATTATTCTAATTTACCGTTACTGATGTGAACACTTTTTCATATCGTCTAATGCAAGAGTATCCCATCATGGTGCTTGAGGGCCACTATCCTGCTTGTTTTAACTGGGGTTTTTTTTTTTTTTCCCTCCGTTAAAAAAAACCAAAACCCATTAACAATTGACTCAAATCATGGGTGATAGAGCAGAGAAACATCTAAAACATGAAGGATAGTGGCTCTCAAGGACAAATATTGGATAGTTAAGTGTAGAACATTTGCTATGAGGCAGATGTGTCCAATCCTTGTACGCGAGGGCCACTATCCTGCATGTTTTACCAGTTTCCCTGCTCTTACACACCAGATTCAATGGCTAAATCACCTTTTTCAAGTTCTGTAGAAACCTGTCAATCACCCATTGATTTAAGTCAGGTATGCTGGAGGAAAGAAACATCTAAAACATCCATAGTAGTGGCCCTCAAGGGCAAGAACTGGACACAACTAGTGTAGAACACTTACTATGAGGCAGATGTGTCCAATCCTTGTACGCGAGGGCCACTATCCTACATGTTTTACCAGTTTCCCTGCTCCAACACACCTGAATCAATGGTTAAATCAAATTTTTAAGTTCTGTAGAAACCTTTTAATCACCCATTGATTGAAGTCAGGTATGTTGGAGCAAAGAAACATCTAAAATATGCAGGACAGTGGCCTTCAAGGACCAAGATCGGATAGTACAAGTGTAGAACACTTACTATGAGGCAGATGTGTCCAATCCTCGTAAGAGGGCCACTATCCTGCATGTTTTACCAGTTTCCCCTGCCCAAACACCTGATTCAATGGTTGAATCACGTGTTCGAGTTACGCATAAACCTGTTAATCACCCACTGATGCAAGTCAGGTATGTTGGATCAGAGAAACATCTAAAACATACAGCGTAGTAGCCCTCAAGGGCCAGAACTGGTCACAAATAGTGTAGAACATTTACAATTAGGCAGGGGTGTCCAATCCTGGACCTCAACGACCACTATCCTGCATGTTTCCCTGCTTCAACACGCCTGATTCAATTCAATTCAGTTAATTTATATAGCACCAAGTCACAACAGAAGTCATCTCAGGGCACTGAACAGAAACATCCATCCATTATCTTTACCCGCTTCTTCCATTTTGGGTCACGGGGGTCGCCGGTGCCCATGTCCAGCAATCACAG
>JAVCKU010000088.1:3500171-3510696 GCA_032273985.1 Hypsolebias coamazonicus
TAACCACAGTTGTAGCATGTTGTGGCTCTGAACACTTTTAATTTAGTGAACAAAGGCGTAAAATGGCTCTTTTGATTATAAAGGTTGCAGACCCTTGGTCTAGGCCATAGCATATTCTATGTATTATCTAACCTGGGCACATTGACCCAGGTACAGTCCAAATTGGGGGTATGCTATGGCCCGTTACACCTCCCTGAGGAGGTGTCCAGGGTCCATCCTTACTAGATGTCTGAACCACCTCAAATGACTCCTCTGGATGGAGGAATAGCAGTTCTACTACAAGTCTTTCCTGGAGAACAGAACTTCACACCCTACCTCTAAGGGAGAGTCCAGATACCCTGCAGAAAAAAACTCATTTAAACCTCTTAGATCCACCGTCTGGTTCTTTAGGTCACTACCCAGAGCTCCTGACCATAGATGAGGGAAGGAACGTAGACCGACAAGTAAACAGAGAGCTTCACCTAACAGCCCAGTTCCCTCTTCACCACAACGGACCAGCTCAGAGACCACAATACTGCAGAAGCTGTGCCGAAGCAGAAATCCCCTCAACATGAGTTCACATTTAAAGCACAGCTCTGTCTGGAAAAACTAGTTTATGGTGTCATTTTAGGTTATTTTAGTCACGTCACATTTATCTAATACAGTTTCTTTATGGTAAGGTCAGACTTTTTGGAATGGGGTTCTATGAGAAGGTTGTGGAAAATTAATGTTTTACGAGCTGTAGACAAGTAGCATACAGTGGGAAATACAGTTTTAATTAGACATGACTGACAAGTTGAAGGCTGGTCTTAGCAGGGACAGTATCGAAGTGGATCTTAAAACTCTACGTAACCTCAAAACTTCAACTCATGGGAGTCGTTTCTTATAAACCGTTACACTTGCGTCCATTTCAGCAGTGATGTATGTAAACATTTGGGTAAGATGAAATGTTTTCATTAATATGATGAAACCCAAAGTCAAAGAGGTCAAAGAATAAAAGTTCAGCTTCTATTTAGAGAGCAGGAGTTTCGTTCAATTAAATTATCTTGAGCGGATCAGAAGTTCAAGATTGTGAACTTTAATTTAAAGTTTTTTTTTCACTTACATTTTTTTTTTTTTTTTTTTTTTTTTTACTTTGGGGCATTTGTTATGATGCATAACCATGACAACAAGTTTTTTTTTTTTTTTAAACAACCAGGAGCAGCTGATAAACATCTCAAAAACTCAAATGCCTCAACTACAGCCCCAAATCCCAAAAAGTTGAAAAGGAGGTGCCGTGGACCAACTCCCATCAACCTGGCAGAGGTGTTTGAGTACCTGACCGCCGAGATACTGGAGCTGGTGGAAAACTCGGCTCGTGACAACGGGAGTACCGGGAACATCCCCCGGCACCTTCAGCAGTCTGTTTGTGGCGACAAGGAGCTCGGCAGACTGCTGGGAGGAGTGTCCATCGCTCAGGGAGGAATTCTGCCCAGGAGGACCGAGAGGCCTGCCGGATCTGACAGCAAGCTGGATCTGGGTGGATGGCTCGGTATCTGTGGCCAGATTATTTGGCTTCTTTGCAGGAGATACTTCTTGCTCACATCTTTCAGCAACTACAACAACTCTTGAATGAAACCTAAGATGATGAGCTACGACAACACAATTTCCCATTGGGATTAATAATGTTTTGGGTTTTTTTTTTTTTTTTTTTTTTTTTGAGTTTTGACCTTAATTTGTGACCTTGACCTCGAAGCATGGGTAATGAATAGTGTATACAACACTCCGGCTAGTGACGATTCACATCTGCGTCAAGTTTCATCAAATTATCTAGAGGCTACGCCGGGACAAGAAAAGGTTTATGGACAGATGGAGACTTCACTAAAATACGTCCATCTTTTGTCGGGTATGAAAAATAAAATAATAATAAAAATGCACCCACAACCACAGAATTTCCACACACAGATACGACTATCACGCACACACTCATGAGAGGGTTTAATCCAGTCGGAGTGTCCAGCTACCAAACAAAGACAGGACTGCTAATCCCAGTCTCCATCAGTGCTCCAGGATGCGTTTCACAAAAACATACACACTTACGAGAAGTGAACTTTGTTGCTCATTTTGGGCGGGGGGCTGTTTGTTTCCAGTCTTTCCAAGGCTCCTTTCAGCACATCGTTCATTTCCTATTAAAAAAAGAAAACAAAAACACAATTAGATAAAGTACATTAACATGATGCAGTAAACAAACCACACAGCAAACATGCAGAAGCCCCCGCCGCCAATTAAACCAATCTAACGCTTCCATCAATCACCTCTGACGATCCCGAGAAGAGAACGACCGCTGAGCTCCTCCGGTGCACCGCTGTCCCTCCGTCACTCCACGTACTGGATGTCCACCTACCTCCTTCCCCCTCCCTCTATACAGCCTATTTTTAAGCCAAATCAACAACCCCAGGGCAGGCAAATCACAAGGAAGACGTAGAGAGAGATGTCGGGGACAGGAAAGACGGTGATGAACTGTTGCGAGACACTCAAACGCAACCAAGGGGAGGGTCAGAGAAACTGTCCCAACTCACTAAAGACTAGAAGGGTGCAATTAGGTCTTTCTGCCTTGTCACTTTCATTGTGTCACCAGCACTAATGACTAAAAAGCTCCCGCCCACCAGCCAACTCCTCGGCAAACCCCCCACCGCCACACCCAACTCCCTTGTGGACCCTCTGCTCCGTACAATAAATATACACTTCATAGCTCTTACACCCACACGTCCATAAATCTGCTGCCAAGCTTACAGTCACATATCATCTCAGCGGAGCTAAAAACATTAAAAAATATTGCATATTTATGAATTCAAAAGCATATGCTGCCTGCACAAATAGTGACCCACTTATCTGGGCAGCGTGAGATTACCCTACAATGAAGTGCACTATGCGGGGGCAGGAAGATGAGCTGGAGGCTTTATTGTTGTTGTGCATCTTTCCACACGACGCCATTAGCCAAGGAACATGAAACAGACATCTACCAGTACATCCAGTTTCACAGGAACTAAACCCAACATATGTGGAACTGGTATAATAAGTGTGATAGGAGAGTACAGTCAGACGAAAGCATAAATGTGCATGTTTTTTTAATGGTATACCATTAGGAGATCATGCCTTAATGCTTAGTGAGTCTAATCTCCAACTGAAAACACTGAATGGTTTAGATGTAAAAAAGCCGCTTCATAAGCCCTGCTGAGCTTGGCCAATCGGTTCTCACCGCATGGAACATCAAACACCAGGAAAACACAAGTGAGGTCAAATGTTGGACAGATTTTTATTGATGAAAAGTTCAAACTTCTAAAAGCGACGTTTTTACTTCTTGGCTTCTGTGACCAATCAAACACTGGAGATGTCATAAGGAACGTTTGCAAATTAGGGCTGCGATAAGTTGTTGTTTACGCAATCTCCATCTTCTTCTACTCATCTGTAGTCGGGTCCAGAGGGAACAGGTCCAGTCTCCACTGTCGGACATTCCACAGGTGTTGTACTGATCCTCCATGTAACACTGAAGGGACGTATTAAACCATGGCAACCCCATAGAGCCTGCGTCTCAGGGTGAATCTCACCCACCTCTGGCGCCCTGCCATGGCAAAGGATTCGTCTTCCCCCCCAAGTCCTCAAACTCTACCCCCTCAAAGGTAGACATATAAATGAGATCCTTGAAGTGCGCCTTCCACCGCTCAACATTATCTCAACTCAACGTTATTAAAAGTCCTTTTATTAAGTAAAAGTTCAGCTGAGACACAACTTTACTATAAAGTCGAGCAAACAAATAAATGTGTTTAGGTGGTTATCTTGTCCTCCCGTGCACGCTCCCGTGGCTACCATTTGGCAGCCAATCGATTTTTGGCACAACACTGGCCCACATTTATGGGTTGTCAGCGGTGACACGTAATAAACGCGACTCATCAGCAATGATGCATAATAGACGTGACTTATATGGCGAAGCAACGTATTTATGGATTTTTCCACTTTATTAGACATATGTGGATTGATGCGACTTATAAGATGGTGCGACTTATAAGATGGTACAACATGTATGGCAGAAAATATGGTAGCTAAAATTGAAGGACTGATGGCTCAGCAGGGCCATCCTCCAAATCTGAGGCCATGGTCCTCAACCGGAAAAGGGTGGATTGCTTTCTTCGGGTTGAGGGTGAGGTTCCGCCTCAAGTATCTCGGGGTTTGTTCACAAGTGAGAACGGAAGGAAGAATGGAGCGGGAGATTGACAGACGGATTGGTGCAGCATCTGCAGTATTGCAGACTCTGCGCCGGTCCGTTGTGGTGAAAAGGAGCTGAACTGTAAGGTCAACCTCTCTGTTCACTGGTCAGCCTACATTCTTACCCTCACCTATGGTCAAGAACTCTGGGTAGTGACCGAAAGCATGAGATCGTGGATACAGGCGGTTGAAATGAGTTTCCTCTACAGGGTAGCTGGACTCTCCCTTAGAGATAGGGTGAGAAGTTCATTTATCAGGAGAAACTCGGAGTAGAATCACTCTCCTTCACAGCGAGAGGAGCCAGTTGAGGTGGTTCGGGCATCTGGCAAGGATGCTCCCTGGGCGCCTCCCTAGAGAGGTGCTTTGGGCATGTCCGACTGGGAGGAGATCCCAGGGAAGACACAGGACACACTGGAGAAACTGTGTCTCTCGGTTTACCTGGGAACATCTTGGAATTCTCCCAGAAGAGCTAGAAGTGCTGGCTGTGGAAAGAGATGTCTGGGCCTCCCTGTTCAAGCTATTGCCCCTGCGACCCGACTTTGGAACAAGCGGAAGCGGAAGCGGAAGCGGAAGCGGAAGCGGAAGCGGAAGCGGAAGCGGAAGCGGATGGATGGATGGATGGATGGATGGATGGATGGATGGACAGACGGCTCGGTAGAACTTAAAAGTCATCCAACAGTTTATCTTAAGCAGACTTTACCATTTTATTGCATATTTACTGGTCTTCCTACAAAAATCCATCAGATGGCTGCTGCTAATCCAGAACGCTGTGACCCGAGCCCTCACAAAGACCAAGAGATTAAAAGCAGATCAAAGAAGAAGTAGACGCTTTCCCTGTTGCTCAAAGAATTGATTACAGAATCTTGTTGCTGGTTTATGAAGCGCTCAACGGTCCAGGCCCAAAACACACCTCTGAATTCCTGCTGCGTTATGAACCATCAAGACCTCTGAGGCAGTCTACAGCCAAACATGCAGAAGCTGCATTCAACTTTAATGTACTAAAAATGTGGAACAAAATCCCAGAAAACTGCCGGACTGCTCCGACTGCGAGCTCGATCCCCGAACAGTTCGTTCAGTCACCAAACAGTTTGCCAGAACCTCTTTGAGGCCATCGGAAAGTACGTTCTCCATAGCCTCTGCCAAATTCCTCCCTTGCCAGAGTTTTATCATAATGCAGTCTTTCTGCAATCACAATATTAATAATAAGTTTGACCATCGGATGGACCCACACTGCCTTTGAAGCCAACATCCGATTTAAATCGTAGTAGCCGAGATGCTAAAATGACTTCAGAGTTTTCAGTTTAGTAATGACAGGCATGAGTAAAATGTGCAATATCATCAACGTGTATACCAGTAATATCCCAGTTGCACATTTTCCTAATATTGCTAAGTTCTGATATGATTAAATGTACATACTGTATAAGCATGAATATAAGTAGTATGGAAAGTACAGATTGAATACCAGTTGTGTTTAAACCTCAACAATCAATTCAAATTAAGAAAGCACGGTTGTTTTATTAAACATCAGGTAATGACAATAAGGTTTAGCTAAATAAAATGAGAAAATCCATGAGCTGAATTTGGAAAATATACTTTAACTTGTTGTTGTTGTTGTTGTTTATTTATCTTCTTGTTTCAAAGTAAACTAGCAATGCACTTTTTGCAGTACTATTAGTAGAAGTAGAGGTTCATCTACCAGTATTTGTTTCTTTTGTAATTAAATCAACAATTAAGCTGAAGTTGGAAAAAAGAGACTGCTAATCAATAGTTCATTAAGAAGTCAAATCCATTTATTTTTTAAATGCCGAAGTTGCCACAGGTTTTGTAATTTAAATGCTCATTTTACTTAAGCAGTTGGGGTACACTTTTGATTAAACAGACAAAAGAAGGCAACCATGTCATTATCTGCCTGGATATTTAAAGGTCTAAGCCGTAAAACTATGAAATAATAAAACAAAATTAACAAACTCTCTAAATCATAGTATCAAACATTTACAGTAAGTTTGTTTGCAGGTCATTATAATTAATTATAACCTAAAACTTTTTGTTGGCCCAATAAAGAACAAGACTAACGTATACTGCAAAATATACGCCCATATACTAAAATCTAAGCAATGGTCCAATTATTTCCAAGCAAAATCAGTTTTGAGCAACTTTTTTAATATATAAATCGTGACTCTGGAATGATGCAAACAACATTTTCAGGCTGTAGCTTTTCGCGTTTAAATTTAGTTTTATGGCTGCAACGCTCATCCCCAACATGGTCTGAGATTCGTGTGCGAATCTGAAGATCACCCCTGAATCGTCGAATGGCAAAAGCCACAAAACGAACGACTGCAATATCCTTAGTGTACTGTGACATCATTAAGAAAAACCTTGTTTGAAATGTTTGACCTTGATTTGTGACCATGACCTTGGAGTTGAAGAGATTAAATCACGCAACACGTTGTGTAGTGGCGGTACAAACCTGAATGAAGTTTGTTAAACTAACTTGGGTGGATCACAAATTACTGTACTGTCTGGACAAGTGGACCTTGTTTTAAATTTGACATTGATTTTTCAATTCAGTTTATTTCTATAGTGCCAAATCACAACAAAGTTGTCTAAGGGCACTTTACAGGAGCATTCACATACATATAAATAGAAATATTGGCCATGGTTTGGGGCCGGGGTGAAGGAAGGTGCATGTGACACTGCGTCTTGTGATAATCCATGTGTGTATGAAGTTTTGTTATATTATCCTGAGTGGATCAGAAGTTATAGGCGGGACAAGAGAAGGTTTACGTACAGACGGAGACTATACCAAAATACGTCTTCCTTTTCTTCTTCTTTTAGCTGCTCCCTTCTTCAGGGGTCACCACAGTAAACTAACTCGCACTAAGACTGGGCGATTCTTTTTACGCCGGATGCCCTTCCTGACACAACAACAGACCATCGAGCTACCACAGCCCTCTGTGTGGAGCAGAGAGCTGCCATCTAGGTCGCCTGGGGGAGCAGATGGTGGGGGTGCTCAGAAATTGGCAAACGAGGGTGGCGGTTATGATATTGTCAGTTCAGGGAATTGAACCGGCAACCTTTCGATGGCAAGCTCGCCTCGTCCAACCTCTATGCCACAACCCCCCGACTCTCAGCTACTACCACATCAAATTTTAGCTCAAAGTCTGTAAATGTGACTGAATCGTAGCCATTTTTGTGTTAGTTAGCGGTGGTAGCCATCTTGAACAGGGTCGGTCCAAAGATTTATTGGTTGTAGTCGTACATCCATTTTTAAACCCACCCTGTGGTTCATGAGATATTTTGCTAACAGACACTCTTCTCGCTGCATAAACCATTTACAGAACTACACTATTATCACGCAAAATACGTCTTTCTTTTGATGAGTATATAATAATAATAATAAGCCGTTTCCCCTATCAGTTCCCTTGGCAGGTGCTTATTGTCCTTTTCTTTCGTGATCTACATGGGGGTGGGGGTGTTGAGTACAAGACCGAGTCACGTCTGTGTTGCCCGCTAGCTTAACACTAGGTTGCTGCCGATTTTTATCGGGGGGGTGGGGATTAGAAGCCCAGGCCTCCCTTGCAAAAGAGATCTGTGACCTCAATGGGATTTGCCTGGTTAAATAAAGGTTAATAAGTAATAATAAAGAAGCGGAGCAGTACGTCAGTAAAATTTTTCCTTGCACGTTTGCGTACCATGCTACATCAAAACAGACAGCTGTCAACGGGGGTGGGGGTGGAGTTAGGTAGGCAGGACGCTCCGTTCTGTTGACCGGGTGTGTCGCCCTGTTTGTATAATGGTAGGAGAAATACTGATAAATTAAAATCGCATTACAAGGTATTAATAATTAATTGTACAGTAGTCCCTCACTACTTCGCGTTTCAACTTTCGCGGACTCACTCTTTCGCAATTTTTCAAAGATTGGACGTGACGTACAATTGGCTTATTGATGGATGAGCCACATGATTGGTATGGATTGTTTAATTAAAATTAAAGGGGCGTGGTGGCACAAAGGTTAGACAAGATGGACCTGTGCTCGGAAAGTCGCAGGTTCAACTCCTGGTACTGTCAACATCAAAATGTGGGTGGTAAAGGTGAAACACCCTCACCTGCCTCCACCCTGGTTTGCACACTCTGGGCCCCTGAGCAAGACCCTTAACCCCCAGCATCTGCTCCTAAAAATAGGTCTCTATTGAAAATGAGTTCTCATGACTCAATGAGACTACCTGTTTAAATAAAGGGTAAATGAAAAATAATAATAATAATAAATAAATTTACATTTTTTTAGCACCTGCTGCACCTGTGTGCAGCCCACAGGTGCAGCCTGTCATGATCTCCACTCTCTGCCACCTGCCAGTGATTGCGGCAGAGAAGTGGGCGTGGCCGAGAGCAGCAGGTGGCAGAGAGCAGAGATCATGACATGCTGTGCTCTTTTAGAGCATTTAGAGTTTAGAAACATTGTTCAGAATTTTGCAAGAGTGTGAGAAGGGTTTATAAAGCCTTATTAAACATGTATACAAATACTAAAATAAACTACTACTTACCACTTGTACTACTATTCCTACTTTGCGGTTTTTCACTTATCGCAGGAGGGCTGAGAACGGCACCTCCGCAATAAACGAGGGACTACTGTAATACAAAAATTGCAAAGTACTTTGAAAATGTTTTGGTATAACAATACCATCATCTCCACTAAAACTCTGGTTTTCTACCCTAAAATTAATTAAAATGATAAAACAGATTAGAAAACAACACTTTAAGCAAACATATGAAAGAGTCTTGTTGCACTTTGACATTTTCCGCCTCTCGATTTCTTTGGGGTTTTTGTTGTCGTTTTTTTTGAGCTTTCACTTCAGCTTCAGAGCTTCACATTGAGCTGCAGCTCCTGCAGGGGAAGCATCTCAAAAGCATACCTATTAACACATTAATACCACAAACCAAATGGCAGTTTCAACATCGCCTTCGGTATTCGGAGTGATTAGAATCCGACTCCAACTCCAATGCTCACATAATCCGTGACACCTGTCTGAAAACCAGTCTGAGCACGACTAACAGGTTGTCTGCTCTGTTATTGTGTTGCATGCTTCTGTTTGCTGTCAGAGGTATGCTGGAGTGACACGGAGGTGTGCAGACATGTGACACCAGATGTTGTGACGGTGTGTTGTTGTTGTCAGACGGATGAGTAATGAGCTGTGTGTTTCGTTTGTGATTTTCACACGTGCGCTGCAGTCATCAGTGGCGTGTCAGCAAGCTAGGAATCAGTGGGGCTATAGCAGGAAAGTCCAAAGTGTGGCCAGAGGGCCATTTGCTGCCCTTGGAGGGATTCTGTGTGGCCCACGACTGTGATTTAAGAATGTCAAATTTACCTGTGATACTTTTATATAAAGGTTTATATAAGGTTTGTTAAATTATGGTCACGACAAGTCAAGACCTTGTTTTACTTTTGACCTTGAGTTGCGCCCTTGACCTAGGAGATGGGGTGATGAAATGTGTATGGGACTCTCTGATAATCATTCACAAAACTTAGCCGAATAGAGCAAGTATTTTCAAATAAAATAACTACTAATTTAATAACGGATAGAGAAAAATTGGACATTTAAAATAATATATATAAAGTGTTATCATCGACGTACAAGTTGATCAACTTCATTAGTGTCCCTTCAAACCTTCTATGAATCTGTTTTGGTTTATTTGTTTATTTAAGGATCCCCATTAGTTTCTACCGTAGTAGTAGAGACTATTCTTCCTGGGGTCCACACTTAAAACAATGCAATGAAATCAAGCTTCTACAAATAAACAAAAATACATAAGAAAATGCCTAAGATTAAAAACTAATTCACAATACAACTGCCAACTGTACAATTGCTCAGAACTTCATACTTCTGAGCCATCCACGGTCCAAAAGAGCGATCAACCATCTTTTTAGTGACAGTTTTTCAAGAACAGTTACTCACTTTACGCTTGTTCAACGTATAGTAAACTGAACTTTCCAAGCACAAGAAAAAGATGCATCAAATAAATTAAATCGTTTGTTCTAGGGATGCACGATATTATCGGCATGGTATTGGACGATATTAGCGATAAAATATCAGGCATCAGACATTCCATCAAATTTACTCACCGATATAAAAGGCACCATTTATATACGGTATAAACACACACACACATATATATATATATATATATATATATATATATAGGTAGTCCTCGACTTACGAACGTGTTCCGTACCTGCAAACCGTTCGTAAGTCAGTTTTGATGTAAGTCGGAACTCATTATTCTGCGCCGCAAACCCGTTCGTAAGTCC
>JAVCKU010000088.1:3703486-3717721 GCA_032273985.1 Hypsolebias coamazonicus
ATCCACTGTGAGAGGGTGCTATTTATAAGACTGAGCTGAATACAGCATCTCAGACTGAGGAAGTCTTTCGGACGAAAAACGAAACATTTCTACTTTTTTGTTTTGTTTTGCTTTGTTTTTTGAATGTCCAGAGGACCAGACTTAGCTTTTTTAGACCTCCATACAAGGTCAGCAGGACTGTTGTTACCAGACTCAGTTTGCTCAGCTGCTGAAATCTGAAGCTTTCATAATCAATTCTCCATCCTTTAATCTTTGCAATGAGCTCTTCTATATGACCGTCACATTCTCAGCTGCTCAGAAATGTTGCTTTGACAAATCAGACATAAAAAAAAACAGACGACGAGGAAGCAACATGTTTCAAAACATAAAAAAGCATTTTTGTGCAGCTTTTCTGTTAAACGTGGAAAAATAAATACATAAATGAATAAATCAATAAAACACTGGTCTTTTCTGAATCGGACCTCTAAAATATGTCCTTTCACAGCTTGGTTGTGCTATTTTATTAGAGGGGGACCTCAATGTAACGATACAAAACTGATTCATGCATTTGTCACGTCTAGACTGGACTATTGCAATGGTTTGTTATCTGGGTGTCCAAAAACTTCTTTAAAAGTCTTCAGTTGATCCAAAATGCTGCTGCCAGAGTCTTAACTGGCGTTAGTAAGAGAGATCATATCTCTCCAGTTTTAGCTTCTCTCCACTGGCTCCCTGTCAAATCCAGAACTGAATTCAAAATTTTACTTCTAACCTACAAAGCCCTCAACAACCTAGCTCCAACTTATTCGAGATCATACAGTTCCATATTTTCCTAACAGAGCATTTTGCTCTCAGATTGCAGGTTTACTTGCAGTTCCTAGAGTTTCCGAGAGCAGAATGGGAAGAAGATCTTCCAGTTATCAGGCTCCTCTCTTGTGGAACCAACTTCCAGTTTCTGTCCATGAAGCTGACACATTGTCCAGTTTTAAGACTTTTTTTGATTAATCCTATAGTTAGGGTTGGCTTGTTATGCTGCTATAGACTTCAGGCCTTCACATACTCGGGCGTACTTCACTCTGCGGAGGTTCGGGCATACTTGAGACTGACTCGACACGGACGTCCGCCGGCCACGTCCGTGCAAAGATACATTTTTACGACCGCGTACACGTACTCTGTGTTGCACAATAAACTGCTCGGCTAGAAACGGTGTTCACATCGAAACGTTTTGTGTGCAACACCAACCACTCTCAGATAACGGCTTTCAGAGAGCAAGACATTCGTGGGAGGAAATGGCTGACACCCCGGGTAAGGATGAGGCACTTGTCAAGCTAAATGGAAGTACCTCAGGGACAGATTTGTTAAGGCAAGAAAGAAGATAAGAGGAAAAAGTGGGGATGGGGCAAAGGGAGGTGTATTATTTCTATGCTGTCTTGACTGGACACCTTTGTGAAATGCCTGGAGACGGAGACAATCTGTTTGCTCGAGTTTGAAGTCAACCGTCTGCGGACAGTACATGTGAGTCCACATGGGTCACGGAGTACACGCAGTACGCCCGAGTATGTGGAGGCCATTAGACTACTAGAGGACAAACTGACCTTGTTTCCTTAAATGAATTGTTACAACTGAATGGTTTCCATTTGATACGATTTCTATCTTAACATGATTGTCAGCCTGCCATTGTGTGTCCGTTCCTCTGAAACCTAGCCAGTTGAAGCAGACGGTCGCTTGTCCTGAGCTCGGTTCTGCTAAAGGTTTCATCCTCATAAGGGAGTAGTTTCTTTCCACTGTTGCCTTCTTGCTTGCTCAAGATGAGAGTTCTGTGATGGAGTTAAACTCAAAGCAGTCTGCTCCTCAGATAAATAATGTTCAACCATTATTTTTATAGGGGCCGAGATGGTGCAGAGGCAGGGCAGCCGGCTCAGGACCGGAAGGTCACGAGTTCGATCCCCGGTCACTGCATACATCGTTGTGTCCCTGGGCAAGACACTTAACCCTGAGTTGCTCCCGGTAGGACTGGCTGGCACCTTGCATGGCAGCCCACCGCTACCGGTGTTTGAATGTGTGTATGAATGGGTGGATGGCTGGTACTGTGAAGTACCTTGGGGCCCCTCATAGGGGGCTGGAAAGTGCTATACAGATAGTCCTCGACTTAAGGCGCCCTCGACTTACGGCAACTCGGACTTAAGAACGGGTGTGCGGCGCAGCGTTAACACACATTTTACATGTATTTCCTCAACTTACGGCAAAAAATCCGGACTTACGAACGGGTGCGGCGCCACGTATAATGAGTTCCGACTTACGGCAAAATCGACTTACGAACGGTTTGTAGGTACGGAACCCGTTCTTAAGTCGAGGACTACCTGTATAAGTAAGCTCCATGTACCATTTATGTACGACTGTCTCTGTTCAGTGCCTGAGACGACCTGTTGTGACTTGACGCTATATAAATAAACTGAAATAAATATAGCAGATTAAAGTTGGATTTTACTTTGAAGGCTTTTTAAAAAACGGTCCCGGTAGATCTGTTTTTATTCAGTAAAGCTTGTTTCTCCTTAATGTTCGTTCAGACTGCAGGAGGAGATTCTTCAGAAAGAAGAAACAGAGAACAACCTGGCTGCATTCAGAGCAGTAAGTCTCGCCCACATCCCACGTATCTATGTGCTGAACAAGACGGACGCGGAAACATTCTGATAGGGGATCATGGTCCGGATGGTCCACCACCTCACCTGAGGCGATATTTGCTTTGTCTAGACTTGAATTCTTGTATTTAGTCGTAATAACTGTATTTCTTCTCCATGCTGTTTTGTGGCACATATTATGTCTAGAATCACTTTTCCTCCTAATTCAAGACTAAAATCCACATCTTAGTAACTGTTCAACAGTTTGGCTGTGAAATCTAGTTGGCAATTTGACAAAAGGTAAATTAAAAAGTAAAAGTTCACTACTAGAAGGCGCTCCACCCGTCCCGCTCATTGTTTACATCTGTGACGTCATGGAAGCTAAGATGGCGTCCAAAACAGACATCTGCTCACAGCTGACTAAACAACAGCTTAATGAACAGCAAGCCCAAATGGATTTATGTCACAAATTATTTGTAATACTGTACATTTAAAACAGCTAACTCATAATTAATGTTGGTTTCATGCAACAGTCATGTAAAACAGCTACAGTAGTTATGGAAGGAAAATATAGCATATAACTAATCTGAAGTCATTCAGTAATTAATGACTGACCATGATTTCAAGACTTTTTAGCTGGTTGAATAAATATGACTTCAAGTAGTTGATGAATTAGAAACTAACTTTGTTAACGTGTAAATAGTGTGTAAGTAGGCTACGCTAGCTGCAGCTAATCGCAGTGATCAGTGTCTAAAAAGCTTAAAAATGTATGTTTTCAGAATTCACACAACGTCAGAAGATGAACTGTTAGCAGAGACAACAGCAGCTTGTCCTCTAGTAATTTGCACTAAATTGTATTATGATTCAGCCTGTACAGCAAAGCAATACCTGCCCCAGAAGCTAATCCAGAAGCTAATCCCTAGCTAATCTACTAGCTAATTTAATTAACAACCATTACATCAGCTTTATAGGCTGGTTATTTTTAAATGGTTATATAGTATTATTAACTTCTAAACACACTGAGGTAAATAAGGAGACATTTTCTCTTCTGTTGCTAATAGCTTTCTGACATGTTTACATTTTGTATACAATATAATAATAGTATTATATTGTATACACTTCATTAGTATTTTAGCCATTTTTTACGTGGTCAACTTTTATTCAGAGGTATTTAATCAAAAGGCCAAGTGCAGATGTTTGACCCTTTTGGTAATGGCCGCTGCTGCTGCATCACAAGATCATGTGACCAGAGCTCCCTCTAGTGTTTTATATAAGTTATTGCAGCTGCTAGATCGGATTATTTAGCAGGTTTTGGAGATTGATTTTCTTTATTGTAGTAAATTTCTTTGACAATTATTGTTGTTTTGATTTCCTAGCCTAAATTGTCCTTCCAAACTGCTGCAGGACGTGGACGCTGCCACTTTGGCACGCCTGGACCTGGAGAGACGGATCGAGACTCTGCAGGAGGAGATCGCTTTCCTGAAGAAGATCCACGAAGAGGTCCTTCTCCTCGAAGCAAACATTGTGGGTTGTTCAGAGGTAAGGTGAAATTTACGAGTTATTTGAAAGCTGGTCGTTCCCCTGCAGGAGATCCGGGAGCTGCAGAACCAGATGCAGGAGACGCAGGTCCAGATCCAGATGGACATGTCCAAGCCAGACCTGACGGCTGCGCTGCGAGACATCAGGGCGCAGTACGAGGGCATCGCCGCCAAGAACATCACTGAGGCCGAAGAGTGGTACAAGTCAAAGGTCAGGAGTTTTACTTTCCAACTCATCAACTCTAATGGAACACTTATCACCCGCCGCAAGGTCAAACAGCTGTAGATGTTCATCTGATAGCTACTTTGTAAGAGCTTCATTCCGACCCGTCCAGTGGTTCATGAGATACTTTGCTAAAAGTTTGATTAAAAAATACATTTAAATCAACAGTGAGTGAAACAGCCATCAGACCACCAGAGGTCAGCAAACACAACACAAGATGTCTGAGGACTGGTTGGATGTTTTTCAATCAAATACACAAAACTGGAGAAACAAATCTAATAAACAATCCAAAAAAATAAAAAATAAAAATCAGCAAAAATAAATAGACATAAAGATAGTTTGAAATGATGAACACTAGGGAGAAGAAAAATCACTAGAAGGAGCTACAAATTGCACACCAAAAAAAAAGGGAAAGCTGACATTTGACCTTTGACCCTGCAGGTGTCGGACCTGAACCAGGCGGTGAGTAAGAACAACGAGGCCCTGAAGCAGGCCCGGCAGGAGACCATGGAGTTCAGACACCAAATCCAGGCCTACACCTGTGAGATCGACTCCCTCAAAGGCACCGTACGTTAAAAACACACACCTGACCTCTGACCTTCGGCCTCAGCTCAATTCACCTCTCTGACCAAACCCCAGAATGAGTCCCTGATGAGGCAGATGCGGGACCTGGAGGACCGCCACGGGCAGGAGGCCGCCTCCTTCCAGGACACCATTGCGCGACTCGAGGCGGAGATCGTCAACATGAAGGACGAGATGGCGCGCCACCTCCGTGAGTACCAGGACCTGCTCAACGTCAAGATGGCGTTGGATGTGGAGATCGCCACCTACAGGAAGCTGCTGGAAGGGGAGGAGAGCAGGTAAACCAAAACTATAACCCGTCTATCCTTATGGGTTTTTCCTCATTTTGACTGCTGTGGGTCTCTGCAGGATCACCCTGCCTGTTCAGAGCTATGCCACGCTGAGTTTCAGAGGTACAAACCCTTCTTCTGTGTCCTGAACACACAACTACAGAACCATACTTCATCGGTCAAAAAGTTATTAAAGACGGTATTCCTCCTGATGTTTTCTGGTTCTGTTGGATTAGAGACGAGCCCGGAACACCAGCAACGCTCCTCCGAGATGCATTCAAAGAAGACTGTCCTCATCAAGACCATCGAGACCAGAGATGGAGAGGTAAAACCACACATATTATGTAGTCCTCCTCTAAAAACACACCCTACACGAGAGATCTATTGGTAAATGGACTGTACTTATATAGCACCTTTCTATCTCGTCAAAACACACAAAGCACTTTACAACACATGTGCCCTCATCTACTCATCCATACATCACTCTACTAGATCTATACAAAGAATAATCAGTACTTTATCACATTCATACACCAATGGGACACACATCAAAGGCAATGAGGGGTTCAGTGTCTTGCCCAGGGACACTTGGACATGTTGCTGGTGCTGGTGGAATCGAACACCCAACTCTGGCATTGGAGGACGACTGCTCTAACCACTCAGCCTCAGCCATCCTTGGTATTGGTACCACACAGGAACGGCCTTACACGGTCAAAACATGGTCATAGCTCCATTGATTTTGATTTTTTTTTTTTTTTTTAGATAAAACTGACTAAATATTTTGATTACCACCTAAACAAGAGAAATTTACAACCATGGAACCAAGTTCCTAAGCCAGGGTCACCTGGACTTTGGGCTTTCAAGTTCAATAATCTTTATTATCCCTGAGAGGCAATTTGTTTCACAGTTAGTAGTCACACAAAACATCCGTACTAAACAAGACATTGAGACATTAAAATAACAATACAGAAATCATCAGTGTTTGTTGAGAAGGCTGATCGCTACAGGGATGAATGAGTTTTTCAGTCTGTTCGTTTTACATCTGGGCAGCAGATACATGCGTCCAGATGGAACCAACCTGAACTCACCATGGAGTGGATGATCAGGATCTGCCAGAATCAGCCTGGCTTTGTTCACTGACCATCTCCTTTTTGTGTCCATCTACAAAGTTCTGGCAGAATTCTGGCTGTTATTTGACCAGAGTTTAGTTAAATTGGTTGGTTTCTCTGAATGGACCTGACTCTTTAAATCCACGAGTCCACAAGTTTTTTTTAGCCTTTCAGAACTCAGTTCGGATGTGTGTTCGGGATTGTGGTCCTGCTCACTGTGTCTACGTTCATCTGTTGATTTGAGGTGAAGATGGTGACCAATTTGGAGGTAGTCTTCTTCATGTATGATGATACCTCCACCATGTTTAACATATGGCACCGTGTTTTTAGGTCTGAAAGCCTCACCTTGACTCCTCCAAAGATCCTTCTTGCCTTTGTGTCCAAACAGGCTGATCGTTATAACTTTCTCTATGGATGCATTTGACCTTAAATGTATCATTTTGATTCTGAGCTTCAACCACGTTAAACAATAAAACTAACAAGTACTTTACCTGTACTTCTTATTGTCATTAAATGTTGTCCCAAAATTAAATCCTAAATGGAAGCTTCCTGGACAGATAGCAGTTTGTTTTCAGGTATTCAGCTGAATTTGGACAGTATTTAAACAGAAATGAAGAAACATTCCAACTAAACATAACGTTTAACACCTTTATTTTGAATTTATTCTATTTTATCATCACAATTGAATCTTATCATATGGGTAAAGCTGTTTTTCTATTGTTAGTTTTCCAAATTAAATTGGCAGAAGAAAATATCTTGAATTTAACCATGATTTGTACTTAAATAGTCTGTTAGGCACTTAGTTTGTTATACATGTATATTGATCAGCTTGAATGTTTGCAGTTTGAACTAGCACTCTGTATTGATCAATTTAACTGATTTTTACTTCATTCTGCTCTAATTCTCTGTTTGTTCCCCTTATGATAAAAGTGTCAGATGTTCCTTCATGGCAGGGTGATATCTAAACACATGTAGCAATAGGTGGCAACATGCTGCTCCTTGGACATGTCCGGACAAGTTCAGCTCAAGAGAAACTGAATGTTTTTCTTCAATCTTTGGTCTTTGGCTGCTGTCCTGTTCAAACATGTTGCTCCAGTAGTTCTGAAAACCATTCGTTCTAGATCAACGTTCCCATGATGTGAAAAAGTAACAAAAATGACCAGGAATTTTGGGTTCCTGTAGTGAGATGGAGTGTCTTTCATGAAATGTGGTTGTTTGACAGGGGTTTGACAGTTCTGTCTAAAGCATAGACAAGGTTTTAATGAACGAGTGATGTGTGACCTTGACATTTAACCCAGCGACCTTGAGCTCAACAGGGATCATCGTTGATCCATGCCATGTTCAGCTGTGTAGCTTGACATTTCTACATTAAAGAGTTATCTATTTAGATCTCAGACAAGAAGTGTTTAATGAAAAAAATGGCGGACGACTGAAGGACGGCGCCAAACCATAATATGTTCTGTGTTAAGACGGACGTATAAAATACCACGTCTTAAATGAGATGCAAAGATCCATTAATTATTCATCCTGCTCCGAGTCAGTCAGCCAAGTAAATACTGTATTTAAAAAAAAAAAAAACTCCCTTTCAGTCTTTTCTACCTCTTGACTCGTGTTTTTTCTACATCCTGACTAATGTTTTTCAATACACTGACTTGTGTTTTCTATTGACTCGTTTTCCACCTTCTGACTTGTGTTCTATTAACTTGTGTTTTCTATTGACTTGTTTCCTTTTTTTCTCCCCATTTTCGATGGCCTCCCTTCTCACCTTACAGCCATCGTCTTCACACCATTATTATGATTTTTTTTTTTTTTTTACTTGTTTCCAACCTCTGGACATGTGTTTTCTATTTACTTGTGTTTTCCATCTCATGACTTGTGTTTTCTACCTCCTGACTTGTGTTCTATTGTCTTGTGTTTTCTATTGACTTATTTCCTACCTCCTGCCTTGTGTTTTCTATTGACTTGTGCTTCTTAACTCCTCACTTGTTTTCTATTGACTTGTTTTACCTCCTGCCTTGTTTTCTATTGACTTGTGCTTTCTACCTCCTGCCTTGTTTTCTATTGACGTGTTTTACCTCCTGACATGTTTTCTATTGAATTGTTTGTTATTTTTTTAACCTCGACTTGTTTTCTATTGACTTGTGTTTTCAACCTCCTGACTTGTGTTTTCAACCTCCTGACTTGTGTTTTCTATTGACTTGTGTTTTTACCTCCTGACTTGTTTTCTATTGACTTGTGTTTTACCTCCTGCCTTGTTTTTTATTGACTTGTGCTTCTTAACTCCTCACTTGTTTTCTACTGACTTGTGTTTTACCCCCGACTTGTTTTTTATTGACTTGTGTTTTCCATCTCCTGACTTGTGTTTTCTATTGACTTGTGTTTTCTACCACATGACTTGTGTATTCTACTGACTTGTGTTCTTTACCCCCTGACTTGTTTTCTATCTCACTTCTGTTTTCTACCTCCTGACCTATGTTTTTCTACCTATTGACTTGTGTGTGTTTTATTGCCTCCTGACTTGTTGTTTTCCACCTCCTGACTCCAGTTTTTTTTCCCACCTTCAGGTCATCAGCGAGTCGACGCAGCATTAGCAAGACATCAAGTAATCTGCAGAGATGAGAAGAATCGACAGAAACTAAATAAAACTGAACGAAAGGAATCTGCAGATTGATGTTCCTGTTCACAGCTTGGTTTAATATTTACTTCCTGCTGTTTTCTGCTGAATGAAACAAACATTGTTTAATGAGCTTCTCTGCTTCTGTTCTGTGTTTTATGATAAAAATCAGACAAACCTCATGGTTTCTCCACGTTCAGGCATTTTAAGAAAGATTAAAAAACCAGGGTGAGTTTAGGCTGAACTAAAAGGACAGTCACAGTTCTCAACTGGAAACAGGTGGAGCATTCCCTTTGGAACAGATGAGGAGTTCAGGTATCTGGACGTCTTGTTCCTGCATGATGGGAGGACAGATTGGGAAGTGGGCCAATGGGTCGGAGCATCGTCTGCAGAAATGGGAGCATTGCTACCGTTTTTTGTGGATTACTAGGGCTTAAGCAACCAGATCCATGATCCAAGCAGCTGAAGTACGTAAACTTCTTCTGTAGGGTGCTGGGCTCAGCCTTAGAGATCTGGTACGGGAGGTCTGGGTTTATCTCCTGGACATGATAGCTCCATGACTCAACCACAAAGAAGGTAGACAGGAAGATGGATGGATGGATGAATTGATTAAGCCAATTATTGATATTTTATTCAAGATAATAATGTTCTCTAAACCGATCATCAGCTTCCTCTTGCCATTACTTTATGACTCCTTTATGGGGCGTCAAATGCATGAATGAGGGCAAATACAACCAAAATTGACAAAGGTTTAGCGCTGGCTAATAAATTATCATCTATCATAGAAATACCATATCATGATATCAGTATCGTAATTGATGTATCGTATATATCGTGACTCAATATTTTCTAAATCCTGAAGTTTCTGGAGATGAAGCAAAAGATTTTGCTGGAGGTAAAAGAAGGCAAAAACGAGACTTTGACATATAGCACGGGATAATAAATGATCAGCTATGACTGAAATACCGTATCATGATATTGGTATCGTAATTGATGGTATTGTTTATTTTGTGACACAATATTGTCTAAATACTGAAGATTCTGGAGTTGAAGAGAAAGATTTTGTTGGAGGTAAAAGAAGGCAAAAATGAGGCTATGATTTATAGCACGGGATAATAAATGATCAGCTATCATAGAAATACCGTATCATGATATTAGTATCGCAATTGATCTTAAGTATAAATTGTGACACAACATTTTCTGGATCCTAAAGTTTCTGGAGATGAAGCGAAAGATTCTGATGGAGGTAAAAGAAGGCAAAAATGAGATTTTGATATACTACTGGATATCACTGGCTAATAAATGATCAGCTGTCACAGAAATATCGTATCATGATATCGGTATCATAACTGATGTATTGTATATATCGTGACTGGATGTTTTCTGGACCTTGAAGTTTCTGGAGATGAAGTGAAATATTCTGTTGAAGGTAAAAGAAGGCAAAAATGAGACTTTGACATAATCTTGCTAAAAGTGGATTTTATGGTTTTTAAGAGTTTCAGCACATATATGTGTATGAAATAAAACTCTCACGTTTCGTCGTGTTTAGGCCCATCAGGAACACATGCTTTAATCATCTGTCATAAATCAGTTCCATTTTTTTTAAAGCATGATGTCACCAAAAAGATGACGCTAAAATAAATAAATCAGCAAATAAATACTTCCCATCAGATTCTAACAGGTGTCAAGTTTCTTTAAGTTCCAAAACAAGTTGAAATGTTAGAAAGAAAGTGCTGTGTTTTCTGTACAACGAGCTCAATGACACAGATGAGCAGGTGTTCAGCAACGATCATGCATGTTCAAAAAAGAAGGTTCATCCCACCTCTCCTTATTCTGTGAACTTTAAACGGTTGAAGACAGGAAGTGTTCACATATTCACGAAGACATCGTAAATCAGTCACTCCAGGCTTCATTCAGGCTGGTTTACACTGGCACCTCGGCTGATCCAGATCCAAAAGGGGCTTCAATGCACTCATCCTCTGTGATAACACTAGCATTCATTCCCCCTGTCGCTTTGAACGGCAAATTTTTAAATAAAGCTCTTATATGATCCGTTAGCACTCAGAATATTTGTTGGAGGTGACTCTCAGCTACTACCACGCCACATTTTAGCTGTGCGTTTATAAAACTAACCGAGTTAGAGACAGTTTTGTGTTTGTCAAGATCGCTTAACTGTGGCGGTCATCTCGAACTGAGTTGACCTCAACAGTCAACCTTTCATGATGACGGGCGATAAATTAAAATTATAGATGCGAACAATCATTTATTTGACTGAACAGAGCACCTCAGCTTAAAGTTTGAAAAAATAAATAAATAAAAAGGTTTATTCTGATCGGCCAAATAATTTTATGATTATCTGAGAGCGCTAATAGGAGCAGCTAGCTTTTGCACTTCCTGTGCAGCCCCGAGGTACTTCCTGCACCATATTTTTTTAAACTAAAATAACAATGGGATCAAACCATTGTTAAAGATTTATAACTTACTGTTTACATGAATCCTTAGGAATTGCTTTAGTTTTAAGATGACAGTGATCTACATTAGCCTGCTACGTTAGCCGTTAGCTTAATGCAGTTAAGCCTAAACACCTTTTTCTACCAAGTGTATTCATTAGATCTTGATTTTAACACTTGACTCTGAATTTTGTAATCAAAGTCATATAATTTATTGTATTATTAACAATTTAAGTCTAAATCTTTTTTCCAATTTTCTTTTTTGTTCTTGAAACAAATTATTCCAAGAGACTTAGAATGGCATGACATGTTGAATAAAAACATTAATCCAACTTGTTTTCACTTTATTTATTCTCCTCCTTCACGTCTTATGACCTGAAGTCTTTTAGACTTTAGTTCTGGGTCAGTTTGAAACAAATGGAAATAAAATAATAAAAGTTTTTGTTTAGAATATGGAGAATATTTGACAATATTTATATGGAGAATGGGGCTGCAGTAGCTCGGTTGTCAGTGTCACGGTCTTGTAATTCTAAGGTTGTAGGTTCAAGTCCAGGTTGTGTCAGAAAGGGCATCTGACATAAAACAATTGGCTAATCTTACATGCGAGTTCGCTCGCTGTGACGAGCCTTGAAGCAGAAGCAGTCGAAAGAAACTTACAATTTATATGGAGAATACTCGACAGCTCTGTTTGTTCTTTACTTTGTCGAGATTTTTGAAAAATTCACTCAACAAATACACATCACAAACCTGCGCTGAACTTGTTTTAAACTAGCCCCAGCTTAGAATTGAGTCAGACAGAGAAATGTGAGGTAACTTTAGCAATCAGTGAAACCCAATAGTTCCTATTTGGAGTCAAAAAAAAAAAAGACAAGATTTGTGAGCAAATCAAGACATACTGTAATTGAGACACTTTGTGACTGAAATACAATAAATAAATTGGATTATTTGAAGCATGTGCGTATTTGCAGTTGGAACTTATGTACTTATGTACATTCTGATTGAGATTCCAAATTAAAATTTACATATTTTCTCACAATTTTGTCTCGAACTAGCCGCTAACGGAGGCAGACAGGTGCAGTCGCAAACCAGAAGATGCACAGACTGATGCGCGCTTATAAAATAAACTATAATGATAATAACTATAAGTCTTCATGAGTGTGTCTGCAGATAAATCAAAAGCTAATTTTCTGGAAAAACTTGTTTTTCCTGACCCGCCTGATGAACGAACGTCAGCCCTGAACTAAAAATCTGTTGAATTATTTTTCTTCACAAGAAAAACACGTTTTCTGTCGGATCCATGCGAGATCTAGCGAGAGGTGCCGGTGTAAACAGCTTCTCCCTTCAGTGGAAACATCTCTCGGCTCAGCTCGTGCTAACGTGCGCAGCCCGAGGACAAAGCAAGTCGACCCGTTCTTCTTACAGCACTTTGAAGTTCTGTCCAGCACCAAGAGGGACAACGTGTTCATAAAAACTTCACAGATACGTTAAAGATGTCTTATAGTTTACCAAGTGGAACGAGGAACAAGAAGTTGGTCTTTTTCTTGCAGCGATAGATGAAAAACTAAAAACAAACTGGACTGGATATCTCTTCCGATCCGATCTGTGTGTTAGAACCTGAGCTGGGTCGGCAGAGAGACTCCGGTGCTTGAGCCGGTTGGACTGAAGACCGAGACCAACGTTTCAGCAGGCTGCTCTTGTTATTTGTGTTGAGTGTGCGCTGAAAGAGTGAAAATAAGTTCAGATAAACTCCTGAACGTCACCAAACAGTGTCAGCTGAGGCTTTACGACCCAAAAGGTTCGGCTATTTTCAGTTCAACTTCTTTTAGACAGCCGGAAACCCAGAGTCTTTAAACCCGACGGTGATTTGTTGCAATTATCCAAATGTTAGGAGGTGACTGTTCCTCCCTGGTTAGACTTTTGGGAAGTGGAGCTGTGGTCAGGCCCGGAGAGGCGGTCCAGCTGCTCCGGTGAGGGGTGTGGTGGAGCCACAGTCGTATCCCATCTCCACCACAGCGTGGGAGCCCCCGACCAGGCGGCCCGCAAACGGCTGCTCCTGCACCTGCCGGTCCCGGAAACTCTGGATGTAACTCTGCCAAAAAAAAATAAATAATACATTTAAGTTCAAGCTCAAGGCACATCCGAGTTTTCCCACGATGACCTGAAACTCTCAGCTGACGGCAGAAACGTCAAATGTTTACCGGCGACAGGACATCGGTGTCGTAGCGGCGGATGGGGTTGGGCTTGCGGCGGTATGCGGGCTCAGTGTGGAGCTGCTTGGCCTGATTGTGGTGGGCGGAGCCAGACTGTTGCTTTTTCTTTTTTTTGTTGCGGTAGCGGTCGTCCCGCTGACGGATGCGCATCACCTGCATCCTCCTCTGCTGCCGGCTGATGATGACTGCAGGGGTCAGAGGAAGATTCGACTCATTTACATTCGAATGTCTCTGGTTAAACTCAAACTGCAACAAATGTACTATTTTTAATACAATTACTACTATAATATGTGCTTCTTTTATGGGTGTCGTAACAATTATACGTGAAGGGGATGTGTGTGCCCCCCCCCCCACATTAAAAAATAAATAAAATTAATTTTGATCACCCCACAGTTACCATGAAATATTAGTTCACCCAGCATTGTTTCTATTTCTTCATGAACTAATCCATTCCATTTGAATATTAGGAGAATACAGGTGGTCCTCGGTTTACGACCTACCCGGGTTAAGGAAATCCGGACTTACGTTCGCCTCCCCAGTGACGTCATCACACTCTACACAGTGCCGTTTTTGTGTTTTTTATGTATTTTTTTGAGGGTACTGTGTTAGCTAACTGCTTGGAAATACAGTACTGTACATGTTTAAG
>JAVCKU010000088.1:3768427-3788112 GCA_032273985.1 Hypsolebias coamazonicus
ATATGTGTGTGTGTGTGTGTGTGTGTGTGTGTGTGTGTGTGTGTGTGTGTATACAGTATATAGTTATATATAATCAGTTGATGAGTGTGGGGCAGGGCACACCCTGGACTTGCGTCTTTACAGGGACACACACAGCCATACAAGCACACACGCACACCTCACATCACTTTAGTCCATTTTTACCTGCACGGGGGAGGGACCATGAGCACCTAAAGACAACCTGCACTTGTGCACCAAGATCACGTAACTTCTATACAAAGACATCATCAACAGGATTCAAACTGCACACCTTCTCACTGTGAGGTGACGCACACCGCCACACACTGCCAGCTCTGTTGCCATCACGTAGTAAAAGTTGATTAATTATCACTAAGCTGAAGTAGAATCTCTTTTTAAACTGATTTCACTGCAATAAAAAAAAGACGTAAACTCAAAATAGAACTTCATGAGTTGCTAACTTTGATCTTTTCCTTCCTCGGTGTCCATCTATTCCACGTCTCCCTTCCTGCTGACCTCCCACAACCTGCCTTTCTCCCTCCTTCTGCATCTTTATCCTGTTGAGTGCTTTTGCTTGTTAGAGTCACAGCTCTGTTTATCGTCAGCAGGCGGGGTGGGGGTGGTGGGGGGTGATAAACAGCAGAAGGAGAGAAGGAGCGCTGCAGGAGGAGGATGGAGGTTAGGGTAACAGTTGTGGTAGAAACAGTAAAACCAGACAAGAGGGAACGAGAAGATTAAATCACAGCGAAGTGCGGAAAGAAAGATGCAAAAAACCTGAGGAGTGGAGGTGAGACGGGGGTGGGGGGGTTAAAGAGAAAATGAGAGCAGGAATCAGTGGTGGAGAGGCAGAAATGGCACGGCTCTCTCATTAAACACAAGTGACTCATCTACCTGAACGCTCGCAGCTGATTTGCATAATAGAAATTGTGGTCATTCATTTCAGCTCGTCTGCCTCTCCAGAAAGACGTGTAGCCATTTTCCTGTTCAAATATGAGTTGGGCACATCTGGAGAGCAGCGGCCGGGCCTGAGTGGAAGGATGGAGTGGACCGGAGGAGGCGACGGACAGAAGTGGACGGTCAACAATACAAGAAGGAGAACTGGCTGGTGACAGATGTTCAGAAGAACATCCATTGCTGAAGATACGCAGAGAGCTCAGAAAGTTTTATTAACTAGTTACGTTGCAGCGCAAGGCAAAAAACTGATCAATTTCAACTTTTTTAACCGCTGGTCATTTTAGGGTAGAAACATCTCAGCTGGACATCCTGGATGGTGAGGTTAGACCCAAGTGCAGGCAAGAAGTTAAATAAAAATGGATTTATTAACTAAACTAAAACAAAGAGCTGACGAGGCGGCAACAAGTTACAGAATAACGGAGGGGAAAGCACGAGGAGGACCGAGACCTCTGACAGGATTTCAGAATAATGAGTCGACGGTGAGGTGGCAACAAGGAACGGTTTAGATTACAAACTGAGTGAGAGACATTAGGAACACCTGGACTGATCACAGACTGGGGACAGACAGAATGGAACTGGAAAGGACCTGCTAACGCTGCTAACAAGATCCTCCATCTGCCAAACGCAGTACGGACCTGTTTGGTTCCACGGGGAAACCTGGGATGTTCTCTGTCTGCTGGACCCAGTTCTGGACTGTGGTCTGTGGGGGCAGCTGCTGCGGCCCTTTTTACCATCAAGCTGCGGACCGGACCTGCTAACAAGACTATGCCGCTAACAGAACAGAAGCATGATGCTGAAAGAACATCACTGCAGATGCTTTTCTTTTTCAACTTTGGCACCTTGTTTTTTAGTATTTTAGTAGTATTTTTGTTTTACGTTTTAGTATTTTAGTAGTATTTTTAAATGTTTTTATAGTATGTTAGTAGTATGTTTTTAATACTTTTTTAGTAATTTAGAAGTATTTTTAGTATGTTAGTAGTATTTTTTTAGTATGTTTTTATTTGTTTTATTCTACCAGTTTTTATCTTTTTATCCTGTTCAGCACCTTCCTACAATGCTATATAAATAAAGTTTATTATTATTATTATTATTATGTTTTTAGCATTTTAGTAGTATTTTTATGTTTTTAGTATTTTAGTAGTACTGTATTTTTATATGGTTTTTTTTTTAGTATGTTAATAGTATTTTTTAGTATGTTTTTAGTATTTTAGTAGTATTTTATATGTTTTTTTAGTATGTTAGTAGTATTTTTAGTACGTTTTTAGTATTTTAGTAGTACTTTTATGTTTTTAGTATTTTAGTAGTATTTTTATGTTTTTTTTTAGTATGTTAGTAGTTTTTTTTAGTATGTTTTTAGTATTTTTCTTGCATGCTTTGATATTTCGTGTTGTTTTTTGGTGAGTCAAGACGGTTCTTCTCGTCCTAAGCGTTTCAATGCATTGTTGACCTTGTGATGATTTTGCATGAGACAAATAAACCTAACCTGAACCTGAGGGGTTACAAGAGAATCTGGCAGAAGAAAACAGAACAGAAACACAAAGACTTCAGAACAAAACACAGAGAACAAAGCATAAACTCTAAATATCTAACAGAAGACTATGACAGCAAAAACCTGAGAAATGGAAAACTCAACTAAAATTTATAGCAAACAGTCAATAAATGTAAATGTAATAATTACTGTTTTTCTTTTAATAAATTTACTTTGGTTTAGTTTGTGATTTTTAACTTTTTTTGTTGTATTTTGAAACTCTGAAATAAACAAATCTAAACTTCTTCCTTATCTTTTTTTAGTAGCCCTAAATGTCATTGTGGAAGAATCTAAATTGAGGTTTTGGTGTGAGTGTGTGTGCGTTGTGGTCTGTCTTGTCTCAGTGTGGCCCAGTGTGACCTTCTCAGATTGATCCTTCCCTTTTTGTCTGCTGATTTTTGGGAACAGGTGACCGAACCCCTCAACTCTGAACACAATGAAGCAAATGAGTAAATTTGCTGGATGGACGCTGAAGACTTAGACTGCTGAAGGACAAACTGACCACTCTGCTGCTGTCTTTACTTGTTCTACTCTACCCATTTGTATTTGTACCATATTTCCCACCGTACACGTCGAACCACCATGCTGTATAAGTTGCATCAGTCCAAATATGTCTAATAAAGTGGAAAAAAATAAATATGTTGCTTCGCCATATACGTCGCATCTATTATGTGCCACTGCTGACAACCCAGAAATGTGGGCTGGTGTGCCAAAATTCAATTGGCTACCAAATGACGGCCATGGGAGCATGCACAGTAGGACTTTAACAAGGATTTAACAAGATTAACACTTAAAAACAATAGTTGTTTCCTCAACATTATAGTAAAGGTGTGTCTCAGTTGAACTTTTCCTTAAATGCACTTTGACAGTCAAATCAGCTGCATTTCAAAAGCCTATTCGTGGAAGCGGGAGCGCGCAGAGGGACGACGTGCTGTGCATTTCTTGGAAATTTAACAAGATAAACACCTAAAGACAATGATTTGTTTGCTCAACATTATAGTAAAGGTGTGTCTCAGTTGAAGTTTTACTTAATTAATGCACTTTAATAGTCAAATTAGCTGCATTTTGCCGGGACAGTGCAGTGAAATGAAGCTGATTTAACGACTGCTCCAGGTGAGCTGGACCAAAGTGGCTTGGTATGGCAAGCCGATTGTTTCATTAATAACCATTTTTACCTATTACATGACAAAACAGCATGCCATATTAATTGAGCGCCATCTAGTGGCTAAAAATGGTAGTGTTCAATATTTTCAGTCAGAATACAGTAAATGAAAATGGTCATATCTCAGTCAAAAACTGGTTTATAAATATGGGGGGAAAGAAACAAATACAGGCAGTCCCCGACTTACGAACGGGTTCCGGACCTAAGGACCGTTCGTACCTCGATTTTGCCGTAGCTCGGAGCGCCGGCCACATGGCGGTCGTAACGTCTTTTTAAACATGTTTTTTTCAATGTAAAACAACAACAGCGCACTTAGAACGCCGTTTTAATGTGTTTCCAAGCAGTTAGCTAACAGAATACCCTAAAAAAAATGAAAAAAACATAAAATGCTGCATAAAATAGACAACGTAAGGTGTGATGACGTCACCGGGTGCCGTTCGTAAGTCCGAGTTGCCGTAGGTCGGGGGCGCCGTAACTCGAGGACAACCTGTACATGGGTGCCATCTTACCGGAAGTAAGATGGCGCCGAAGTTTGTAAACTAATAAAAACAGCCAACAAGTTTGTTTGTCCCACACAAACAGCTAAATGTTACCTACAGAAACAGCCAGTGTGTTTAACTACAAAAAGCCCAAAGGTGTTTTTTTTTCTTATGGTAAAGCAACCCCTCTTTGCCTGTTTTACCATAGGCAAACGCCACATGGGGTTGTGGAGTTACCACTTTGCCTGTTTTACCACAGGTAAATCCCACTTGGAGTTGTTTTACTTATCCAAGTGGGGTAACCAATTTACCTCTTTTACCATAGGTAAAAAAAAAGAACCCCAGTTTGCCAGTTTTACCATAGCTAAACGCCACTTGGAGTTTGCCTGTCTTCCCATAGGTAAACCTCACATAAGGTTGTTTTGTCTATGGTAAAACAGTCAAAGTGGTAACCCCACTTGCCTGTTTTACCATTGGTAAACAACTTTGCCTGAAACCACACTTGGAATTGTTTTACCTAAGGTAAAACAGGCAAAGTGGTATAACCCCACTTTTCCTGTTTTACCATAGGTAAAACAACACCACTTCGTCTGTTTTACCATAGGGAAAGCACCACCACTTTGGCTGTTTTACCATAAGTAAACCCCACTTGGATTTGTTATACCTATGGTAAAACAGACAAAGTGGTAACCCCATTTTTCCTGTTTGACCATAGGTAAAACAACACCACTTTGCCTGTTTTAACATAACGAAAACAACCCCACTTTACCTGTTTTACCATGGGTAAACCCCACTTGGGGTTGTTTTACCCATGACAAAACAAGCAAAGTGGAGTTGTTTGCCTAAGGAAACTGAAGTGCATTTGTTTATCTAAAAAAACAGCCAAAAATCATGTTTGCGTCCTACAAAATCAGCTAAATGTTACCTATACAAACAGCCAGTGTGTTTAACTACAAAAAAAGCCAAAAGGTATGTTTTTTTTTTATTTTTATTTTTTGCCTATAGTAAAACAGGTAAAGTGGGGACCCCACTTTGGGGTTGATTTACTTATGGTAAATCAGGCAGGTAAACCCCACTTGGGATTGTTTTACCATAAGTTAAACAATCCCACTTTGCCTGTTTACGTACTATACCATAGGTAAAACAAAGTGGGGTTGTTTACCTAAGGAAACAGTTAAAGTGGCTGAAATTTGTTTCTATGAGTTGGTCCGCATTTACGCTCAAATTTCCTCTGTAAAATCTGTAGATAAATGTCCTCTTTGTTTATGTTGTTACTGCCTCACTCTTTCTGTAAACTCTTTCAAACTGCACTGTTAAGTGTAGTCCAGGAACATGTTTATGTTTCAATGGACTCTTTTCACTTACAAGCTTTAATACAAACACTAATGATAATTTTTGTTTGTTTACATCAGTGCAGTATTGAAACTTTGCGTTTAGGTAATGAGATGTAGAATGAACTAATGAAATTAAATACAACCAGAAGAACTGACTTCTGCAGATTCAGTCCACAACATGCCCATGCAGCAGATGTTACCTTTTTGCACCCTCTCCTGTCTTTGATGCCGCAGTTGCATCTTTTCTGCAGCAGGAGGTGCCATGTGATCAATTTTTTTTATTGTTAATTGAATCTTTAAAAAGAAGAAAAAAGTGAACAGACTGAACTTACTTGAGCTGTCGTTGTTCCTCCATTTTGGTCATGATGTCGTTCAGGTTTTGACTGAGCTGCAGAGGAAGAGCAGATATTATCGACTGATCGGTTCATCGATAGTCTGAGCGATAAAAATCTTTACGATAATCGCTTACTTTGCTCATTTCACTGTGGAACTTCTCCTGATGACCTGCCAGGCTCTGGAATGTGCCAACATAGACGCCAACACGACTAAAGCGACACAAACACACATTGAGGGTTCGATCGGAGGGATCAGCAGGCCTCTGGGTTTACCGGAGTCTCACCTTTCCCACAGAGACGGGAGCTCATCCTGCAGCTCTACGTTCAGCTCCTCGAATATTTTCTGAGCCCGGCCCAGTTCCTCCTCCGCCTGCAGACATGTCATCACAAATGTTAATGTTCGGATGTGTCCACAACGCCAAATGTTCAGGAGAGACACATGCAGCGAGCAGAAAATCACTCTGAAACTACAGAAACACAAAGAGTCCGCTGAAAGTGAAGCTTGTAACGAGACAGGATCAGCAGATGAGGCCCAACGTGGCCAGTCAGAGCCAGAACTTTATTTATTTATTATTGATCAAACACTGAACGGCTTAACATATTTTGAAGTATACTCCTGCAGACTTTATGCTGTTTTGGTCATTTGTTAATCAAAATGTTGATCTCACTCATCAGATGGTGCTGTGACTTTTTTTTATTTTTTTTATCTTTTATATACTTTTAACATATTTTACCTCATTTCAAAATATTTTCATCATAGAAAGACAACAAGATCTCTCCAATTTCTTCAAAAACCATTTTCTTTGAAATTAGCTTTAGCTACGAGCTCTACTGTCTTAACTTTTAGTTAGCTTTTTGATACTTTTAGGTTGTGTTTTTCTACATTAAGCCTTTAGTTACCCTTTGCTTCTTTAGCCTTAGGCTAGCTTTTTGCTACATTTAAGTAGCGTTTTGATAGTTTAGCTTAAGCTAGCATTTAACTATAATTCATTTTCCTACTTTTACATCTTATTATTAGCTAATGTTTTTGATACACATTGACCTAACTACTTTAGCTTTAGGCTAGCCTTTTACTACTTTTAGTTTTTAGCTATAGTTTAGATATTTGTAAGTAGTGTTTTACTACATTAAGCCTTTAGCTACCCTTTGCTTCATTAACCTTAGCCTAGCCTTTTGCTATGTTTAAGTAGCTTTTTGATAGTTTAGCTTGAGCTACCATATAGCTATAATTCACTAGCATTTTTCTACTTTTATATTATTAGCTAATGTTTTTGATACACTTTGCCACTTTAGCTACTTTAGCTTTAGGCTACCGCTTTTGCTATCTTTAGTTTTTAGCTAGATAATTGGCATTTTTAGGTAGTGTTTTGCTTCTTTAATCTTTTATCAACCCTTTGCTAGTTGCCTTTTGGCTAGCATTTTGTTACATTTAGCTGCCTTTTTGCTAATTTAAGTTCTACTTTGTATTTAGCCTTTTGCTACATTTACCATTTAGCTATTTGTCCGGTTCTTTAAGCTGAAATGCCTATTTTAGCATCTGAAGCAAATACCAGCAAATCATTCAGCACCACGCTGCATTTTCACAGAAAAGTTCTGACTCTCTAGAAGCAAATGAAGAGTGGATGAAGACTTTTGCACATGCCCTCTCCGTGCTGATCCTGGAGCGTCTCCAGATGAACTACCAGTAATTGCTGTTATTTGGGGGACTAAAGACGGGGACAAGAACCAGAGCTTCACCTGGTTGTAGGACAGGTTAGTCTGAGCCACCTGGTGGGCTGAAATCAAACCCTGAGCCCAACTGGGAGCCGCCATCTCCAACAGGACTGCCGGCTGACACACCATGCAGGACAGGAGGACAGGGGGACAGAAGGAGGGTGGTCAGGAGGACATGAGAAGGAGGAACATGAGGGACAGGACAGGAAAGAGAGACGGGAGAGAGGAGGAACAGGACAGGAAGGAGGGACATGAGGACGAGAAGATAGGTGGAACAGGAAGAACACAGAGGAGCAGAGAAGTGTAGAAACAAAGAAAGATCAAGAACAAAAAAAAACTGTTCAGAACAAACATTTTCATTAGGATGAAGCAGAGCAAACCGTTTGATGAGTTTAATGAAGATTAATGAGCTGCAAAATAAACCGAAATTAGTTCTGACTGAAGCTGGTTTGAACTGAAACTGAATGAGCTTCAGAATAAAGTGAAACTGGAGATAAATGATGAACAAACTGTTCTTTCTGTGGAAGAACGACTTCTTCATGCCACATTACATGAGAACCTTGTCTTAGTTTGTCAACATCCACGTTCAAACTAGAGCTGGGCGATGTATCGAATATACTCGATGTATCGCAAGTTTTTCAGTTTACAATGGTTAAAATGACTATCGCAAACATCGAGTATTATTAGACTTGAAAACCCGTGTACCGTAGTTTATTTTTCTCCTGTCTGTGCCGCCAACTTCACGTGGCCCCTCCTTCTCCCTCACTGAATACACACACAACCCCTCAATGCTGTTTCGCACACACTTACTAACGCCGTGAAGGTGGCACAGCTGAAGAAGATTAATGTTTTGTATATGTAATTGTAAATAGTTTATTTTTTTTAGACATTTATTTTGTAGTTACAGCAGTTTGTTAATAAATGTGCCTGTGTGACAACTGGGACAAAGCTTTGACTCAAATATATTTTTGTTGTTACTTTATGGAAAGAAAAAAAAAAAGATATATCTCGTATATCGTGATTTAGCTTAAAAAATATTGCAATATTAATTTTGGTCCATATTGCCCAGCCCTAGTTCAAACCATGCAAGTCATGTTCACACGCACGCACACACACGCACGCATGGCTTGTTACCTTAGCGATCTTAGCTTCGTCCTTCTTCTTGCCTTTCTGTAAGGAGCTGAAGTGATGACGGGCGCTGTCAAAGTCCACCAACTTCCTCTCGCGCTTCGCTATACGAGCCTGTTGGATGGAACAACCCCGACATGAAGAAAACACCCAACATTCATCAGAAAAACCCCAGCAGGACATGTCCATGTGGACATTTTCCACTCTTTGTATTTTCTCTCGGTCTGTCCTCATTGGTCAATAGTCTCTGTAACCAATGTCTGTTTCTTGGTGGTCTTTGGTTCCATTGGTGCAGTCTTTGGACCTCTCTTTGAAATCCCTGAGCACATGTGAAGTTTTTGTATCATTTGTGGGTTGCTTGAGTGAAACTGAACCTTCTCAGTGGGTGAGGGTCAGTGGAGGTTTATCAGATGTCCCTCTTTTCTCCTACTGGGTCACCTCAGGGGTGTGTTCTTTCACCCCTTTCATTTGTTTCATACACTAATGTCACAGCCGGTATCCACGGCACCACCTTTTAAAATTTACAGATGATTCTGTTATCCTTCCTCATCAATGATGACGCAGATCACGGCCTGTTGTTAAGGACTTCACTAACTGGAGTGAATCCTCCTTTTTAAAGATAAACTGTTGAAAAACAAAGGTCACTGATTTTAGGAGATAAAAGGCACATCGTCTTATCTTTGGTGAACAAGTCGAGGTTGAGAGCAGTCACAAATACCTACAAACAATTATTTTAAATAGGTTGTATTTTGAGACCAACACAGACTTTATGACTTTATGAACATTTTACATGTTTGTTTCTTGCTTTTATGTATTTTATACTGCTAGCTGCAAAACAAATTGCCCTTGGGGCAGGGGCGTCCAAAGTGAGGCCTGAAGCCCTTGGAGTGATATTGTGTCTAACCCTCAACTGCAAATAAAGAATGGTATAATTTTGCCCTGCAGGCTTAAGAGGATGCTGCAGATGTAGACTGCTGATACTTTTTAAATATAATTTTTAGGTTTAACAGCAAAACGGATGAAAATAATCTCAAAATGTGTGATACTAAGTATAATACAAACATTTAGCTATAATTAATCCCTCTATCTTACAACAAACCTTCACTGACCTACCATGAAGTAGAATTTTGGATAATAATTCATAAAACTTGGCTAAATATAACAAGTGTTGTCAAAGAAAACAATTTCAGTTGATTAAATAAACAGCGGGTAGAAAGGGAACATTTTAAAATATAAAGTATCATCGACATACAAGTTGATCATCTTTATCAGTTTCCCTTCAAAGCTTCCATGAATCTGTTTTAGCGACTGCCAGCAGTTTTTCAGAACTTCCACGACCCACTTGGGCTGTCCGTGGTCCAAATGGGTGAATGAAGCCCCACCCACTTTTTAAAAGGGGGTGGAGTTTTTTTTGCCTATGAAAAATAAACGAAAGTGAACTTTCAAAGCACAAGAAACTCCACCCCCAAGGGGGTGGAGTTTATTTTGCCTATGAAAAAAAAATGAAAATGAACTTTCAAAGAACAGGAAGGAAGCCCCACCCACTTTTTAAAGGGGTGGAGCTTCTTTTGTTTATGAAAAAAAAAAAAAAAAAATTTAATTTCAAAGCACAAGAAAACAAATACAGTACTGGTAATAGTACCAAAAAAAAAAAAAATCTAATGACAAATTCTTAAAAAAAATAAATTAATATATATATAAAAAAAAAGTGATAATAATAATAATAATAATAATAATAATAATAATAATAATAAAAGTTCATGTTTATAAGGCTCCTAATGTTCTGGATCTACAAGAATTTAAACTAAGCTTTTCACCTTTCTTCAAAAATGTTGACGTTATTACAAATGAGGAGAAAAAATATTATGTTATAAAAATAAAAATCCTTAAATTCAGCATTTTCTGGTTCGCAAGTCCTTACATCTACAGTTCTGGCCCACCTATGAACATATCTGGACACCCCTGCCTTAGGGGATCATAAAGATCCTTGAACTTGAACGGTCTTGGTCTCTAGACTCACCTTGATTTCAGGAAACTGAGCCAGGTACGTGTCCATGCACAGCAGAGACTTGTCCGTGACGTTCTGGTGATAGTCCAGCCACAGTGTGTCCGTGTCCTGAAGGACACACTTAGATCAGACCTTGTCTCGTTGTGTTCTCACCTCACCACACTGCTTCTGATTCTTTTCTGACTAAGTTTTAAAAGTCAAATCGTTGTGCTCTGACGTACTCTAGAACTGTCCTGTCCTACAGAGCTGTGGCGGTGCGTCCCACAGGGACCACAACACAAACACTGTGTGGGACGCACCACAAGCTTTTAGAGATTACCTCCAGGTTAAAGTCCAACTCCTTCTCTATCATCTCCTTCAGGTTGAAGCGTGAAAGAGGCATGCAGTTAGAGAGAGGAGAGTCAGCAGGAGGAAGCACGTCAACGAGCCGAGAGGTCAGAGGAACCTTCTACGTCTTTGTCTCACCTCTGCCAGGGCGTCCGTCTCCTCCTTTCCAAACCAGTCTGGTTCGTACATGTCAGCCAGGCAGTCCTGCAGGCGCCGCGAAGCCTCGTGCATCACTGGGAAACAACCAGACAGACTGAATGAGCAGAGCGCCGCCAACTCGTCCTGCAGGGCTGGAATCAGACTCACTTTTCACCGCCGACAGGTAGGCCTTCAGGTCCCTCTGCAGTTTGGTGCCTTCAGCCTGAAACAGGAAGCACAGCGAGTGAGGAAGAGGAGCGGCAGAGGAGCGACGCTTACCACGAGATCGTGAAGGAACCTGCTGCGGACCATCTGCTTGTTGAAGTTGGTCACCAGCTCCTCGAACGCAGCGTCCCGAGTCTCATCGGCTTTGCCGAGTTTCTGCAGGACCTGCGGGGACGAGGAGGAAGGGTTCAGTTCAATCATCTGATTTATTCATGTGTTCATAAACAAACTGTTCAACAGATGTCATGTCAGAGAACAAGTCTGTTATTATCAGGACATATTGGCACAGAAAGGTCAAGGGTCAAAGCTTCTGTGACCCAACGATGCAAGGAACGTGATCCGAAAAAATGTAAACTTTGAAATGTTGCGTACTTTGACCAAATGTACGGTATTTTTCACAGGTTCATGTTAGATTTTGTTTTAATCAGCTACTTTCAGCTAATTTCAGCAGTTTATCTGTTTTATACTCCTTTCACATTTTTCTGCATAGCTGTTTTTATGCTAATTCAAGCAGTTTCAGCTACTATTTAGCCATTTTATGCTAACTTAAGTGTTTTCAGCTACTATTTAGCTGTTTTATGCTCATTTAAGCTTTTTCAGCCAATTCCACATTTTTACACTCCTTTCAACTTTTTTCACTCTAATTCAGCAAAAATGTGCTCTCTCCCCTTCCTTCTTTTAATTTCAGCTCCTTTCTGCATTTTTAGCTACAGCAGCGTTTTTTCTTTTTTTGGTGCTAATTTCAGCTTTTTCAGGTTATTTCCACTTTGCTCTGCTCGTTTTTGCTCCTTTCAGCAAACAAGATCGTTTTGCTTTCCTCTGCTAATTTAAGCTTGTTCTGCCTTTTCAGCTATCATTTTTTTTTTAGAAATGTTTTAGCTAATTTCAGCTGTTTTCAGATATATTCAAGTTTTTCTTTGTAATTTCTGCTACTTTCAGCCTAATTTATTCTTTCTGCTCATTTCAGCTTGTTATGCTCCTTTCAGCTGATTTTTGTTAGTTTCAGCTTTCTCTGCTTATTTCAGCTACTATTTAGCTGTTTTATGCTAATTTTAGCTTTGTCAGCTAATTCCACATTTTGGAGCTCATTTCAGCTCTTTCCATTTCCTTCTGGTAGTTATTTCTGCATTTTCAGCTACTTTTCAGCTTTTTTTTTTTTTTTTTTTCCATATTTATTTTAGCTAATTTCCTATTTTCTTTGCTCATTTCGGTTTATTTAAACCTTATTCAGCCAATATGTGTTCTTTCTGCTTTCTTCTGAAAATTTAGGCTTGTTCTTCCATTTCAGCATGTTTTTAGTTCATTTCAGCTGTTTTTCAGCAAGTTCTTCAGCAATAAGCATTCACACTGCTTTTTCGCAGGAAATGCAATTTATCTAGTAATTTGTTTGGAGCTCTCTTTTTGTTTTTGTATTTTTAGAAGCTAACAGCTTGTGCACGAATTTCCTTTTTACTGTACAAATGATGCACATAGTACTTTTGCACAATGTCTTATTGTACTTTTCATAAAAATAATAACAACAAAGCAGCAAAACTTGAGAAAGATTAATAACAAACACTAATGTGATTAAAAAAATCTATAATTTGACTTAAGAGGAGAAAAATCCAGTGCATGCTGCTGCTACAATATATTATTTCACACAAAAATCTACACTAGGCTTCAGATATTTTGCCTTTTATCTGCAACATCTGCTTTTAAATATTTGATTAATGTTCTTTTAGATCACATTTTTCTTAAAATACTGACAAAAAATAAATAAATAAAGATGACTTTAAAAGTTGCTATTTTTCTCAGCCCTGAGTTGCGCCTGCAGCTACAACCTTCACCTATCAGAAGGTCCGACTGCAGCTTATATGTAGCCGGAGAGGTAAAAACTAGGCCAAAGATTATTGCTTCTCAGCAGCTTGATGTCACTTCAAAGGCATCGACTTTTACTGTATCTGTTCTCTATAGCAAAAGAAAACTGCTTAACTCATCAGAGCTGGCGATACCACAAATCAGGATCAATATTTCACATCAAACAAAAGAAGATAAAAGTCGGCGCAGAATTTGAATAAATGAATCCACAAACGTTCACTGCGTTTTTACAATCAGAAATCAATCAGCAGCTGTGACTTAAATTGCTGCACGATCCTATTTCATGTTCCAAACGGAGTCTTTCAGGAATATGCAGTGAGTTAAACAAATAGAAGGAAAAAAAATCACCTGCAGGTAATTAAAAAAACAAAAAGCCGTCAGCAGCAGCCCTTTATAAGCATGTAATCCGTGGATAATGAACTCCTTTTCAGCTGGACAGGCGGCGTCCCAGTCGGAGATTTATTCCAAAAGCTCCTGTCAGGAACACAAGAAAAGGAAGTGGCATGTGATGAGGAAGGTTATGTTGACTTGTGCTGAGGGGACGGAGGGAGAGTGAAAGCTACAACCAGAGAAGCCACTACGCACTGACCTCGTCTGACTCCTCTCCCACTGTGGATGCCCCCCTGTCGCCATCTTCCTCCGCCTGCTGCTGCTCCTCGTCTGACTCCTCTCCCACTGTGGATGCCCCCCTGTCGCCATCTTCCTCCGCCTGCTGCTGCTCCTCCATCCTCTTCAGCACAGAGTATCTGTACGTCGCCTTGCTGGAATAAAGTTAGCAGACTGATGAGTTTTCCCTGCGCTAATGGTGTAAAATAATCACGTTACAGCTCATTAATCAAGTCTGCTTACTTGACTGGGAAGCAGTACTTTCGGATGATCAATACAGCAGCAGCGGCCGCCGCCACACACACCAGGATCACCGATGCAATAACGCCGGGGTGAAGCCTTAAACTGGCCTAAAAAGACAAATGAATACAATAAGATGTAACAGTGGGGTAGTTAAAGAGCCCATAAAGCTAACAGCTCAGTTCATGATGTGTGGCACAGATAAAAAGGAAACGCACGCAGGAGATATGACAGCTGAACAGCGTTGTGTTATAAATCATCCTCGTGTTCGGCCTAAAAGCTCAGCAGCAGGACTGGGAAGTTCTAAGCACAAAATATATATATATATATATATTTTGACAATCAATAATTATGCACATCATCAGCCGGTCTATAGTGTCTTTGAATGAAGGGCTGTGCAGCAGAACGTATAGAGTTTGTGAACATTAGCGTCTGCAGCAATAATTAGAATGCACAGCGAGCATGACCAAAAAATAACAACCTCAACCAGACCGATTTATCACACGTGACGGTGTAGGACACGAAAACCAATCAAAGAGCCACGAGCTTCCATTGTAGGGTGTCACTGGTACCACTTTAACCCTGTCTTTGACTGATTCATGTGTTTGTTTTGAGTAAACTGATAACACGTCAATGCACTCACTGCAAAGCCATGGAAATAATCCGACAGAAACTAATGCTGCATGTTCTGTTCTCAGTTTGTGACCTAGTGCCGACAACCGGGTGCACTTCTTTACCTACGGAAACAACCGAAGTGACTGAAAATAGGTCAGTAATGTCAAAGGTCATGCTCAATAATCCAGGTTAAAAAAAAAAATCCAACAAAGTTGTCAGGTCATCTGGACGGTTTCTATTCCTTTTTTTTTTTTCCCCCAGAGGACCTGAATGAACTTTGTTGGATTTTTTTTTTAACCAGGATTATTGCGCATGAACTTTGGTGTTTTGAACCACTTTGTCTATGGCTGCCTCAGAGGAGTCTACGGGGGGAGAGGACAGGCTCCTGAAACCATCTTTTCACCAGCAAACTTGTTGGTCCATTATGTGAGTGTACAGCTTGTGGGACTGTTTGTTGAAGTCCTTTGGATGAAGGACGAAATGTTTCAACAACAACAACATCAAAGAAACCGTCCAGAGGACCTGACTGAACTTTGTTGGACAGCTCAATGGTGATGTCTGTGGTAGAGCCGCATGCGGTGGAGACGTCCTACAGGCTCGATGTGTTGGAATGTATTTCAGCTCAGACTTGTTGAGTAAAATATGCTGAGAAGTTTGTTATTCAATCTAATGTGAAATGATAAATTCTTACATTTCACCCATTTTTCTGAACAATAAAACAGACGAGACAAATTTGTTTTAACGGGCTGTAAAATGCTGTTCCTCAAATAGTTCAGAATGAAATACACTCCTGTTGTTTTATCTTTTTTTTTTTAAGACCTTATCTTTTGTTTGTGTGCCAAGGACACGTACCACCATCTTCTGAGCGTACAAATAAAAATACTCAGACACTGTCATTGTTGTTTACTACAGAGCACAGCCAGCCCAGTGTAGGCGATCACGTGGCTCACGCTTTTGGCAAATTCAACTGGTTGTTTTGTTTACATTCAGTGAGTACCTGCATTTCACAATTGTGCACTGTATCAATAAATCTGGAAAACTGCTGGTGTAAACGCTTTCAAACAACAACACTTCATTTACCGGTAGTTCAAGCTAAACTTTTTATGTTCTTTCAAATTTAAAATAAGTACTTTTAATGTGTGACTTTAGTTTTTTTATTCCCTTTATTTAAAACGTATATAAATCATGACTATAAGTCTTAGTACTACTACAGAAAAGCTTTATAGGTACAATTTTCACAATTGCACAATATCAAAGTGTATTCTTCCAATAACTCATTGACGTTTGAATAGAAATAATTGTGACAGAGTGGCAGTGTTTCAACTATTTACCCCAAAACAAATAAGGAACAACTTGGTTGAGCATTAGTTTGTGAGAAATCCTTTAAAGTAGCTAATGATCAGTTAATGATACGCTAATTAAAGAAGAAGACAGAAACAAATTGGCAACGACTTGATAATTGCTTAATCCACAGCGCTTCCTTAATAATTTCTAATGAACCTCTGAGCGGACTGGTGAAGAGCACCAAACGAGTGATGACTCATTAGCACTGGTTATCTCTGTGCGCTCCGAGCAGTGACACGTAACACTGGAAAATCCTGAGGAGTAGTAAGAAGTCCTTCATTACATCACGGATAACGTCTTTGTATCGTGCATCCTCGAGGAAACAGCTGACTTATAACAAACGGTTCCTGAGAATCAATCCCCAAAGTCATGATACTGAATCTACAGGTTGCATCTCTAAAGTACACGTGGCTTCTAATTCCCTACTGGTTTTAAGAATTTGTTTTTACTCATAAAAATGAACAATTTATTGTCTTAATTTCTACAGTCCATTCTTGATGTGTCAAAAAAAATTCCTCAGGCTTCAGACTGATTCTTATTTTGACACAATGACAAATTATTAACTAAAACTTCGCCACCTGTAGGTTCGTCCATGTATTGTTGAACTGCTTGTTGCATTAAGGCCATCAGTACAGTACGGTGGCCCTGAGGTTTAAATCAGGGGTTCTGAAACGTTTTGGGTTCAGGGGGTTCAGACTAGACCCCTTACAGTGGAGAAAAAGTTTCAGGGACCCCCTCATAACCCTCATGTTTATTAAATAATTTTCTTCAATTTTTCTCTTTAATGGAATGGAAATATTTGTGTAACCTAAATACTCACAACCAGTTCTTTAATAAAGTTAATACAATTTTAATTTGTTTAAACATGGGGTATTTTTCATTCAAGACGCACCTAATTAGCAAAATTTTTCATTTCAACTTCAAAAAAAATAGTTTTGAGAAAATTAACAGCATCAAAAACCACTTTAAAACTTTACCTATACACATAGTGAACATTAGCATTTTATTTTAATTTGGGGCGTGCACTGGCTTGTGGACCCTCGGGGGTATAGGGACTCCAGTTTGAGAACCCCTGGTTTCAACAAACAACATTAAAAAAAAACAGAAGTGGTGAAAAAAAACAAAATAATTTAAACCTCTGGGCCACCGTACATCAGCAAAACTCTTACAGAAAGTAATGGTAAATTATTTTGGAAACGGAAGAGTTTTCATGGAAGTAATAATGTAGGGGTGATCAATAAAATGTGGACAAAATTTACCTAACCAGATACTGTAACAACAGGCCATTGATTAGCAGTTTTTTTTGGTGATTATAACTGATTAGTTTTAAAGTTTGCTATTTAAACAAAAAAGCATATGCCGCAATGTTTTACAAGTTATTAATGTTCCATCTCTTGGTGGATTGACAAGTATAGGTTGTGACTTTACTTGTGAGTTCCTGGGAATAAAATGTACATATGTAGAAAATACTGAAAACCTACAAAAATCTCTACAGGAAAAAACAGCCTGAGAGTTATGAGTTAGATAAGACTACAGCCTGAGTGTCATACGACCTGTACTCTGAGCACGACATTTCTTAAGTTCTCACGTAACGTTTGACAAGGTTTGCCAAAAACTTCTAAAGCTGTTTTTGAACATCAGTATCTTTCATCAGGGCCCGTTTCAACACACTTTTCATATCCTGCTGTGTAAGAGCGTGACAGTTGTCTGTATCTCATCTGTTTTTTTTTTAACAGGTCTCTCTTGAAAATGAGTCCTTGTGACTCATTGAGACTAACCTGTATAAATAAAGGTTGAACTGAATGAAAAGTTCCAACACTGATTGGTGGCAGGTTTTTCTTGTCACTACCGTATGTGTCCAAATAAGGTCTGATCATGTGTTGCGAGTGAGCACACTGATTACTACGTCTTTAACTTTAAATTCTTCTAATATTTTACAGACCAGACTGAATGAGCTTGTGGGCTGAATAACGCCCATGGGCCACTAGTTGATAACATAGTAATGCAATAGTAATGATTCACTATAAAGCACCGCTTCACTCAGTGGCATAAGTAATAATTAATGGGCGCTGTAATGATTAATCACTTGGTGACATTCTTATTGATTGCACAAACCAGAACTAATGTTTAGATAATCAATAAGCAGTGAGTCATTAGTAGTTAAGTGCTGTTCACCAGTAGTTAATCAGAAACTTCTGATGAAGAAAGTTTTGAATATATTCAAGATGCAATCATCTAATGAGCCACTGATAATAGACAGGGGTCTGCAGCATACGGCTCTGGGGCCACATGCGAGTCTTTAGTTCCTCTGCAGCAGCTCATTGTTGCTTTGACCAAAAACACCATATAAATTAATATTTATTATTAAAACCACAACAGGAACAGCTTATTTAAGCAGTTTTCTTGTCCTATTTTATTTATTTATTTATTTATTTTAATGAGAAGAAAATTATACTTTAAGGGCAGGAAAAAAAATCATTTCAATCAGTGTTAGTTGATCTACCACTTCTTTAATTTAACTACTACTATTTTTTTTTCTTAATTAAGGAAAAAAAAAAACTACTACTAATTTAAGTCAGTGTAGTGTTTCCCAGAAATCTAAGAAAATGTTGAGTTTTTAAAACACATTTACAAAAAGTAGTTGAAGAAACACAAATTTCAGTTTTGCATTCTGAGAATATGCAAAAGACACAACAAAAATTGTATGTAAAATGTGCGTTGTTCATAAAAACTGACTAAATATTCAAATCAGTGGTCATTATAAGAAAATATTTTGGTGAGTCATGTGGGTTAATATTTAACAAACTACTGTTAAAGGGAGGGGCTGGCTGCAGGTCTCCAGTCATTGCAGCTGGCTGCTGCCGGCCGCGGGAGACTTCCTCTCAGACCCAAGACCCGCCTCCAGCTCCACATCCTTTCCCCCGGTCCAGATCTCCCTCAGAAGTGACAACTCACAATAAATACATCAAGGAAACATGAATTAAGTTTTATCAATTGTATTAAAAATAAAGACAGGAAAAGGTTACAATTTACAGCGCTGGCCTCTCCAATATGATCAGCATCCAGAAGAGAGGGCCGGGTCTTCCGTGGCATTACAGATTTATAGGGCCTAGACTCCTCCCTTCGCAGAAGGAGAGCTATTCCTGTCACGTGTATGAGGGGTGTGACTAAGTGTGATCTCAACGGATTTTATGTGGATTGATGTGACGAAAATGAGACGGTGCTTCAAAGTCTTTCTACATGATGTGGCAATACATGTTTTTCCCTTCTTCCTGTACAAAAATGGTTAAAAAAAAAAAAAAAAAAAAAACTAAATGTCAATTTTATATAATTCTAGTAGTAATTTTATTACTAAGGATAAATATTTATAGTTCTATAATTTCACAACGCAACAAACTAAAAAAAAAAAAAAATAAAAAAATTAATGTGTATCACTTAAATAATAGGAGTTGCAGTTTTCTATCTATTTCAATTTTCAGGTAAGTTGTGAGTTCTCTGGATAAATGGGAAAAGAGGCAGAAATGGTTCTTTTGATTGTTCAAGATTGGCTCTGATATGACGTCCATGAGTCTCAATACATATACAGTATATATAAATGTACAAATAAACACATACACATATATATGCACATATACATATATACACATACATGTACAGTATACATCTATATAAATACACACATACATACATGTATA
>JAVCKU010000088.1:3992809-4003668 GCA_032273985.1 Hypsolebias coamazonicus
AGGCCCTTAACCCCCACCATCTGCTCCCTAACAGGTCTCTCTTGAAAAATGAGTTCTCGTGGCTCAATGAGACTAACTGTATAAATAAAGGATAAATGAAAAAAATTTAGAAGAAATTCTAAGATTTGTCGGGACTAATCGGCCTATTGAAAACACACAAACAATTTTTTTTTTTTGCCTGAGATATTTCAAAACCTAAAATCATTAAGTTGTGGAAACCTTCTTTTAACACTAGAACTCCCAGACCTTTGCCATTTGGCAGTTATACCTTTAAGGTGAACCAACACTTTATATTAGAGTGTAATATGATGAAATTTAAAGTAAAACAAAATCTTTCAACTTCAAACTACTGATGAGCAGTTAAACTGCTGAATGAGTAAATAAAAAATAATAAATTGCTGAATTTAGAATCACTTTCTAAAACTATAAAAAATTAGAAGAAACACTAGAAGAAATATTAAAACGTAAGTGTGCTAACTATGCAAGAAATTTAAATTTGAGTGCTTAAGCGAAAATGACAAAATATAACAAGGTTGTCATCATTTATTCAATCGTCACTTCTTTTTTTTCCATATCTAGTTCTTATGAGGGTGTTTGCTCAATAATTAAATCATTCACATCAAATATTAATTTACTGGTTGAACCATCAGATAGAAAGATAAAGATGGGAATAAGAAATATTACATACTATTAGTGTAACTGTAAGCTTGAATGAAAAAGAAAAGTTTTTTTAAGGAATAAAAGCTGTATCTTCTGTTTTCTGCATGTTATTTTACCCCCATGTCACGACGAGCTTGAAGATACAGACACAAAGACAAGGTAATGACCTAGAAATGACTTTTATCATCCATCAAGCTTCTCGGCCCAGGGTGTTTTTTTTATACTAGTAGTGATGGGTCTGTAGTTTCTCCTCAGACACTTGTAGTTTGACTGTTTTGTCCTGAGGCCAGAGCGTTCACATCGTGACTGAATTTCTACACTCTCATTTGTCTTTAAGATATATTTCTCTTTGACTCTCCAGGGACTTTAATAATATTCACAGTCTGTTCTAAGAGCAATCCTCCATACTTCACCCTAGAATCTTGCCTCTGAGTTTATACACTTTCTCTGTTTTTTTTTTAAGGAGACCTCTGTTGCCACAAAGGTTTTGACCACTCGACCTTCCTGCTGTGGTCTGTTTCTGTGCAACACGGGCAGTTCAGGGAGATTCACAGAATTTTCATTTTGTGTCAGAAAGATTAGGATCTCGAAGATGGATCTCCAAACCACTTTGTGGCACACTTAGCATATAAATGGAAAAAAATATTAAACCGCTAACACCAAAGAGTTTATTGTTACTGCCTATGCTACATCGTGGCCATGTGAAGAAAATGTCTTTTGGCAGTGCAATGCTGTTAGACTTACTGTAAAAGACAAGTATTTAGAGAACATAGTGAAATGAACAGCGGTAAAGATCAGACAGACTCTCCACAGTTAATGGTAAAATATTTGATGGTGGTAAAGAATATCTAACAATACCCTGATGCATGCTCAATAATAATAATATCTAACGATGATACAGACAAACTGTAATGTGTAAACACTAATACTGAATAGCGGTGCAGGGTAGAAGTGGTTAGTGCTATTGCCTCACAGGGAGGAGGGTTCAGGTTTATCTTTCTGTGTGAAGTTTACATGTTTGACCTGTACATATTTTAGTTTTTTTTTTTTTTTTTTTTCAGATACTTCAGTATACTCACTTTAACCAAAAACATGCATGTTAGGTTGATTGGTAACTAAATTGTTCTAGGTGAGTGAGTGAGGATGGTTGGTTGTCTCATTTGTCTTTACTTGTGATGGACTGGGGACATGTCCAGGGTGTAGGCCACCTCTCTCATACAGTGACTGCTGGGGATATACACCAGCAAACAAAACCAGGAAGTCAGTGTATGAAAACTACAACATGCATATTTTTTTCACTACTCTAAAATAATATTCATGTCACAGAAACAAAAAATTCCAAACATACAAACATCAAAAGGAAAAATATGTGTGTGTTGCCTCACTCTGTAGAATAAAACTCTTATCAGGTTTGTTGATGTCATTTGAAACATCTGATAAATAACTATTTTTGATGTCACCTCTCTTGGCCTCTTTTTGGTCTATATCATCAGTTTAGAGTTCTCAAGCGCAAATAACCCTCAAAGCTGAGCATCATACAGTCCCGTGGCTCAACGAGGCTAGCCTGTATAAATAAAGGTTGAATGAATGAATGAATGTACGGTTTAAAAATATGTGGAGCCTAAAAAGTGTGAAAAGAGGCCAAATCTCTTAGAAGAGTTCACACCAATTAGCTTGCTAAAAATGATAGATCTACATATGAATCAAGATCATAAAACTTCAACAATTTGTTACACTGATAATTTTTATGACCACATTGAACATCTGAGCTAATGTTTCAGTGAGTCATCACAGCTAAGTTTTGTCCAGATTAAAGTAGGAGTACTAATCAACAGACATTCATTTGGTTTAATTAGCACTGTATACTTGCTAAGAAGTACAGGAAGGGTTTACCTTGATTGTATAAGCATATAGACCAACCAGGGATGCACAAAATTGGATTTTTGGCCGATATCCTATATGCCAGTATGTTAAAACTTATTTGGTCGATAACCGATACCAATACCAATATTTTCTCTTAGACCTACTTACAGAGATTACATAGCTTTCTCTGCTGTGGAATTAAAATACTACATTATTCTGGATAGTCTTTGTCAGTTTTACTTGCTATCAAATGCAAATGCCCAAAAGGGGGCCAAGAATGGTATAACACTATATAAATATATAATGCGTATAAAAATATGAATACGGCATTTCTATCAACAATGGCAGCATAAAGACTGAAGCCAGATCACATACTGACGCTTGAGTGTTGGTTCATCCAATCCACCTGGTGTTGAAAAAGCTATCACTTGTACCTCGAGTACCTCATACGAGTTTTGGTTCTTCCGAGCCTCTGCATCCATCACCTGGAACAACTCAGCCTCACCCTCTCAATCTGAAAGACAAGTTTGGAGAATTTGGCTTCATCTGCTGTCTCTGGACCACCTTGTTGCTTGCCATCTGGACACATGCTCACCTCCTGGAAATCATTTACCTCAGCCTGGAAATAATGAAATCCTCCATGCATCCTCCTCCAAGCATGAAGGAGAGAAGCCAACACTGTAAGCAAGACTGTTTTCTATTTGGGAACCAACATTTTACCCTATCTTCCCTTCCACATATTCTCCTGGTCCAAACCCCTTTCGCATGTATAAATAAAAGCACATACCTTTTGTACTCTGTCAATATATCTTTTTGGTTCTCGCAACCAAACTCTATTAAAAAAAAACTCCTTGCTCTTCAGCAAGAATGACATAAAGCCACTTTTAAGACGGATCATACTGCAACAATACAATGGTTTAAGGGGAACCATTTGTTTTGTGTCCTGCTCATTACTTTGTCAAGAACCATCTGTCATGAACATGGCTGCAAACTGAGCATGAAATGGTAGGCAGACAATATCCTATAACTCTGATCAGGACTGACCAAAGGGATGTGACAAAACTCACCCACACTTCTACAGAGGGTAATGAATGCCAAGCAATCTTTCACAGGAAGATGCCTTTGTGTGTTGCGGGCAGAAAACGGCAGCATTGTGGGTCTTCACCTTTTGTTGCTTTGTGAAGGAACCAGAAGTGGCTTATTTCTCCCAGAAGATGAGTAGGAAATGTGCTGGCGTTCAAAAGGGAAGCTGTCGGGTCAGTGTGCCGGTCTTTGAAGTGCAGACATTTCTCTTTCTCCATTTGCCTGTGTCTGCATGTCTGCATGTGTAAGGACTGTCACCCGAGGCTGTGCCGAAGACGTTGTTGCCATGGAAACATATTCTCCAAGTTAATGACAGGCATGAAAGGCATGTTAAGAGACCAAACGTTTTATGTAAGGGCAGAAACAAACAAGTGTCACTTTAGAAATGTGTTTTCTCGTAGAATTTCATCTCACTCTTATTTGTTGTCCTTTTTTACATTTATAGCAGATTTATAAACCGCCTTTTGATTGTATTTGCTGTGGTAGCGATTAGGGACATTTAGACCACAATGAGGTTTTGACCTCACAAGGAAGACACAATCTTTTAAATCATATGTGTCAAACTCAAGGCCTGAGGGCCAAATGTGGCCCTCGTTGACATCTTATCTGGCCCCAAAGATGCTATAAATGTAAAATATTTTATCACTGTAATTTTTTTTTCAGTATTCTTTGATTATGATGTCAAAAGTGCAACAGAGAACATCAAATGAGACCAATCAAACTCTTGTTGAGGAACCTGCAACCGAGAAAAGATGTTGGGTGTCTAACGAGTTAAAGTAGATTCTGAAACTGTCCCTTAGTTTGAAAAAGGTTTTGATTTAGACCCTTTCTGTAAGTGAGTTTGACACCCCTGATTTAACCCAAGGGCAGCAGGAGGGTTGGAGGGGCAGTTCAGATCGTTGTAGGCAGAATTATGTGGAAACAGTTATGCTCAGGAAATTTCATGAAGGTGTTCGATCTTCTGCAGAACTCAGGTACATTCATTCATTCATTCATTCATTCATTCATTCATTCATTCATTCATTCATTCATTCATTCATTCTTTCATTCAATCATTCATTCATTCATTTATTCACAGGTATTGTGTAATTTACAAAACATAGTTTAACCATCATCAGGGTGGCCCAGGCCAGAATAACAAACTAATTGCAAATTATCTTATTCTGCATTTGCTTACTTATGTCCAGAAACAAAGCTAAACCAAAACACAAGTTCCTTCTTTTTCACAACGGATCTTACAATAAAAATTGACCCTCCCCCCCCACACACACAAACTCCTCACCAAACTCAGAATATTTGCAGCAGATGGCTGATGTGGAGCTGTGGGTGTGTGTGTCTGGATGGGATGTGCAGCAGCATGGACCGTTAGCTCATCAGGCAGCCAATCACCGTTCTGTTCATCGGTTCATCAGTCCCATCTAGTTACCTGGACACTGATTTGTACACATTAGCTGCTCACACACACAAACCCTACGGCAGCAGTCGAAAAACAGCAACTAGATAATGACTGAAGATATTTTTCTGGTGGCTGATGACTCACATCCAATGATTTCTTTTAGAGATTTTCTTTAAAACTTGCACAGTGGTTCATGAAATGTTTTGCTAAGACATTTAATTGGATTTCTGTAGCAGCAAGTCACAACAACGTTGTCTCAGGACACTGAACAGAAGCATTCACATACGTTAAAAAGCCAATTAGTAAAGTTCTCTATGTAAGGAAGCAGCAGATTGTGTTGAGTCTTCACTTCGTCACAGTCTCCCACTAAGAGGACAGCAAGTTTACTCCAATATTTAATGCCAACGTTTGGTACAAAGAACTCAACTATCATTCAACAGCACGGCGGCTCAGTGGTTAGCACTGTTACCTCACAGCAAGAAGAGATGTCACTTGTAAATGAGTCCTCGTGGCTCAATGGGACTAACCTGTTTAAATAAAGGTTGAATGAAAAGAGCAAACACAAAGGAGACAGTGGAACTGAAAAACTCCCTTTAAACAGGAAGAAACCTCCAGCAGAACCAGGCTCTGTACAAATGGCCATCTGCTTCGACCAGCTGGGTTTACAGAAGACAGGAAGTAGAAACGGACACAAATGATCAGGTCCAGGTGAACTTTCTATAGGAGGAAAGAAAAGAAAACATGTTAAGATAGAAATAATGACAGGTAGAGTAGAGCAGGTAAAGACAGCAGCAGAGAAATGAGGTCAGTTTGTCCTCCAGCAGTCTAAACCTATAGCAGCATAACAAGCCAACCCTAACTATGGGATTTATCAGAAAGGAAAGTCTTGATCCCAGTCTTCAAACTGGACAATGTGTCAGCCTCTTGGACAGAAACTGGAAGTTGGTTCCACAAGAGAGGAGCCTGATAACTGGAAGATCTTCCTCCCATTCTGTTGTGTTAACTGTGTGGGTGCATTAGTTTTATCTAATGCAAAAGGCAGAGGTGGCCATTATTAGATTATGAACAATATACAGCCGTGTTTGTAGTCTAGGCTTTTGTGCTTTGTTTAATGTATAATCTTGAAGTGTATTTTCATGAGATTAGCTTTGATGGCAACTTCACATTAGTTTTATATTTATAGATCATTTTGAATGTGTGAGAACACTTGGATTCTGGGTCATGTAGGGAGATTGGATGTGTCAGTTTTCAGGTGTTGTACAATAAGTTGTGTAAAATCTAGTGTTGGGGGAAAAAAGCATGTTAAGTGATGCATTTCTTTTCTGGTCAGACATTGCTGACAAGTTAGCACGATTTTTTTAATTTGTATGTTCTGCTGAGGCGTTTTCTTTTCAGGTTGGTGTAATCTGTGTTCAAGTGTTTGTTTTCAGGTTTGTAATGCAGTCGGCTTCTTTAAAAATGTTTGTAACGTGTGGGCATGCTTGTTTCAGGCCTCAGGGCAGCTCAGTGGTCCACGTGGAGTCAGTCTTACAACAGCTGGAGGAGTCTCACGCTCAACTTGAGGAACTTTTCCACCAGAAGAAGATCCGTCTCGATATCTTCCTACAGTTCCGCATTCTTCATCAGTGCACGTTGGAGGTTAATTTAATGTTACTTTCCCCCTTTTCCCTCTGAGCTGAATCAAAGCTGAATTCTTTGTTCATTTTTATTTTCTAGGTGACAAGTGAAATAGATGCCTGGAAACAGGATCTCCAAAAGCAGTCCCAGGATTTTTCCAGTGAGAAGCTAACATCTCCGCGGCTAGCGGAAACAAACCAGGACCAGCTAGCTCCAGACAAACTAGCCCTGGGACAGTCACGCTTAGTGGAGTCTAGCCCCGAGGCACTAACATTAGCACAACAACGTATTCACAGGTGAACAGGCCGGTGTGCTGAATTTTCATGAATATAAAAAATCTGTTTTGGCAGGCTTTTAATCATGATGTGATTGATCTGCAGGCACATGGAGCGAAGGCTGGCTATGAACAATATGATCTACGAGGTCATCCAGCAAGGTCATGATCTTCAGCAGTATATGTCAGAGGTTCAGGCATCAGGTAAGAGTCACACTGTTAGTCCTCGAGCTACCACTGCACCTGGTAAGCTATCTGACAATTAAAGATACAAAGCAGTTTCTAAATAACAGAACATAAAGGTCGCTTATCTAAACAGAAAGTCAGGGGACCAATGACTGAGCCATGGGGTACAACACAAGATACCAGAGGGGTTTTAGGAGCAGTTTTCAGTGATTAATTCAGGGATTGTGGAGGTAATGGTGATAATATATTTGGCCAAGTGTTTTAGAGTTCCAAGCACAGCATCAAGAATTTTTAGAATGATTTCAGTGTTTCCTAAGAAAACAACAAAGTTGTTAAAATGTGCAGAGGATTTCAAGTTCGACTAGAGAGTTAAGGTTTTAAGACGTCCCAAGGTTCTGCTTCATTAGGATTTCAAAGGAAGACCTTTCAAGGATCTGTACTCTCACTTTTATGAGTTACATTAATCTTTTAGTGGTTTCAGGATTCTAAAATGGGTCCAGAGGTTCTTAAACAGACTTAAAGGATCTGTACAAGGAGTTGCGATGGTTCCAGAAGAGGTCACGCGAAGGTCATTTGTTGGTTTCAGGTCTCGCTTGTAAATGAGTCCCTGAGGCTCAATGGGATTAACCTGCATAAATAAAGGCTGAATGGACGGTTTTATTTAGGAAACGAGGAGATACTTTCAGGACTTCATGTGGGTTCCAATAGTCCTTCATTTGTTCATGGGTTCCTCGAATGGTTTTTGAAAGGAGGAGGGTTGTTAATAATTCTAATGGTCCTAAAAGAGGTTGTGTTGGTCAGAAATGCAGTCAGGTGGTGTGTCTTTTGGCGAGATGGATCAAAGTGGATTTCAAGGTAAAGAGCTGAATTTAAACCAGCTGCAGTATAACCATTTAATACATCAACATGTACTATAAAAATAAAGGTTTTAATGTGTTTTTAACAGTTTTTTCCTCTCAGAATATTTTAAAAGACAAGCAGATATTTTTTTCGCCTACAGTGTAGCATCTATGTGACCGCTTCAGTAACACACTGATGATATTAGAGGTGGAAATTGGGGCTGGGGGTGGGGGGGCAAAGAGGATAATGGGAGAGGGGGAAAAGGGGGACAAGGTTGCTATGGAAACTGCTCTCTGAAGCACACAGCTGGTCCCCATGGAAACCAGCGTATTGAATTTGCCATGGCGACACACACAGACGTGAAAAACACACAGAGCAGACACACATGTGATATTGTATCACTTACTCGACAGTGTCGTTTTGGAAGATCTGAAGTGCGGTTTTGTGTGTGTGTGTGTGTGTGTGTGTGCGCGCGCGCCAGGCATCGAGCTTTCGGAGGTGGAGGGGGGTCTCTCTTCCCAGGTGGAGGAGCTGCAGCACCTCCTGCAGGACAAACAGAAGGAACTGCAGCAGATTGCGGATCACACACACACACATCTGGAGCAGAACCTGCAGCTGAGACACCTGCAGAGCCAAGTCAAACAGGTACCACCTTCATCCAGGTGGGCACACATACACACACGTGCACACATAACCGCTCCCAACCTGTCTGTCTGTCCATCTATGTCAGGTGTTGGGTTGGATCTCTGAAGGGGAGGTGATGCTGTCGTCCTGCATGTTGAATTCCAGCTGTTTGTCTGAAGCAGAGCAGCTGCAGAGGGAGCACGAGCGCCTCCAACAGGCCATAGAGGTCACTGCACATACATTTGAACCGCATTCCATTCAAAACAGTAACACTATTGTTTATTGTACAAATACATTAGCACTATATAGCACAATGTATACTTTAAAAACAATTTTCTGCAAAGAGTAGTTAAAAAAAACAAAGTTTTGCATGTGATTACAGTGAATAATTGATGGTGTACAACACGTCTGGTTTGATTATTTCTTCAGTGCTATAAAAAACACAAATGTCCCATTAAAAAGAAGCAACAAACACAATGCACGAATGCAGGCGGTGCATCTTCAAGACATTTTGTTACAAACAACAGATAAAACTCTAATACAAGACAAACATCTTTATGTGGATCTCAAAATAAACACAATCATCAGCCTAAATCAAACCACACAGAACACAAACACACAAAAAAACTAAACACGACTCTTCTCGTAAAAATAAGAATGTTATGATCTTGTCATTAACAGTTTCATTTTATGTAATAAAAACAGAATAAATCTTATTGTTTTAGTTTTACAGTATTTTCCCACAAATCAGTTGCTTTTTCGTCTATATAACTATAAAAAAGTATTTCTTAGTTTTGGCTGACGTTAAGTCTTTTGAATCAGTTTATCATCAGCCGAAGTGAGTCTAAATGTGGACTACTAAGCACCTCACCATGTAAACAGCTTTCTATGATAACTAAAGAAAGACGCCTCCATCCTGAGGATGAGGCTGATGTCAGTCCATCACAGAAGACACGTTTCCATAGTAACCAGACACACATGACAGTTTTATCCCCTCAGATTCCTTCAGCTGGAATAATAAATATGGAGAATGATGTTTTTTGTAGGCTTTGCTGCACGCTGACTCCCTGCAGAGGACTCATCAGGTGGCTCTGGCTCTTCAGCAGAGAGCAGAGCTGCTGGTCAGGTAAGTTTCCGCCCGATAAATGCAACTATATGAATATTAAACTCAACAAAGAGCAGAAAAATCTGAAAAATAGAAACGTCATAAAAGTCTATGAAGGGAGCCTTGTTAAGTGTTGTCTAAATACAGCTCTGTGAAGGTTCGGACCTAGCCAGTGAAGAGAAGCCACCACCAATGACCTGCTCAGTTGTAGTTATCATTGGTTACTATCTAAACCTTTTACGCAAACAGTCAAACCAACCAGAAACAACCAATGGCTCAACATTAGACTGTACTTTTCTCGACTCTGTCAATACCAGGTATTTGTTGGATGTAAATTCACCCTTCCTGTGACCTCTGGATTCCCTGAACAGGTCAGGCCACTACGATCCCGACGCAGTTAGGGCTTGTGCCCAGACCGTGGCGCTTCACTGGCAGACGCTGATGTTGAGAATTGAAGACAGACTCAAACTGGTCAATGCATCTGCTGCCTTCTACCGAACATCTCAGCAGGTAAAACCTAGTTCAACCAGCAGCTGGTAAACAGGGCTTCACCCCCCACCCACCCACACACACAATGAAGGCTACTAATATGCATGTTGTCTTCATGCATGTGGTTCCAGGTGTGTGGCGTCCTGGAGAGTCTGGAGCAGGAGTACCGCAGGGAGGAGGACTGGTGTGGAGGAGGAGAGAGGCAGCCTGAGCAGCTGTTGCCGCTCATCAGCAAACACATGGAACAGAAAGAGGCGTTCCTGAAGGTGAAAATTTCACATCCCTGACTTTTAATTGCCGTAATATGATTTAATTCAGTCAGAAACTATGAGTTAGTCAAGTTTAAAAGTTCTAAGTTAGGTTGATCTGTTAAGATTTGAAATGTTTGTGTCTTGTTTAAGATTTTAAAAACTGGTTGTTTCGGTTTCATAATTTTGTTTCAAGCTTTGATTCTGTCTTTGAGTGTTTCAGTTCTTTCTCTTCATTTTAGTTCAGTTTCAGTGACAAACTTTGACTTTGAGGAAAATCAATTAAATTGTTCCCTTGGCAACAGGCATGCACTTTGGCAAGAAGGAACGCTGAGGTTTTCCTCAAATACATTCATCGCAACAGCGTCACCATGGCGAACATCTCCGGTCATAATGTCACTGTTTCTGGGGTAACTGGTGTTACTGAGGTCACTGGGCACTCCAGAGTGCCAGAGCAACAGGTCAAAGGTGAAA
>JAVCKU010000088.1:4010071-4020601 GCA_032273985.1 Hypsolebias coamazonicus
GTTTTAAATTTTGGCTCCTTTTGGTGACTGAGTTCAACACCTCTAGAAGATTGTCGCTTTTAGTGAATTATTTGTAAATGAATGTATTTTTTTCATGTAAAGGGATTTTCCTGGTTTGTGTCAAAAGTTTACGCTGTTTTACTCCTATTTAAATATAAAAATAATGTTTCATATTAATCACATTCAAGTAATTGAACGCTTGTGAACCATTCACTCTATTGTGATCCATTATTCTTCTGTATGTTTTTCAGCATCTTTCTCGTTCCACTGTTTTTGTGCTATTTCAACAAATCATTAATTAAAACGTTCGGCTCTTTCAGGACAATCCTGCTATGACTTTTGGTATTGGTGCAACTTTAGCTTTTTTAAATATTTAGCCTTTTCTGCCCCTTTTTGCTCATAAAAAATGAATTGAGCTCATTTACATCCTTCAGATCTTTAGAGCTGTTTACTTACAACTTTTACTGATCCTTTCACATTTTGTTCTGATTCAGCTTCTTTCAGCTTCCTTGTGCAAATTGAAGCTTTTTTCCAGCTACATTCAGCTGTTTTCTTTCCCCAGCTATTTTTACTCGTTTCAGATATTTTTACTCGTTTCAGATATTTTTTCTGCAAACCACATTTTTGTGCTTCTTTTAACTTCTTTCTGCTAATTTCAGCTTGTTATGCTCCTTTCAGCTTATTTATGCAAGTTTCTTTTTTTTTAACTATTTCAGCTACTATATAACTAACTGTTTATGCTAATTTAAGCTTTTTTCAGCTAACTCCACATTTTTTGCACTTATTTAAACATTTTTCAGCCTAATTTATAAAAAAAAAGTGCTCTCTCCGCTTCCTTGTGCTAATTACTTTCTGCTTTTTTTTAAGCTACTTTAGCTACTACTACTACTTTTAGCTACTTTTAGCAATTTTTTTTGCTAATTTCAGCTTTTCAGATAATTTCCATATAGGCTTAGTTCTGCTTCTTTCAGCAAACATGTTATTTTTGCTTTATTCTGCTAATTTAAGCTTGTTTTACCTTTCAGCTACTTTTTTGAGCATTTTTTTTAGCTAATTTCAGTTTTTTAACATAAATTCAACTTTTATCGTTGTAATTTTTGCTACTTTCAGGCTAATTAACTTCTTTCTGCTAATTTCAGCTTGTTATGCTCCTTTCAGTTTATTTCTGCAGGTTTCAGTTTTTTCTTCCTCTTTTTTTTTTTTTTCAACTATGTAAGCTACTATATAACAGTTTTTATGCTAATTTAAGCTTTTTCAGCTCATTCCACATTTTTTGCATTCATTTAAACATTTTTCAGCTTAATTTATTAAAAAAAAGTGCTCTGCCAACTTCCTTCTCTAATTAGTTTCTGCTCTTTTGCTACTTTAGCTATTACTACTTTTAGTTGGATTTTTGTTGTTGTTAATTTCAGCTTTTTCGGGTGATTTCCTTTTTTATAGGCTTATTTCTTCTTCTTTCAGCAAACATGTTCTGTCTGCTCATTTAAGCTTCTTCTACCTTTCAGCTACTCTTTTGAGCATTTTTAGTCTAATTTAATCTGTTTTAAGATCAATTCAAGCTTTTTGTTGTAATTTTTGCCACTTTCAGCCTAATTAACTTATTTCTGTTAATTTCAGCTTGTTATGCTTCTTTCAGCTTTTTTCTGCTAATTTCAGCTTTTTCTGCTTTTTCAGCTAACTTTTAGCTGTTTTTATCCTGAACTTAGCTTTTTAAGCTAATAGAGCAGTTTTTTACTATGTTTAAAATTTTAATATTTTCCTAACACATATTTTTAACATAAGTTTACTTTTAAATTGTAGAAGGGATTTAAAAAGTTTGTATTTCTAGACGTCTAAAATTAGAAATGTTTTGAGGAGAGGGTTTATCTGAGTGTGGTGGTTTCTAAATACATGCATTGATTATTGATTATCAGGACTGTTGCTGTGTTCGCAGGAGCTGCTGGCCTGCTGTGAAGAGGGGAAAGGAGAGATAAAGGAAGGCCTGGATGTCATGCTGAGTGTCCCAAAGAGAGCAAACGATGCCATGCATGTTAGCATGTTGGAAGGTAACGCGCATATACCTAAAGCTTTTATTGTGATGAGGCAGGAAGCTGAATGAAATTACTTGAAAGCTTTTATTGTGAAGCTAAATGAAATGACATAAATGTAGTCCCCGGTGTGGTGTACCTGCCAGGTCTCGAGGAGGGTTTGGAGGTCCAGGGGGAGCTCCTCCTGCAGGACTCCTTCCTGGTCTGGGAGCCCAAGTCTCTGATTAGAAAGGGGCGGGACCGACACCTCTTCCTGTTTGAGCTGTCACTCATCTTCAGCAAGGAGATCAAGGATTCGTCTGGAAGGACCAAATACCTGTACAAGAGCAGACTGAGGGTAACAAGCTGCTTTTATTCATGTTTGAACTCATGTTTGAATCTAAAATAACACAAAAAATATATTATATTTAAACTAAGGGCTTGAAAAGTAAAGCTGTAACTAAAATCTAATCACGCCTTTTGTTGCCAAGATGGTAGATAAATCTGAATTAATTTGAATATAACTATATACTATACATTTATTCTGCTTTTTAGATTTATTTTAGTTTGTATGTTAAAGTTTTGAACAAGCTTTCAGGTATTTGATGCCAGATAAAAAAAAACAATGAAGCTTTTTATTGTGATTTGTGCCACGATTATCACAAAATTTATTGTGTTTTATGTGATTTTGAGATATTTAGCTTTTTGCATTATTAGTTTAGGTTCATGCTCGACAGACAGGGATAAACATTAACACCGTTTTAGTTTTGAAGTTAAAAATCTTTGTTTTGTGTAGTGCGTTAAATTATTTTTATGATATACGTGTGTTTGTTTTCTTTATCTAAGGCCCATTCGTGCTGTTTTGGGGTTTAAATCCAAGTTTCTGCTGCTATTTGAGAAATGTTTAAAAAATTTTTAGTGACTGATTTTTCCCCTACAAAATAAAACCCTTTGATTAACATCCTCCAAGTCTATGGGGTAAATCCCTCATTTCCAGTGTTTTTTTTTAAATTAAAATCCAAGTCAAATTTATATACCGTATTTTTCGGACTATAAGGCGCACTTAAAATCCTTTAATTTAATCAAAAATCAACAGTGAGACTTATAATCAGCTGAACCTTATGTATTATTTCTGGTTGTACTTACTGACCTCAAACCGATTTTATGCGGTTATTGTGAACGAGTTGAATAAAGTTTGACTAGTCTGACTGTTTGGTTTCACTTAAAGCACCTTATAATTGATCCACAGTTCCCATTGTTTACCGGTACATGTTGCCTTATGTATGAAAACAGACCCGTCCATTGATATTGCACCTTATAAGCAGAAAAATATGGTATATAGCACATTTTAAACCGTAGCTGTTACCAAAGTGCTTCACAATGAGATCAAGGCAGTAATTAAAGAAAAATAATAATAAGAAGTAATTAAAAGCATCAAAAATAAAAACACAACAACAATGAAAAACAATGGGGAAAAAAAACTAAATCAAATCATACTGTTTGTTTTTAGGAGAGATACGCAGGAAGTGAAGTGGCCTGTTGGCCTGTCATGATAAACAATAAATCAACTAATCGCATGATAAATGAAAATTATCGGCCTCATTTTCATTTATCGGCTTTATTGTTTCTTCGTGTCTCTTTCTACTGAAGACAATGGATGACAAAAGGTTCAACTCCGGTGCTCTTCACTGACCCCTCCCTTTCTCTTTTCTCTTTAAAACTTGTTTTAATCGTCCAAAACCACGTTTTTGGATCGTTAAAAGCAACTAATCTGAGAAGCTAAGCTACAAGCTAAGCTAGCAGGCCGACCTCGGGGGTAAAAAAATCTCCGTCTTGTCGAAGCTCCAATAATCACGGTTGAAACACATGCCTTTGTGTAAAAAGTTGTTTTTCTCTGCAAAAAGAAGCTGAGAACTTGTTTACTGATTTTTAATTGATAGCTTTGAGTGAAAAATGCTATGCTAACGAGCTCAAACCACACTGAATGTCCGCCATTTTGAGAACTGAAGAGAGACAGCCCATGTCACGTCTAGGGGCCTCCCTCCCATTTTTCTTAAAGAGACATGCTGCTCGCTCCCTCACTATCCATCCTTCAGTTCAAACAATCTTATACTGCCATCAGGTGGTAAAAAAAGGTACTACACACAAACATCAACATTTCTTCTTAAATTTGACAATTATAATTATTGTCAAATTTCAAACAACGTTATTGTTTATCGCGATAATTTCTGAGACAATTAATCGCCCAGCAAAAGTTGTTATCGCGACAGGTCTTAGTGGCCTGTATGATGCTGGGGGTGCCGATTGTTCCTGAATAGGCTCAATCTCCTCTGGGTTTCAACCTGGTTTTTGGTACAATCAAAATCAGCAGTTCTGATGATCTCAGTGCCCAAGAAGGAACATAAGGTTGAAGTGGGTCAGAGAAGTTTGAGGGTGTAAGGCCATTAATGTACTTAAACGTTAGCAGGAGGATTTTAAACTCTATTCTGATACGTACAGGGAGCAAGTGAAGGGAGGACAAAACCAGTGAAATATGATCAAACTTACGAGTTCCTGTTAATAGCCGAGCTGCAGCATTAATGGATGAGGACAAAACTGGTGGAATGTCCTCACAGTCAAATCAAACTAACAGAAGCTAAAACAAAACCACTGTTTTGTGTGTCAGACTTCAGAACTGGGGGTAACGGAGCACATTGAGGGGGATCCATGCAAGTTTGCTCTGTGGGTGGGACGAACGCCGACCTCAGACAACAAGACGGTACTGAAGGTAAGAGCGCCCCGCTCCTTACCTGAAAATGACTTTAATACGTTTCAGCAAGATTATTTTCCACAAACGTCTCCTCACATTTCTGCAGCCTTTTTCAGAGCAGAGTTAGAAAACTCGTCTTAAGATCATTTTATTCTTCTGGCAGGCGTCCTCGTTGGAGCTGAAGCAGGAGTGGGTCCGCAGCATCCGACAGGTGATCCAGGAGAGGCGGGGTCACCTGCGGGGGGCACTGAGGGAGCCTATCCCCCTCCCCAAAACACCCAACCCCACGCTGGGACGACAGCGCAGCATCACCCGCAGGTCAGCTAAATGTCTGACCTTTAACCTCAAGTTTCCAACCAGTTTATTTCCTGAAGGTTCTGGTAATTTGTTTGGTTGTATCCTGCAAATTGTCTCTCTTTAAGTCAGGGGTGGCCAAAGTGTGGTCTGGGGACTATTTGTGGCCCTTGGAGTATGCACGATATTGGACTTTCGGATGATATACGATATGCCGATAACCAATACTGATATTTTTTCCCTATACCTACTTACAGAGACTACATAGTTTTCTCTGCTATGGAATTAAAATATTACATTATTCTGCATGATCTTAGACTGTCCTGCTACCTAATGCAGATGACAAAAAGGGGCTGAAAATAATGTAACACTTCAACTTGGATTATGTTTAATGTCAAATTTATTCATGACATTTACTCTCTGTAACACAATGACAACACTCGAACAGTGCAAATTTGTAAATTTTCATAATGGCGCTGTAGACATCCTTGTCACTGGGTTGTCATACAAAAACAGCGCCTTTCATATATACATATATACGTATATAAATAACGCCTTTTATATCTGTGAGTTATTTTGATGGAATGTCTGATATTTATCTTTATCTCTAATATCTGCCGATACTGATACCATGCCGATAATATTGTGTATTGCTAGTTATTTTCATTATGCATTGTCATGTTTTACATTTGCATTCTGGTAAACAATGACAAAGCCCAGAAGGCCACACTTGAGGCAACCTGAAGCGTATTTTATCCCCTTTTTGGTGAAAATGATTAGGCCTGTCGCAATAAACAATAAATGAATTAATAGCATGATAAACGATAATTATCAACCTCATTTTCATTTATCGGTTTTATCGTTTCTTCATGTCTTTCTCAGTACTGAAGACATTGGAGGACAAAAAGCTGAACTCCGGTGCTCCTCACTGACGCCTCCCTTTTTCTTTTCTCTTTAAAATCCATTTTAACCGTCCAAAATCGCATTTTTGGATCGTTAAAAGCAGCTCAGCTGAGAAGCTAAGCTACGAGATAAGCTAACATGCCGACCCCGGGGAAAAATTCTCCGTCTTGTTGAAGCTCCAAAATTCACAGGTAAAACCTGTGCCTTCGTGTAAAAATTAGTTTTTCTCTGCCAAAAGAAAAAAACTTGTTTACTGACTTTTTATTAAAAGCTTTGTGTGAAAAATGCTATGCTAAAGAGCTCAAACCGCACAGAGCGTCCGCCATTTTGAGAACTGAAGAGAGACAGCACATGTCATGTCAAGGGGCCTCCCTCTCAATTTTCTTAAAGCGACACGCTGCTCGCTCCCTCACTATCCATCCTTCAGTTCAAACAGTCTTATACAGTACTGCCATCCGGTGGTAAAAAAAGGTACTACACAAAAAAATTCTTCTGAAATTTGACAACAATTACTAATTATTGTCAAATTTCAAACAATATTATTGTTTATCGCAATAATTTTTGAGACAATTAATCGCCCGGTAAAATTTGTTGTCAAAATTATGCATTTACTGTAAAAAGTGCTGATTCGTTTCTTTCTCTGTCCACTGGACTTCCCCAGGCCTCACTTTAAAACTTGGCTGTTGGAAGTGTCACATTGCATTGAAGCTCGCCTCTGTCTTTATTTAGACGCACATAACGCCACATCACAAGATCTTTGTCCGTATGACCGTCCAGCAGGCTGTTGTGTTGTCAACAGAATGAAAGGAGCCCCCTGTCAGTTAATTGGACTGATTGGCGCTGACTGTTCTTCCAAAATAGTCACCAGGTGTGTGTAAGGGCACAAAAACTGGGCTACTGGCATAAAGTCATTTTGTTTTTAATATAACCAAAATAATTGGCTCAAACTTATTTATGTGAGAACTTTGATCCTCCTGCTGCTGCCCTTGGGTCAAAATGACCCTCAGTTTACTGAACAGACCAACTTAACATCAGAAATGATGTTAACTGTTATGCAACGGACGTGTCTTCAGCCCTTCCTTCCTCTCCTCGCTCTGCTGAAGCATCAGTCTCATTTCTCCTCTGCTCACTGCGTCGGCGTGGCTCACTCCAACTCACCTGAACCTGTTGAGTCTTATTTGGTTTATTTGTGCTGCGGTAGAGGCTGTGAGGTGCACGTGACGGTTCGGGATGGGGCAACAGCCGTCCGTGGGGGAAGACGTGGAGGAGGCCGTGGAGGTGCTAACAATCGGCGGTAAGCTCAACTTTTGTGTTTGTTTTTAACGTTGCGTTCGTTTGACTGACCAGCACATCTGTCAGCAATGCTCTTACGAAGTGGCACTGATTTATTATTTATTATTTATTAAAGTTGGGTAGTTAAAAATGAATATGTTTATGACCCAAGACTCTCGAGAAACGACCAAAGCAACATCAAAGCATGAAGTCAAGTTTGTTTTGTGTACCTGAAGACATCTATTCATAGTGCACGGCTAATAATGTTGTCATCATATCGTAAAGTACCGTATTGTACCTTATTGTAAAATCTTGTATTGTTTTGTAGCATAACGTATTGTGCAGTGGGGACCGCTCAGGGCCTTTGATGCCTTCAGAGAAGGCCCATAAAGATAGCACAAATAAATAGTTGCATATAGGCTTTTATTTAATATTTGTTTTATATGCCAATTCCGATTTTGTTTTATAAGCGACACTAAGTGTTATAAGGTCACAATGCACCTTCAATTTTCCAGTATTGTTTTGTTGAAAAACATACCCTTGAACAATATCCTAGAAACAATACAAACTTGTTTTAACTAACTAGCCATGAGGTAGTGCTCTGAAATATACATGAAGTTTAGACAATTGCTGTTAAAACACCAACAAAAATCGGTAAACCGGCCATGCACCAATAAATCGGCCCCGATTTCCTTAATTTTTTTTTCTCCCAATTTATAATATTCATTTATTTATTTTAAAAGAAAAGTGATCAGTTCCTTTAATTCGTTGGGTCGTTTCTTTTTGGAAAGTGCATTTTAGTCGGTGCTCAGGAACAAATGTGCGATACGAGTCACTTCTTCTAGAATCTAAGTGGTAGTGGCGCCCGTCGAGATTCTTGGACGGAACATGCTAGCAGCTCAAAAATGTATGTTATTCAGTTATTATTATCTTTTTGTTGTCTAAAGCCCGTTGGCCAATTTAAACCGGAATTAAATTGCAGTCCCTAGTTGGATAAAAATCTTCATTCATCTTACTTATTTAAAGAAGCTACGCTCGAGGACACGAGAAGATTTTTAACCAGCTTTACTTACAAGGGCAGACTTTCACCACAGGTTACACAGAAGTTAAATGGACGGAGCCCAGTCAGGAGAGTCTGCCACAGCCAGCGTGCGAGACTTGTTTTTATAACCTTATCGGCTCTCACAGCTCACAGGCTGATGACCTCGGCCACCCAGCTGCACATGCAGGATCAAATCAGCTTCTTGTAGAGGGAAAATAACTGATAATTTAGTAAGTGTTGCTTACACTTAAATCACCCCAGCCTCAAGGTCAAGGTCATATCAAGGTCAAATATTATACAAGGGCTTTGCTTGTCCAGTCCATTGCTATAGGTTGCTGTCTTGTTTGTCGATGGGCGTGCTCATTAGATCTTGAGCCTAAATTTGTTTGGAAAAAGACCTCAACACAACTCAGGATGTGTGACCAAGAAGACATTTCTCCACGATCCAAGCCAGCAGATGATATCCATCCATCCATCCATCCATCCATCCATCCATCATCCCACTTGTTCCGAGGTCAGATATCAGGGGCAGCAGCTTGAGCAGGGAGGCCCAGACTTCTCTTTCCACAGCCACCTCTTCCAGCTCTTCTGGGAGGACTCCAAGGCGTTCCCAGACCAACCGAGAGACTTAGAGCTTTGCCTTACAGCTCAGCTCCCTCTTCACCACAATGGACCGGCACAGAGTCCGCAGTACCGCAGACGCTGCACCAATCCGTCAATTTCACGCTCCATTCTTCCCTCTCTCGTGAAAACCCTGAGATACTTGAACTCCTCCACTTGGGGCAGAACCTCACCCTCGACCTGAAGAGCGCAATCCACCCTTTTCCGACTGAGGACCACGGCCTCAGATTTGGAGGTGCTGATTCTCATCCCAGCCATTTGTTATAAAACCTCAACACAACTCAGGATGTGCGACCAAGAAGTCCTCCATCATTTGTCTGCCTCCCAACCCGGCGGTCGATACGTATTCCTTTGAAATCAAGCCGCAGAAATAATTTTTATCCTTTTATGTTTTCATCCCTGATCAACAGTACCAGAGCTTGTTTCCAGATACCCACTGTCGGATGAACACGTTTAATCTAGATTAGCTGTGTGGAATTGATGTCCCACCCCGCCCTCCACCCCGTCTTTTCCTGAGATGAATGAGATAACACAAGTCCACTCTCGCAGCTGCAAAGTAGAGGAAGGAGGCTGTAAATGTGCAGGACACGGCTCTGTATGGGATAAAAGTGCTGCCATGAGACGATGTCTGTGGTGGAGTTAAACGAGGACAGTCAGGGGTTGTTGTCTCAGGTGATGTTCAGTCTGTCGGACGCCATCAGTCTGCTGACCGCACAAACTCGCCGTAGCGGGGGTCGTCGGCCAACCTGGAGAGGAGGTTAGTGTAACCTGGACTCTGTGTGGTTCCACTGTAATATTTTAGTTTGGTGTTTGTTTTCCCATAGGGGGAGTTTTTGTTGTTGAAATCGACGGGATGATGGGGACAGGATTTCCTGTCGTCAGCGGAAGAACCCCCTCGTGTTTCATCCCCTCGTTATTAAATAGAAGGAGAAGAGCCTCACGTTTTGGGTTTCCTGCTGATTCTGGTTATTCTTTTGTACGAGTAGTATTTTGAGTTGCGTTTACGTAATTATTGTTGAAAGAAAAAAAAACAGGCGTGAGAAAAAAGAAAACCCATTCTTTTTCCAATTCTTTCATTTTAGTTATCATCACATAATAAATACGGGCTGGTCCTAAAATTATTCAAATATAAACCCTGATGTCCCCCATCGCTGAGGGATTTGAACAGTGAGTGTTCAAACAGACTCTCAAAGATTGAGAGGCGGGCATCCTGCTCCCTACATTCTCCAGGATCTTCCACCACCAGGGATGGAGCTAGGGGGGTGGCCAATGGTGGCCTTGATCACCATAGACTCATCTTTGGCCACCCTATGCATTTGAGGAAACTATACTTTTAATCAGCATAAATATATTCAGTTTCCCCAACGTTACTTGCCTTGGGAGGGAACTTGTCTCTTCTGTTTGTTGACGGTGAGGGGGTTGGAGGTGTTGGTTAGCATAGCGCTACGTGTAAGTATAGCCGTTGCCGGCAGTTGTCGATGATGGGGTGAGGGATTAGGTAGGTGGGCGCTCGGTTCTTTTGACAGGGTGGGACGCTCTCCTTGAATAATAGGAGAGGAATCACTGCTATCTATCTATCTATCTATCTATCTATCTATCTATCTATCTATCTATCTATCTATCTATCTATCTATCTATCTATC
>JAVCKU010000088.1:4397891-4407904 GCA_032273985.1 Hypsolebias coamazonicus
TTGAATGTCCAGAGGACCAGACTTAGCTTTTTTAGATTTTTCTACCTGGATTATTGAGCATGCATCAGGGTGTGTTTGTCTTTGATGAACATTGACCTGTTACATAAGATTAGTTTAACCCTTTAACAGATTAGCTCCATTTAGCTCCATGCATGTTGTGGTTGCGCATACAGTACATTTCTGCTTGTTTCTGCAGGTTTCAGTGGGTGTGGAAAGGCTTTTTATTCTTCCAATTGTCCAAAAGTGTGTGTTGTTGGAGGTGGACCGGCTGGTTTCTACACGGCGCAGCATCTGATCAAGGTGTGCATTTTCTTGTTGAGATAGGAGATTACATGGATTTGTCTTTATTCAAATAAACTGAACAGCACTTGCAAAACAAATTCATATTTGACTGTATGAGTAGTACAGGATCTGGGTTTGCATCTGAAGTGCAGCTGACAAATGTGTGCAAAACACCAAAAGTAATAAGTAAGATAGCTGTAAGATCAAAATGATTTAATGCTGACATTTATTAACTATTTGGTTAGTAAAATATTATTAATTTAACTGGGGAGGAGGTCATTTTGCTGTGAACTCACACAGATAAGATAAAATGGGTCAAATCATGCTTTGGCTGCAGATATAATTATGCAGGAACACCAGGAATCAGATCAAGAGGTTTAATTAAAAGCAGGTGAGCGTGATGGTACAAAAAAAAAAGCCAGAATGACCATTTCCCTAATTCCAGCAAAAGACAAAGATCTCCAAGATTTTTTCTGTAAGTAACACAATCCAAAGCTTTTTTTTTTTAAAGGCATTACAATCAGCTCATCTGTTGCTTTTCAGACGTGCACTTCACGGCGGTTGATTTTCTGCTTCTCATACCTAAAACTACGTCTGACGTCTAGCAGAGCTCAGAAGCTGCAGGTTCATGTGCACTCCCTCGTTGTCCACACTTCTAACTACAGCCCTGGGGAAAATGAATCCCATTCTTTTTTAAGCTCCAGTGTTTTTACATATCTGGACATAATAAATACAAGCGGTGCGAGAGTTTGGTTCACATTGTCATAGTAAGTTGGATCCCTTCAAGGTGGGAGATGGACTCTGCCAAGGCTGCTCGTTGTCACCAATTCTGTTCATAACTTTCATGGACAGAATTTCTCGGTGCAGCCAGGAGGTGGAGGGAGTTCTGTTCAGTGGCCCCAGGATTCCATCTCTGCTCTTTGCAGATGATGTGGTCCTGTTGGCGTCATCGTGCCGTGATCTTCAGCTCTCACTGGAGCGGTTTGCAGCCGAGTATGAAGCGACTGGGATGATAATCAGAACCTTCAAATCTGAGGCCATGGTCCTCAGTTGGAAAAGGGTGGATTATCTCTTTAGGTCAAGGGTGAGGTTCTGCCTCAAGTGGAGGAGTTCAGCTATCTCAGGGTTTTGTTTATAAGTGAGGGAAGAATGGAGAGTGAGATTGGCAGACGGATTGGTGCAGCGTCTGCAGTATTGTGGACTGTACTGGTCTGTTGTGGTGAAGAGGGAGCTGAGCTGTAAAGCAAAGCTCTCTGTTTACTGGTCGATCTATGTTCCTACCCTCACCTATGAAAGAATGAGATTGTGGATACAGGCGGTTGAAATGAGTTTCCTCTGCAGGAGCCCTGGTGGCCAAAGTCCCCCAGCAGAATAAAAGATCCCCAGCTGGCGCACCTTCCAGCACCCCTGCCAAATACTCCAAGAAGGCCATATATTCTGAACTGCCGTTCGGTGTGTAGGCACAAACAACAGTCAGAGCCTGTCCTCCCACCCGAAGGCGAAGGGAAGCCATCCTTTCATCTACTGGGGAAAACTCCAACACACAGGCATTAAGTCGGGGGGCCACAAGTAGACCCAGACCAGCTTGGCACCTCTCACCATGGGCAACTCCAGAGTGGAATAAGGTCAAGCCCCTCTCAAGGAGATCTGTTCCAGAGCCCATACTGTGCGTCGAGGTGAGCTCAACTACTGTATATCTAGTCAGTACCTCTCAACCTTGCGTACAAGCTCAGGCTCCTTCCCCATCAGAGAGGTCACATTCCATGTCCCAAGAGCCAGCTTTGGTAAGCCAGGGTCAGAGTGCCAAGGTCCCCTCCTTCGGACACTGCCCATGGCATCACGCACCTGACTTTTATGGCCCTTCCTGCAGGTGGTGGGTCCACAGGAAGGCAAATCCAGGTCTCTCTTGTAAATGAGTCCTCGTGGCTCAATGGGACTAACCTGTTTAAACAAAGTTTGAATGAAAAAAAAAAACATGCTGCTCTTTCGGGCCAAGCCCGACCAGGCCCATTGGGTAGAGACCCGGTCACCGAGTTCTTGCCGACAATTCCCTTACCCAGGCCTGGCTCCAGGGTGGGGCCCCAGTAACTAACCCATGTCCAAGCAAGGGACACTGAGTTTCTTGTTTTTTCCTGTCCTTATAAGTCTTCTGAATCATTCTTTGTCTGGCCTGTCACCTAGGACCAATCTGTCTTGGGAGACCCTACAAGGGACATAGCTCCTAGGGTCATTCAAGTGCACAAACTCCTACCACGATAAGGTGGCGATTCAAGGAAGATAAATAAATGTAGCTTTATTATTGTTGTAATTCACCCCCTACATGCCTCTCTGCTGTGTCAGAACAACTTTTATTGTGTGAATGTTTCTGAAGCATTCACACTTTTGTCATCTGTTTTTCTTCTGTATGTTTTTCAGCATCTTTCTCGTGCCACAATTTTTGTGCGTCTTATAACCTCTTTCTGCTAATTTCAGCTTGTTATGCTCCTTTCAGTTAATTTCTGTGTTTCAGCTTCTTCTGCTATTTCAGCTACTATTTAGCTGTTTTATTCTAATTTGAGCTGTTTTGGCTAATTACACATTTGTTTTAGTTTATTTCAGTTCTTCCCGCTTCCTTCAAGAGTCTAAGCATCTCTGCATTTTCAGCTTCTTTTCAGCTATTTTTTTTGTTAATTTCGTCTTTTTTTTAGCTTCTTAATTTCTGTGCTCATTTTTGCTAATTTACACCTAATTCAGCAAATATGTTCTTTCTACTTTCTTCTGCCAACTTAGACTTGTTTTTACATTTCAGCTACATTTCAGTTTTTTTTAAGGTAATTTCAGCTGTTTTTCAACAAGTTCTTCAGCAAGAAGCGTTTTTCGCACTGCATTTTCACAGGAAATGCAACTCCTCTAGTTCTCTTTAAATATCCACCCACATGAACCTTAACAGCATCTTTATTCATCATTATCTACAGCATAAAGGGGTTATTTTCTCAACTTTTAACCGAAATCCTGCAGAAGATGGAAAATAGCTGATTGTTCTGCCACCAAAAGACTAAAAATGTGGTATGAGAGTTAGTGTGCTCAAGTTTCTGCTGTTTGGAAGATAAAATCTCAGCTGGAAGCCGTGCCACACATATACAATCCACAACACAACATGATGGGCAGCCTAGACGCCGCTCAGAAGCTGCAGATCTGAGGTCAGTTGTAGAGGAGAAACATCCATCCCTTTGTTTAGCTGCTTGTTCCTCTTTCTGGTTTCGGGGAGTTAGCTTTGACCTCATGAGTGTGAGGCAGATTTGTTTACAACAGCCAGCTCAGTAAACACTAAATAATCACACGTGCAGGAGGATTAGTGTGGACCAGAGAGGAAGTTGAGATGAAGCCTGTGCTCTGTGCTTGTTCTTCAGTCGGACATCGTCCATCAGAGCGTGTTCGAGCTGATCCACTCAGACGACCGAGCGCTCTTCAGACGGCAGCTTCACTTCTCCTTCAACCCGGACGCTGACGAATCTGATGATTCCGGTACGACTTTAGTGCAGCTGAAATCTCTTCAGCCTTTTTTTTTTTTTATTTATATTTTTCAGCATTTCAATCCGTTTCCTTTTACTACTGTGACTCCACGCTGCTGCGTTTTAGTGATTCTGCACATTCTTGACAGCTTTGTTGTTTGTTTTTAATTAGTTTCACATTTAGATTATTTGTCCTGTAACTCATTTTGCACCAACCTGTGCTTGTTGTAACCGCTCCGTAAGGCGTTTTGTCCGGTACAGAATAAGGCCACGCTCCATCTGATGTTGAACCAGCCTTTAATTATTTCTTTGCCACACAGGAAAAAAAACAGGTGTTTGGCCGGCAAACACCGTGAAAAAACTGTGCTAAATACACAATATAAACACAAGTGTTAGCGAAATTACATTGACAAAAATTAAACATATAAACAAAATCAGAAGACGTAAACATAACGTGTGCGCCTTCTGACCAAACATTTAGGAGGTGTTATTGTCCATATTGTCCATTTTTCCTCTTCCCCCGGACTATCTTGTTTTCTGACTCATCTCCATACACATGCAGCTTTCAGACGTGGGCAACTTAAGGCCCGAGGGCCATAAGCGACCCCCTGGGCAATCGCCATCCAGCCCCCAGTATCCTGTTTAAAACAAAAAGCAAGAACAAAAAAGACTGATTAAAAAACTATAGCAATTTATCAACGAGACTTAAGAAAATTTAAATTAAACATCTTATGCAAAACTTAAAAAAAAAAAACATAACTTTGCTTTGCATATTTCCGCTAACATGTTAAGCTAACGTGTAGAATAGCTTGATAAAAGGTCTTCTAATCTGTCGTTAAAAAAAAAATTTAACAACAAAAAAAAAAAAAAATCCAATTCTGAATGTGGCGCTTTGATCGCTTTAAGTGTCTTGATGAGGCCCGTTGGAAAAAAAAAATATGTTGCCCACCTCTGTCTTAATTGGTCATGTGCCACCAGTAGCTGCAGTACTCAATTCCACCAATAGATGTCACTGACACGACATAATTTAAATGATTTTTCCCACGACAGCTACACTTATTTTTCATCTTTTTAGTCATTTAGCATTTCTTTGAGGTTTTGTCACATCTGCTATCTACAGATTTCGTTTGCTCGTCATCACGTTATGTTCTGCAGTTTAATTCAAACTGATATCGTTGTCAATTAAATACTCTTAATATTTTTATTTTTTAGTTATTGATTTTTTTGCTACAACAGATATGTGACTGAGGTAAATGGTGTTTAGTTTGAAACAGTCTCTGATTTTGCTCCTGCAGGGGAGCAGAACAGCTCTGAGGTCAGCAGTAAAGTGGTGACCTATGACCTCCATGCCATCCCTCCTGAGAACTCCTCTTTCCTGGAGAGAAACTTCAGCTGCCGTTTCCGCTGCTTGTTGGACAACTCCTCCGGCTTCCTGGTAAACATCCCACCCCACCCCCACCCCCAACACACACACCCGGGCAGGTCTCCTGAGGCCTGTTTGCTTGTCTTCAGGCTCTAAACTTTCGTGGCCGACTGAAGTTCCTCCACGGTCAGAACAGAGTGTCGGAGGATGGGACATTGGTTCCTCCGCAGCTCGCCCTGTTCGCCATCGCCACCCCGCTGCAGCAGCCCTCCATCCTAGAGATCCGCAGCAAGACCCTCATCTTCCAGACCAAACACAGACTGGACTTTACACCAATGGGTATCGACGGCAGGTAAGAAATCTTTCCTGTAGAAACAAACATAAACAAGTAGAAAAACTGAGTTAATGACTACTTTAATAAACTGAAATGATTAAATCTGAAAGAAGAAGCGGCTCGATTAAATCCATCCGTTTGTGTCCACAGGGGAAAGGTGGTTCTGGGTTACAACGAGGTGGAGATTTGTATGAAAGGTTCAGGCTACAGCTTCATCCATGCTGCTGACATGATGTACTGCGCCGACAAACACCTCAGAAGTACATTTTTATTTACTCATTCATATATTATTCAAAATGTTGCCATTGGAAAAAAAGGGGTTCCCAACTGTGGTCCTTGAGGAACACCATCCTGCATGTTTTAGTTGTTTCTCTGCTCCAACACACCTGATTTTTTAAATGGGTGATTTACAGATTTCTGCAGAGCATGAGGACGTAATAAAATCACTGAATCATGTGTGTTGGAGCAGGGAAACAGTTAGACCATGGCATATGGTGTTCCTCAAGGACCACAGTTGGGAACCACTGATTTAGTCTTACTGTTAACAAAACCTTTTTCTGTTTATTTTTATTGTTGTTGCTGATATTAAATTAGTTTTTATTGAAATGAACTAACTTTGTCTTGAAGAAATTTAGTGAAGAAAAAAAAATCTAATACTATATTTTGTTAAATTATTGTGAAAATTTGTAAACCGAGGAGAATGGCACCTGAAAAAATAAATACAGTAAATAAAAAATGAGAGAAAAATATCTGTAAATGCTGCAGGAAAAAAATACTGTATATAAATTAGGAGCTTATTATCAAATGTTTGACTAGATAAAATTAAAAAGCAAATTAAATAAAAGTGTTGAAATTATAACAATAAAAACCATCCTTAAATATATTTGTTAAAAGTTACCAAAATATATTTTACGAATTATATGAATGGAAATGTCAAATTCCATACCAAAAATAATTTAAAGCATTTATAAACTTAAAAAGTCTAAATATTATTATTATTTTTTTTGCTATTGAAAATAAACTAAGATTTTTAAAAAAGTTGAACAATAAATTCAACATCATCTAAAAAATATAAAAAGTGTTAAACATATTTAAAAAAAAAAAAAAAAAAAAAAAAAAAAAATAATAAAAAAAAAAAAAATGAAATATCCACTGGAAAAAATATTCTAAGATATAAATTAAAATGTTGGACTATTTTATAAAACTCTAAATAAAGTTCTGAAATTTTAATTTAAATTCCAAATAAAAATGAAAATTTCGGGATTAAAAAAAAAGACGGCTTTAACAAAACATTTATTTATTTGCTGAGTAATCTCATTTCCCCTCCTGGGTCAGTGATGAAGACCGGAGAAAGTGGCTTCACCTTCTTCAGGCTGCTGACCAAAGACCGGAGGTGGGTTTGGGTCCAGTCCAACGCCCGGCTGGTGTTTAAAGACGGCAGACCAGAGTTCATCGTGGCCCGACAGAGAGCTTTGACGTGAGTTTCACATTTTACTGATAAGCGAGACGATTGTTCCCGCTTCTGGTTCTGACGCGATACGTCTGATCTTTATCAGAAACGAAGAAGGAGAGGAGCAGCTTAGCCTCCGACAGCTGCAGCTGCCTTTCAGCTTTGCCACCGGAGAGGCGATGCTGTACGACCAGATGCCGACCCTGGACATCTCCGACTCGTGCTCCGCCCCCAAGCAGAGGAGGTTTGACTCCGATTCATTGAGTCCCAACTCCTTACTGGGCTGTCTGCTGAGCCAGGACCAGTCTGTGTACTGCAAGCACACCTCTCCTAACAGCATCAGCTCTCTGAGTGACGTGGCCTTCCAGGACACGCACGCCACCGTCAGCATCCCCCGAGATGACACACCCAAACCTGCCGCTGGAGGCCCCTTGTTGAAGGCGGACTCCACGGCACAGGACATGATAGCGTGCCTGCAGCAGATCTTCGGGGAAACGGATCTGATTGAGGCGGTGGACATGGGCCCTGAGGAGCTAAGGAGCTGGGAGAGTTCCCTGATGGGGATGGATTTTACCACCAATGAGTTCAGTGAAGACCTGAACGACATCCTCACCAACGACATCCTGTCCTACGTGGAGAAGCAGCTCCAGAAGGAGGACGGCCTCCAGCAGGCGAACCAGCAAGACCACCTCTCAGTCTGCATCCCAAACATAGACCTTCAGAACCAGACTCCCGATCAGGTTGGGCAGCAGAACTTTGGCTGGTCTCTTCAGTCCCAGAACCAGCTAACGCCCAATGAAGACCAGCCACAGGGAGCAGTGAAGCTGAGTCATATGGACTTTCCCCAGATGAGTTCTTCTGGGTTTAATGGGTCCCTCCCAGGTTCTTTTAAGATGAGCAGCTCTGGAAACCTCACAACTCCGATGACCTTTAACGCTTCATGCAGTCAATCACAGAATCAACAGAGGACTTTTGAAGTCAGTCTAACAGATGGCAACATTGAACCCGCACCACTGAGGCAAAACACGACCTGTCAGGTCCAGACCAACCAAATGGCTTCAGCAGCACAGAGATTTCCTCAGATAGGGGTGCCTATCCAGAATCAAAACACCAGAGGACCGTTAAATCCAGTCTTTATCTTTCAAGGTAACCAGTGGGATGACTGGAACACCCCTGTGTCCAACCCAAACCAAGCCAACCCCTTTGGAGAATCATTAGCCCCGAATTTTCCATCTAAACCAAGTTTTTCAACAGATTCTTCCTCGTTCAGCCACGTCACCCCCCAGACACAGAGCAATCAGCTCCAGAGACTGAGGCAGCATGTTTCAGGACCCCCCCTCAACCAGGTTTCAGGGTTCCAGACAAACCCTGTGGACCTTGTCAGTAGCCAGCCCACATTCAGAAGTCCACAGACTTCGGCTTTACTGTTTCCCGACCAGAAGGACTGTATGTTCAGCAACACCCCCGCCGCGCTGCTTTCTAATGGGGTCCAGCAGAGCTCCGTCCGACTGAACCACAACGGCAGCCATATCCCCTCCAAGACCACCTGCTTCTACCAGGCTCTTCCTGAAGGCGGGGCTGGAACGGCATTCGCAAATCCCGAAGAGGCGCTGCTGTCATACCAGGTGGATGCTGGGCTGAAGCCGAGCTGTCAGCTGGTACCGCCCCAGCAGTTTCAACACTTCTCCAAACAGAGCCAAGTAAGAACTTTTCTTCAGCGTCTTCAAATGGTCGGTGTTTCAATCTAGTGAATTATTATCCGTGCATCGTAATAAGAAGCTAAAATGCTTCACATGGTAAATGATAAAAATCTGATTCTTTGGGGAAGCTGGTCCATTTTCCATTGCAATCCAAGAGAAAAGTAGTGCTTGGTTTAGAGAAAGAGGACAGTGTTTCGATTTGGTATGTATGGTGAGGATAAAAACAATCTCCCTTTAGAAAAGACTTGTTTTAAAAAAGTATTTTTTTGTGTTTGAGATTTTACAAATGGCTCCAAGCTACCCACATCTGTAGGAAAAGCACTACAGTTTGCATTGGGACCAAAAAACAAACAGAAAATGCCCATCAGTTTTATCATTGAAATTTAAAAAGCTTGAAGTCATCCAAGCTTTTACCTCAGTTAGGCAGTCAAACTGGTTTTAAGGGATAAAGAACCTCTGCACTTCAACTGTAAATATATCTGAATGTTGTTTGCAGTGAAGTAAAATGAGATATTCAATTTTCTAATAGTGGAGTCCCAAAGCGAGCATGTAGATGGAAAATAAAATGGGACCAAGAATATGTCCTTGTGGAACTCCACTTTTGACGAGCACAGGAGGAAAAAGCTTCTTGAGACTTACTGAGTCAGTGGTCTGATATTGATTCTATAGTCTTATATAACATATATTTTAATTTGTCATGTGATTTCACCAATTATCCTCCAACTAATGCTAAGATATATCTGACTAAATAAATTTCACATTACTGTTTATTACAGACACAACTGTTTCTGTTATGTAACTACATCACATACAAGTTTATAATTCTACAGAATAATTTTGGAGCAAAAGTACAACAAAACTCAAAATTTACAAGAATATGAAGCTCTCATATGTGTTAAAGTTCAGTTTTTAAGCTAAAAAGGCTTTTGGAGTTTTTAGCTTCAGAAGTAGGACTTTTTTCTGTAGTTTCCCATAACACAATTTATTTACTAGTTAAATAATATGGACAAGAAATATATTTATAAAAAATTGTCACCATTTTCTGCCAATTTTGTTCTTGCGTACAGTTTTAGTTGTACTTTATACTATTTATTTAAAATGCCAATACCATTTAGGTGGTCAAATGGACACTTAAATCAGTGTTTTTCAACCACAGTAGTGTGCCGCGAGTGATCGTCAGGTGTGCCGTGGAATTTGTGGTTACAGCACATCTCCCATTTAAAAAAATAATAATAATAAAAATATTTTGAAATTTTATTTTGAAAAGCAGAGTTACGCCGTTTCCGGTTTCCGGTTTTACGTTGTAAACGTAGCGGCGGCACTGTACTCTCTAAAAAAGCTAAGTCTGGTCCTCTGGACATTCAAAAAACAAAACTAAACTTGTTGGACCAAG
>JAVCKU010000088.1:4834515-4846042 GCA_032273985.1 Hypsolebias coamazonicus
CTGCCTCTCAGCGAGCAGGTCCCTGGTTCAAATCCCGGTCCGGGGGCCTTTTTGGGTGGAGTTTGCATGTTCTCTCCTTGCATGCGTGGGTTTCTTCCGGGTACTCCGGTTTCCTCCCACAGACCAAAAACATACATGTTATGCTGATTGGTAACTCTAAATTGTCCCTTGGTGTGAGTGAGAGAGTGAATGTTTGTCTCTATGTGTCCCTGTGATGGACTTGCGACATGTCCAGGGTGTACCCTGCCCATCGCACAGTGATTGCTGGCTGAGTCGACACGAACTTGACCTGCCTGAAGGTCTGAACTGCTGAGAAGGTGTTTCTCCTCAGAGAGCAGGATGAGGATAAACTGACCTGACAGGAAGTTTAGTCGTTCACACCTGATTCATCAGCAGGCAGCCAGAGCAGCTTGAAAACCAAGAGTTTGGCACTTGGAGAAGAAACGGTTAAAAGAAAGATAAAAGAATCAATAGATACAACAATAAAACAGGCTGACTATTTATGTTGCACAACATTCACATTAAATGAAGATTGCTTGAATATATTTGAACCTTTTTTTATTATACAGCCTTTAATAAACAGTGGTTGCTGGACATGGACACCGGTGACCCCCGTGACCCAAAATGGGAGAAGCGGGTAAAAGATAATGGATGTCACAAACATCAACTTTTAGTAGACTAGAGTAATAAAACATTAAGGCAAGTAGTCAGAGATCCCTTTAAAGACCTTACGGTGCTAAAATCTTTAAAAAGTCATTTAAATTAGATTTTATTTCAGGCCGAGGTAGCTCTATAAGCTGTGCTGTTGTACAGAACAGTATCATAAAATCCAGTAGTATTCTTGTGCAGCTGAAGTTCGGATCACGGGGTTCAGCAGACTGCAGTTCACAGTGGGGGCAGGGGGGTCGAATGTAGAAACTTGTTTTTCATCAGTGCCTTTTATTTATTTATTTATTTTTGTCTCTAGTTTTGTTGAGAAACAACTGGGAATGAGTGATTTGTGAACACCAGCAGAATGTGTTAGGTGTGGTGGTTAATTTAAAACAACCTCACGCCAGCTCAGTTTTTAATTTATTTTTTCATGTCAAATCAAAAATCTGTGAGTCAAAGCAGCTGTTTTCTCTCTGGAGACACTAAAGGGCGGGTTAGCGTACATTGTGTTTTCTTCCCAACAACCCGGTCCATTTGTTTATTACCAAGATGTACTGGATGCTGAACGTCATTTGCATTCTTCTTCTTTGCATTATTCATGTATTTGTGTGTGTGTGTTTGTGTTTGTGTGTGTGCGTGTCCAGATGAGGACTTATCGGGCTATAGCTGTCTGCGTAGATGTCCTTATGGAGGTACTGTAGCTTTTACAGCAAATGTTGGAAGCAAAGAGTTGAAGAAAAAGCTTAAAAATCCTGAGCTGGATTTTTGAAAACTGTGTGGCTTGTCTGCTTGTTCTTCACTGGATTTGTCATAATTTTTATGAGAGAGAAAAAGATCAAATAAAATTGACATATGAGCTCATCATCCTTTAACTATACATTTAAACTGATAGTTCAGATACAGACATAAGGTTCTGATGGAAAGGTTAATATCTTACCTGTTGCAGATAGCTTTTTGAACTACCTTAGTGTGTAGAAATAGTTAAATTTTGACTGACTTGCTGGTGTCCGAAAACATCTTCAATCTTAAAGATTTTACAATGATTCATGCCAAAACTCTTCTTTGAATGTTTTCATTGTTGTAAATTCCACATTACATGTTTTTTATTTTTTTAACATATACAGGTGATCCTCGGTTTCCGGCCGAGTTCCGTTCTGACGGCCCGGCCGGATACCGATTTAGCCGGATACCGAAACAGAAAGCACATGGCCGCCGTATACGCGAGTTTTCAGCCTTAAACTGAAACTGAAAGCACATGGAGGCCGTAACGTCTTTTTAAACACGTTTTTTTTTTTCAATGTAAAACAACAACAACGTACTTAGAACGACGTTTTAATGTGATTCCAAGCAGTTAGCTAACAGAATACCCTAAAAAAAACCCGAAAAAACATAAAATGCTGCATAAAAAAGGCAACGTGAGGTGATGACGTCACTGAGGCGGAAGCCGTAAACGCGAAACAACCGGTAACCAAGACAGCCGGAAACCGAGGATCACCTCTATATATACACACATACACAGAACTTCAAAATAAATTCTCACCCTGTACTAAAAACAGATTCAGCTTCTCACCACCACCACCTGCTGGTGAGAGGTGGAGACGTCAATTTGAACCCCGCCCACTGGAACTGGTATTTAAAGCATAATGTAAACACAACGTGTACCATACCGAGTAGAGTAGAGTAGTCCTGTACCAGTACTACAGGTACTAATGGAAAAGGGGCATATTAGAAACAAGAGCTGAAATGTTCCCAGGAAAATGAATTAAAATAGGGCTGAGACAAAGAGTGTTAGTGGAGCAGGTCAGCAATAGTTCATCACTCTCCTTGTCTCCCATCGCCGAGTGAGAAGGGAGAAACAGGAAATACTGTCCATTTGTCTTTAACCCCGCTCATTTTGTGAGCATGATAACCTGCAAGATAAGTCGGGTACTAACTCCAATTTTGTGTGTGGCAACATCTAGATGTAAGAAAGGTTTCTTTCAAAAACTGTGTTGCCTCAACAGAATCCAAGATGGCAATTGCCATGAATATGTGTCAACTGGACACCCCCATCATTTGAGGAAGCTGTGGTTTCTAGTTTTTATATTGCTTAAAATTTATTTTCTTCAAGTGATTGCAGTTGCCAAAGACTAATCTATAGTGGGCAGAGCCACCCCGCCCCTCCCCCACCTGGCACCACCATTGCACCTGCGGTGAATCCTTCACTTTGCTCTGCCTCGAACAAAAAAAAAAACAAAAAAAAAACACCTCTTTGTCACTCCTACTTGAATATCTTGCATCAAAAACTTTGAACAATACCTATCCAGAAACACTTGGCTTAAAAACTACAAACATTCACTGTTTAAATCCCTCAGCGGGGGTGGGGGGAGGGTATGGGCGTACATGTTCGACAGTTTTCAGATGTATGTAGGTGTACTTCAGCTTCTACTGAGTGAATGCTGTGTGAAAGTTGGCCTTCACCTGCCTGACCTGAAAAATTTGATCTTTGAGCTCTTTATACAAACACAGTTTGGTACCTGGATTATTGAGCATGAACTTTCTTGCCTTGAACCACTTTGGCTGTGGCTGCCTGCCTGGGAGGAGTAGACGAGAGACAGGACGGCCCCAGAAACCATCTTGACTCCAACAAACTTGTTGGTCCACTTAAGGTGTTTACTGCTTGGTGGGGAAAGTTTGCTGGAACTCCTCTGACTGATGATGCCCTCCAGATGGAGGGCGAAGCGTTTCTATAAAAAAGAAACTGTCCAGATGACCCGACTGAGAATTATTGGAATTGGTACCTGGATGATTGGGCATGAACTTTCTTGCCTTGATCCACTTTGGCTGTGGCTGCCTGCCTGGGAGGAGTCAACGATGGACAGGACGGGCCCCAGAAACCATTTTAGCTCCAGCAAACTGATTGGTCCACTTAAGGTGTTTACTGGTTGGTGGGGAAACAGTTTGCTGGAACTCTTCTGACTGATGAAGTCCTCCAGATAGAGGGTGAAACGTTTCTATTAAAAAAAGACAAATATAGTCATTTTTATGTTTGCTAATGTCAATTAGCTGCGGCAGCATGCTGTATCGAGCTGACTTTAAAAGTTAATCATAGACGTCCATGATGATGATTACTGCCAGTTTCAAAGACAACAGGGCTGAGTATTGGTAATGCTAAAGTTTTAAACAGAGATGCCGTGAGTGCCTATACATTACACCACCAAACTTCAGCACAATATTTGTAAAAGTTGACTAAACTGTAGCTGTTTTTGTGTATAGGCTTTGTTTTATAAGATACGGCCACCATATTGACTCAGGTTGGCTCCAACAGACAACCAGCTGCAGATCTATTTACGATTATAAATCAGATTAGATAAAAATATATACAGTATTTAATTTTACTAATGCTTAAAACTACACACAAACATGGGCAAAAATGTGGTTTAAGTGAAGAATAAGGATAAAAAAACATACAATTTGGTCATCAAAACATTAAAATACATTGGTAAAAATGGGGTTTGCTGCCTTTAAAAGCACCTATGTGTGAAAGTCAGGTTTAAAATGGACTCGGAGACGTAAACAAAGCCGGCCGAAGCAGTTCACGGACTCCATGTAGCTTTTCTCACAGCGACCATTTATCCAGCTGCCCTTAACCGTATTATCCCCGAGCTTCATGTGTGTCTGCCCCTCAGCGCTGTGCCGAGGGTGACTCCTACAGCGACAATCTCAGGATCAGAAAGAATCGGCAGCAGCACAGCACCGTCGCTCCACCATGATAAATGAGTTTGTATTGTCTGTCAGCCCAGCTTCCTGCCTGCCCAGGTCACTGGTTATTAAATTACCACTTGTCAATGTCTTAAATACTGATTGATGGATGATCATGGCAAATGAAGGACTTCTATGACTTTTGTTTCCCCCCTCCCAATTTTCTCGGTGCAAGGCAAAAACCTTCACCAGATTGTTATTGACATGTATTGAATTCAGACTGGCAGTCTTTCCCCTGAAATGATCCTTGTGGTTTCATTAAGGTTTGATTTCAGCTTGTTGTAATCTCTTAAAAGTAGGAGTTTGCTCACTTTATAAAATCACTGTTGCAGCTGGATACCTCAAGTACAAGTGTTGGTGATTGAAAACAGAAAAAGTCCTTTTATTTTCTATCTTTCCCATTTCCAAAATGTCAGGATTCCTTTTTTGTTGTAGCTATTGCTATGGTGTTTTATAGAAAATGTTGCTATTTATTAATACGTTAGAGTTTGTTGTTTTTTTACAGAAAGACTAGATTTAACTGGAGCATGGGTTGTCAAATTGGTAAAAAGGAGCAATACATTTTTCAAACTACATTGGCAGAAACCAAAACCTTTGCACCAAAATTGGGGAAAATGCACCAACAACTAACGAATTAGAGCAAATACATGGAAATGTTGCATTAAAAAAAAAAAACAATTATCATTAAGCATGAAAGTACATACACCAAAACTCTTATTAATGTCCACCAGATATTTAAACATTTGCGCACACACACAAAAAAAAAAGATTATACACCAATATCTGTCTTATTATTGTTAATGCTGCCAAAACAGGTGCGATCCATAGATAGAGCTACTCTTGGACCTTCTGCTGCATTAAGCACTAAAACACCTGGGCGGCTGTGGCTAAATGGTTAGAGCAGTCATCTTCCCATGCAAAAGTTAAGGGCTTGATTCCACCAGCAGTCACCTGCCAAAGTGTCCCTGGGCAAGACACTGAACCCTCCATTGCCTCTGATGTGTGTCCCATCAGTGTATGAATGTGATCTAAAGCACTGATTATTCTTTGTACAGATGTTAAGAGTGCTGTATGAATGAATAAATGAGGGCACAGACTGTAGTGTAAAGTGCTTTGAGTGGCTTAATAAGATAGAAAGGTGCTATATAAGTGCAGTCCATTTAAAAATCTTTGAGCAGAGCCACTTATCATTCCTTTATGTGAAAGGAACCATCTAATAGTTCTGCAGTTGGTTTTGGATATGCAATGTATGTAAGCCAGCCCAAAGCTTTGGGCTTTTTGTCATCCTCCATCAGCCACAAAGCAATGGATGCAAGTTCAATGATGGTTCAAGTTGTTGCTCTCATTTAGTCAACTCTCCGGCAACGTTTATATCTTAATTTATTCCAAGCTGTTAAGTCTACTGAAATATTGCATTGCATAAAGGTTGTAAAATATATTGTAGGATTTACATCTGAAGGGGTGAACAAGGCCAGGCTGATTCTGGCAGATCCTGATCACCACTCAATGGTGAGCTCAGGTAGTTTCTATCTGGACACAGGTATTTGCTGATCATATGTAAGATGAACAGACTGAAAAACTTGTAATCCTTGTAGTGACCAGGCTTCTCAACGAACAGTGATGATTCTTTATTGTTATTTTAATGTCTCAATGTCTTGTCTAGTATGGATGTCTGTGTGCCTACAGACTGTGAAACAAATTGTCTCTCAGGGACAATAAAGAGTCTTGAACTTGAACTTAAGTTAAAGAAAGTACCGCCATGATCTGAATACAGTTGCAATCCCCCCCCACCCCCCCACCCCTTTCAACTGCTCCCTTCTTTGGTGGTCATCACAGCGAGCTAACTTGCACAAAGATTTGGCAATTGTTTTTACACCACATGCCCTTCATGACAAAACTACTAACCACCAAGCTACTGCAGTCCACATATGAGGAGCACACCTGGGGCACCTAAGGGAGAAGCTGGGGGTGGGGTGGTATTAAGGGCCTCGCTCAGGGGCTCAGAGTGGGTCAAATGAGCTTGGAGGCAGGTGTGGATGTTTTACCTTTCCATCTACATTTTGATGTAAAAGTCAGGGGGTTTCAAACAGGCGACCTTTCACTGACAAGCTCACCTTCTCCAACCTCTGCGCCGCCACACCCGCTCTGTTGCAATCTGAACATCTGGAAGGTTTGTCCTTTCTTTTCAGTTAAACCCCCTTTTTAGTTTCTGACAATACAGTACAATTTATAAAATGACATAAAAATAATATTGGTAAAAATAAGGATATATTTTCCAAAAATGTATAAGGATTTCCAAACAAAACATGGCTCAATAGTCTTGCATTGGTAAATCTCTAATAAGTGTGTTGATGTCTAGGACTAGGCCTAGACGTGTACAAAGATTATACCAAGTTTATTAGACCAATAAAGATTAGACCAAGTTCAGTCTGATAACAGATATAAAAGGTTTTAACGTCTCAGACTATTTTTACCCCAAAGCTCTCACTGGGGACCTTTATTGAGCAGTTGGTGCTATGTGATGTTGAGGAAGACCGCTACTGTTGGGCAGTAGCGTTGCCTCGGGCACTTCCCTGGGCAAACAGTAAAAGTAAGATCCACATGAATAATTCCAATGCTGTGCTGCTTTTCAAGTTAGGATTTCTTGCACCTGTCAGTAGTCATGTTGTAGCCATCAAGAACGAGTTTACAAGTACAAGAAATATTGACAAGTACAAACCAATGTTTTCACACATGTAAGAGTAACATAACTACCCAGCCCAAGAAGGAACATGATAACCACTGAATGTTCCCAATTACACAAGATTGCTCAAAAAGGCATGAGCTCAAACTGGAAATTCATACGAGTTCTTTTCAGATTTACTAAGGGAGATCTGGAAAATTTATCTTTAACTTACATCGCCATGCCTTGTGTCCTACAACCTCAGACGCAGTGATGGTGTGTTGTAACGCCGGCTGAGTGTATGTCTCAGGGGTGTGCTCAGGGTTAGGGGCATTGATGAGTCTGTGGCTGACATTTGAGCATGATTGAGGGGGAGTGCAGATACTAAATCACTACATTGTTCTGTTGTCAGTGGGTCCTGTCGTTCCTGCACTCTCTACTGGCAGTCGAGATGCCTCTAATGGGATAATTACCAATTAAATTAAACCCCAGAAACTTGGCTCTTTGATAAAAACCCCAAACCTGAGCAGCTCTGACCAAAACCGAAAGGTTCAAGGAAATACTTGGCCGGAAAGTGAATAAGTAGCAGCTGAAAATGATCAACCGTGTCACAAAAGAGACTGTTTTATTGGCTGCAAAGCCTTCATCATGCTGCTTTGTTTCTTTTCCACTAAACCATGCCATATTTGTGTCTAATGATAAGGTAAATGAAAGGATGTTTCAAAGAGAACTGGCCCACCCTGAGTATTTTTTATTTTATTTTATTTTTTTCAAAGACTGGACAAACTGGAGCAGTTTGGAAAAAGACCGCAGGCGAGCCGAGTGATTGTCAGCCATGCAAATAATCACTTACTTACAGTCAGTGAGTTTGCTTCGGATAAGGCAAATTACCATTTGAAAATGAGCTCAAACACACTCTGGGCAAAAAGCTTGCAACATGATTCTCAGTTATATGATTGTGGATACATAAGCACTAACACATAAACATGGAGCGATATGCACAGACACATGCCTCTGTGCCCCTGAACAGACTGCAGGAGGATCCTCTGAATGCTACGATCTGATGGGGAGAAATTGGTTTTATAACCAGTAGGATGTTGCGTCTTTCCACAACCTCCAGTTGCTGTGGTTTTAGATGTTTAAAGAGGATTTAAAACAAGCTGACAAACTCAACATGTTAACAGAATGACCTAAAAAAAAAAAAGTCACAGAATTAATGTTAAAAAGTTTGAGGTCCTCTAAAGTTGTGCCAGAAGTGTCAACCTTTACAGACCTAGCATCCCCTTAAAGGAATGTAAATGTTTTGTAAAAATCCTGCTATGCACCAACATTTGGAAGAACATCCAAAAAAGTTCAGTCAGGTCATCTGGACGGTTTCTTTTTTTGTTGAGACGTTTCATCCTTCATCCAAGGGGCTTCAGTAGTCCAAGGAGCCACAACAAACAAGCAGCAAACCCACACAGTGGGCCAACCAGTTTGCTGATGATAAGCTGATTTCTGGGGCCCACCCTCTCCCTGTCAACTCCTCTGAAGCAGCCACCGCTAAAGTGGTTCAAAACATCAAAGTTCATGCTCAACAATCCAGGTAGAAAATCCAACAAAGTTCAGTCAGGTCATCTGGACGGTGTCTTTTTTTTTTTGTTGAGATGTTTCATCCTTCATCCAAAGGACTTCATCAGGACTTATCACCAGCAAAGTGGTGCGTGTGCTGCTTGTGGGACTCAGTTTGTTGTGGCTCCTCGGACTGATGAAGTCCTTTGGGTAAAGGGTGAAACGTCTCAGCAAATAAAGAAACCAGATGATCTGACTGAACTTTGTTGGATTTTTTACCTGGATTATTGAGCATGAACGTTTATATTTGGAAGATCAATTTAAATCAGTTTTAATTAAAAAAGAAAATAACATCTGTATGCATTTCATCCAACATCAATTTTTTTTTCAGACACTGTAGCATCGTCGGAGGGACAAAAGCTTTCATGCTGCTTTTTTGAATCACCTGACACCCATGTGATTCATGTAGTCAGCAGTGAGAGAGCACATTATGCAAAAAAATAATACAGTAGTAAACAGTCAATAAACCTGCAGGGTAATTAATTAGAAATGCTTCCCTTGGTCTGCCAGAAAGCTCTTCAGATTTTCAGCCAGGTGCATGAGTCAGGGCGTGTTTTGGACTGAATCAGGATGAATAGAAAGGTTATAAAAAGCCCTTTAAGCTCATTTGATCCTTTTAGTTGCTGAGTCTATAGCTGAATTCAGAGCTACTGTCAACAATATTAAGTTTGCGGACAGGATTTCAAGTTTAAGCTATACAGTTCCAAACTAATGCCAGTTTGATTAAATGCTCAGGATACAAACAGCAGGGGGTTCTGATCCCTTTACCATTGTCGTTTGCAGAGGTTTTCTCATTGGGCCCCTCCCTTTCTGACCCTTGTCTGTTCAAACCGACCTATTGTATCGCAGGCTGCAGTGCACCGTTTCAGTCATTTACAAGTACACAAGTACTCGATCAGAGCTAGTGTCACTTCAGCTGAAGTTTTATTTCCAGCAGCTGCACGGCACAGAATGAACATTTGTTTACATTACCCAATACATTAAGTGTTTATTTGATAGCAAACACAATCCAAATTGTCTTTTAGTGGTGCCAGCTCCAAGTCCAATAAGCAACGAGGCTTTAAAAGTCACCAAGTGCTGCCATGTTTAACAGGGTTAAACACACAAACAAAGATGAATTGAATGTGTAATTTGGAGCATTTAAATTTGGTGTATGCGGGAAGGGAAAAAAAATTCTTGCAGAGCACGCCATACTGCAAATTAATTCTTATCGTGTCGATGAATATTCATGCTTCTTATGAGGAAGAGTCAGAATACAGCAGCACTTTGAGCTGTCATAATTAACAGACTCACTCAACAATGGGCACATTCTCAAAGAGACTTCTTATTAACACAGACATAATGGCTAAAATGCATATTAAAATGGGTATTTAGAGTGGAAGGGATCAAAACTGCCAATGAAAACCCTAGTTTTATGGTCCAAGGGTTTCATTGTTTCAGCATCAACTGAATGTCAGCAGACAAACGCGGTCCGGTCTATACCCTTCCAGTGCCCTGAGGTGTCTAAAGCTTTGGCATGACACCGTCATTACCCAAGAGGTCCGTGCACACCTCATTAGCAACTGAGTATCCTATGGCCACCCATGGGCGAGATTCGGTCCCTTGTTGGTTTAACAAGATCGCTTTTAATCAGCAGCGAGATGTGCAGCGAGATGTTCCTGATGAACATTCATCAGCGGAACAAGATTATTTCCAGTCTGGAGGAATTTGTAGCGATGCAAAGAAATCAGATGGATCCTGATAAGATTCTAGTCAAAAATGTGGATGAAAAATACTGACAGGCAAGTACAAATAAAATGAGTTTGTGCTAGTTTTTTTAAGCATTCACATATATTTTGAAAGGCAGTATAACAGAAGAGTCAAGTTATTGCTCTTATTCACCCTTAGTACCCTCTTTTTAACTTTTTTTTTTTTGCATACCCTATCTCAGGGGCTGAGATGGGGAAAGGTAGGACAGGAAACCTGGGGCCAGAAAGTTGCGGTTCGACTCCCAGCCATTCCCACAAGGCATGGTGTCTCTAAGCAAGACACCTAATCCCTAATTGCTCCCCGGGTGCTTGCATAACTGTCCACTGCTCCACCTGGGTGTATCGCACATGTGTAATGGGTTAAATGCAAAGAATTTCGCCATTGTATAGGAACATACAATGATGACAATCTCCAACTTCCCTTCCCTTATTTTTTGGTTTGCTCTCAAGCAGTCAAACTTTCTTGCAACCATTTCCATTAAATTCAAGTCTATTCAAATTCATTTATATAGCACATTTATTTATATAGCACATTTTTGTTAAGCATCAAAGTGCTTAACAAAACAGATCACAGCATCAAATATTAATAACAAGATATTACAGCATCAGGAATAAAAACATAAAAACACAAAATATAATTAGAAAATGAAATACTATATCAGATCGCCCTGAGTTAAATGCCAGGGAGTAAAAGCAAAAGGCATGAACATAATCAGCAACAATGAAATACCAAATGAGATCACACTGTGTTAAATGCCAATAAGTATAGGTGTGTTTTGAGGAGGGATTTAAAAGTAGAGACTGAAGTGGCCTGTCTAATGTTGATGGTCAGATTGTTCCAGAGTTTAGGGCCAATGACTGAAAATGCCCAATCTCCTCTGAGCTTCAGCCTGGCTTTTAGCACCACAAAAAGCAGCTGGTCTGATGATCTAAAGGCCCGAGAAGGAGCATAAGGATGAAGAAGGTCGGAGAGGTATGAGGGTGCAAGGCCATTAATGCGCTTAAATGTCAGCAGAAGAATTTTAAAATCAATTCGGACACACACAGGAAGCCAGTGAAGGGAGGACAGAACCGGAGTAATGTGCTCAAACCTGCAAATTCCTGTTAATAGCCA
>JAVCKU010000088.1:4883942-4899395 GCA_032273985.1 Hypsolebias coamazonicus
GTTACGTGTCACCGCTGACAACCCGGAAATGTGGGCGGTGTCTTGCCAAAAAAGGATTGTGGCAGCCGGCAGTGCACTGTTGCTTTTTGAGAAAATTAAAGGATTTTAAGTGCGCCTTATAGTCCAAGAAATACGGTATAAAAGTGTTGGCTTCACCTGCCTCACCACACCCAGTCTGCCATATCATGGCTAAGTAAAAATAAATAAATCAGACCTATTCGCTTTGAAACAACCTCTTCCTCCCGTCACCCGACGCAACCCTCTTGTTTTATTCCAGGCAGTAATCCGTTCTCCAGTGGAGCTCATGAAGATGGAAAAAAAAAATGGCTCCTCGAACCTGGACTTACAGCAAAACCTCAAACCTATTTAATGCTCTGTGTTCTGCCATTCTCCATTATTTTGTCTATTAGAGCAGGGTTTTACCTCCCTCTACTCCCAGTTTTTCCATTCTCTTTTTGAACCACTAAATTTCTGCTTTAACATTCAAAAAAATGTGTTTTTTTGTTTTGTTTTTTTTTTTATGTTAGAGGGCGGGTGCTGCAGGTGAGTAGAGAGCTCATGTTTTCTAAAGGAGTCAATTTTGAGTGAATCCGTGGAGGAAGCAGAGACGCCTGAGGCCAAATGTACACTTAGCTTTGGTCTCTACGAGGCCCAGTAGTGAATCATCAGAGCTCAGCTGTCCAAAATCCACCACCAATCTGGCCGGGGCATATGGCTGCATGACGCTCGTACGAATTACCACTACACGCCCGCGTTGTCGTTCCTCCCTGCCTGTTTTAGGCTTGCCCCGAGCCGCTTCCCATCAGAGCTGAGGGAGAGGAGCTAGTCCTTGAAGCCCACCGCCTTTTATACCACACATCCAGTGATCGCTTCCTGCACGCGTCATCCGCTTGTTTGGGAGGTATTTTGCTAACAGGCAGGCGATATCGCCTGCCTTTAGCAGTGTTGTGGTGGGAAGTGAGTGCAGAAAAATCAATTCCGTGCCCCGCAGCTCGATGTCAATCAGCAGCTGTCGGTTTCGCAGCATTGGGACTAAAAGTCGGAGACAGAATTGATCCGTAAATTTGGGACGGGAACGGATCAACATTGGTCAATAATCCAGACAGACAGCAGGAAAATGTTCCAGGAGTCGAAGCAGAAACTGTTGCTTCTACTGTTTGCATTAAAAAAAATAACTTTTATTATTGCTAAAGTAGGTAGTAATAATGTTTTCCTCTGATTTTGTATGCCTGTTAGCAAAATATCTCAAGAATCTCTGAACAAATGCTAACCGGAGAAAATGCATTGCCTGCGAAAATGCTTATTGTGCAATAACTTGCTGAAACACAGCTGCAAACATGCTGAAATGGACGAACAAGCCAAAATGAGCAAAAGAAAGCAGAAAGAGCATGTTTGCTGAATTAGGTTTAAATAAGATTAAATTAGCACACAAAAAATAGGAAATTAGCTAAAAGGAATGCTGAAAAGTAGCTGAAAAGGCACAAAGAAGCTTAAACTACCAAAAGGAAGTGAAAAGAGTTGGAATGAGCTAAAAAAAATGTGGAATTAGCTGAAATGGCTAAAGTTAGCATCAAAAGATCTATATACCGTAGCTGAAAGAGCAGAAAAAGGTGAAAGGAGCATAAAAAACTGAAATTAGCTTAAAGAAGTTAATTAGGCTGAAAGTAGTGGAAATTAAAAAAAAAAAAAAAAACTTGAATTTATCTGGAAAAACAGCTGAAATTAACCAAACTAAATGCTATAAAGATAGCTGAAAAGGTAGAACAAGCTTAAATTAGTAGAAGAAAACAGAAACACCTTGTTTGCCAAATTAAGCTCAAAGAAGCAGAAATGAGCACAAAAAGTGGAAATTATCTGAAAGATGCTGAAATTAGCAACAACAAAAACAGCTGAAAAGTAGCTAAAACAGCAGAAAGAAGCTTAAACTAGTAAAAGTAAGACGACAAAACAAAACAAGCTGAAACTATCATAAGGCTGTAAGTTGCAAAAATGACCATGAAAATCCTGAATTTCTCTGAAAGCAGCTGAAATAAGCTAAAATGCTTAAAAGATAGCTGAAAACGTAGATCAAGATAAAACTAGCATAATGAATCAGAAAGAACACGTTTGCCCATTTAGGCTGAAAGAAGCAAAAATGAGCACAAAAAAGTGGAAATTTTCTGAAGGAAAAAAAAAAAGCAAAAATCAACAGCTGAAAGTAGCTAAAACAGCAGAAAGAAGCTTAAGTTATCAAAAGGAAGTGATTCAAACATGTTTTTGCTGAATTAGCCTCAAAACAGTTTAAACGAGTGCAAACATATCTCGAATTAGCTGAAAAGGATCAAATTAGCATAAAGCAGCTAAATAGTAGCTGAAATAGCAGAAAAAGTGTACACTTGCAGAAATCAGCTGAAATGCACATAAGCTGAAATTAGCAGAAAGAAGTTAGAAGAAACACACACATGTTGTAGTTAGCAGAAATAATCTGAAAGGAGCACAAAACAGCTGAAAGAACAGCTGAAAAGTAGCTTAAAAAAGCTCAAATTTGCAGAAGGAAGCTGAAAGAAGCTGAACCTTTTGATATATGATTTGTTGCAATAACAACAATTGTGGGGTGAGAAAAATGGCGAAAAATTGTGAAAAATGGTGAAAATGCTGAAAAATTGTGAAAAATGTACCGAAGACAAACAGATCACAATCATGTGAATGCTTCATAAGCATTCACACTATGAAACTTTCAGACCGTAGACGTATACTGAAAATCTTTTTGAGCCAACCTGTTTCAAGATGAGCCACATTACTCAAAAATCAGTCAAATGAACAGATATGGAGCTAAAAAAAAAAAAAAAAACAGCTCCCGCACCATCATTTGCAGACGTGAGTCGAGCTCCGACATGAGCGGTGATGGGCGATTCCTTCAGTTGTATTTTCCTGGTATTTTTCCTGACAGGTTTCTCTCCTCTTGCAGGCCTCCTCTCTCTGCCTCCTCGGCTGTGGGGTTGCAGGCGGGTTTCGTCACATCTTCCTCCATCGTTGACCTCCCTCTCAGCTGCTTGTGAAGTCAGAGCGCGGAAAACAAACAGATGTAAAATGTAAAAGCAGAGGAAGGACGAAACTTTCCCTCCTAATGAGAACGATGATCTCCGGAGCATCCCCATCTTGACGCGAGAGCTCGTCTTTTTTTTTTTTTCGAGGGTGTTTGTAATTGTCCAGGTGGTCCACAGCACTTAATCAAAATCAGCTAAACATTCAAGTCCCTTCCCCCGCTCCCACCTCTTCTTGTACCTAAGAAATGGTCTTGAGATGAGGCGATGGCGTTCCGATCGATGGGCGATTTGGAATATGCAAAGCGCTCGACCTTTGCTGCTTTCATCTCTGCTGCTTGATGTTGCTTTTAATCTGCAGGAAGCGGCGCGAGAGGCTAACGGAGGAGGAGAGGACCGCTCAGCCGGACTCCACCTGTCAGGACGCCAGGAAAGTTCCAGGAGGAAAATTTGGGAGTTGGGACGCTCATCCCGAAAGCTCTTGAGATCTTTCCCAACTCCTGGTGTTTATAGACAAAAAAAAAAAAAATTCATGCACCCGATTGACCTTGACACCATTTTTTAATACAAAATTTGTAAAAATGGCCCCAAACAACACTAAACCTAAGAATTAGTGACTTTAAGAACTTTTTTTTTAAATAATCCTCATTTGCCAAAATATTGCTTTAACTTTTGATGCTTTGAATGCCTCTTTCTGTTCGTTTTCTCATTTAAAACTAAATTTTGATTATAACTGAGATCCTTTTATTTGTCAAAAACAAAAAAAAAAGACATTTTAGAAACACTAAAAATAATTATTTTCCTGAAACAACATGTTGCATGCTTGCCTTAAACTGTGCATTAAAATTACAATTAAATAAATAAATTGTGCCTTATAATCTGTCTATTCTGCTACTTTGACATCTTTGTTTTAACTTGTTAAAAAATTAAAATAAAATAAAAAAAACTGTATTTTCTCTCTTATGTTTGTCTATTGTTGATTGTCCAAGCAAAATCTACTGTTGCTGTTTGTAGCCAGGTCTCTCTTGTAAATGAGTCCTCGAGGCTCAATGGGATTAACCTGCCTAAATAAAGGTTGAATGAAAATTTGCACAGAATTTATCTAAACTACAACTTTAAATTACAATATTTTTCTTTATGTAAACCTAATTTATAGGAAAAAATTAAGCTTTTTCATCAAAGTATAAAAAGCAAATTTTTCCAAACCTATTTCACAGTCAAAGTATTTCTAATACAGTATTTAATTTCCCCTAACATCCTGACATCTAACACAAAAAATAACGAGCTATTATCATTAGGAGCTATTTTTTTAAATGGCGTATTAATACATCTTTAGCACTCCGGAGTCCTTTAACGGGACATTATGGACCAAAAGGAGCATTTGTATGATTAAATATTGTTGACAAACGTTGTTGAAAGAAAACATGAAGCCAAAACAGGTGGAGAAATGGTGATTGGATATTTAGTTTGAACGGAATAAGACATAAGTAGCCGAGCCGGAGTCATTTCACTTTGATCCATTTGAAAATGAGCGCTGAAACTGTATCTCATTAGCATAATAATAAGGAGCAGGCACTTCATCTAACATAAAGTGGAAATGCGAGGAGAAAGATTCCCTCCTTTTGGAAAGAATTTAAAACAACTCGAGCTCGACTCGGCCGAGCTTTTTTTATTTTTTTTCAATAAGGGAAAAAACACAAAGCGCCGAAAGGTTTGGTACTCTGTAATTTGGCTACTTTTTATTCGAGCAGGGTCATCTTCAAGAGAAATTACAAATTAAGAATTCAATAATACTTTTACAAAGACATTTCAGGAAAGATTTCTTCTTCAGTCATGATATCATACATAGTATTTAACAGTCCCTCTTCATTTTTTTTTTTAGCTTTAAAAAAAAAAGAAACAAAGATGAAGAAAAGTGGAATTCTCTCTCGCTCTCTCTCTTTTTTTTCCTCAGTCGAAAATACAGTGTTTTCACAATTGTATAAAAGTTCCCGAATTTGGATTTTTTTTTTTTTTTTCCAGCAACTGGAAAGTAAAAGGAAATAAAATAAGATTCAACTTTCACAATGTTTCAAAACACAATAAATGCTCTCTTTAAATTTGCCCCCATGATCGACACCATGTTCCTTTTTACTAAAATATATCTATATATCGAAGAACTATAGTACTGTACACAACAGTATGAAATAAATAAAATTAGGAAATATAAAATGGGCCACATAAATAAGGTTTTTCTTCAAACCTACAAATAAATGAATGCAGTTTTGCTGTTTTCAGAAAAATGGTTTGGTGTAATACTGACAAAAAAAAAAATTAATAAGAGCTGAGAAAACATTGCACAACATAATGTAAACTAAGGAACTGCTGCCTAGAAGTCGTAATACTGACACGGGTGCTTCAAAGAACAACGGTGAACCATTTCATAATACTGAAGCTGGTGAAAAATAAACCTTCATTTTACACGATACGAGGGTGGCACTTGCAGAAAACACACAGGTTAAAAGGTTTGCATATAAGGCTTCTTTTCTTATCAAAAAACACCTTACAAAGGCTTCATCCTTCATTTTTTTTTTTAAGTATTTTTACCCCAAACACTCTGTCCATAAATCGTATTTTCCCTTAAATTGAATTTAAAACTTCATACTTCCAAGAAAAGAAAAAAAAAAGAACACAGTTTAAACTCCTTCATTTGCTTCCAGATGCCTAAAACAGTGTGGCTGGAGATGTTGGCAACAGAAAAACGACACCAAAGGTAGTGATAAAGGTAATACTGAAGGACTGGAGTGCAGCTAATACTGCTCTTTTTCCAACACTGTATAAATATATACATAGGCAATACTTTTTATTATTTTTGATCATGATTATAGAAGCGGAGTGCAATTTGTACAAGTCACTAGTTGTGCTATAAATACTATGGAACACGGGGGGCGGGGGTTCAGGAGGTTAGCACCACACGTGATTTTAGGCCTTAGTACTGTACATTTTTTTAAATGTATTCATTTATTCGGTTTGCATAATGCAGCTTATTTCACAAACCCATGCCTCCCATCCGTCGACGCCTCCTCCAGATTTGAGTCTTGTTTGGCAAACACCCCCTCCCCCCGCCCCCTTTTCCACCCTCTCCTGCGAGGAGTCTTGTCGAAGAAAGCTTCCCGGAAGCTTCAGGCACGTGCAGCTTAAAACACGGCGTTTTAAACCGAACAGGTGATAATACGGAACCTAAATATATAAACTTAAAAATTTTAATATTGGAATCTTTTTTTTTTTTTTTTTTTTTTTAAGTGTCCCCGCCCCCTTTTATCCCCCCACTTGTCCGCAGATTACATGCCGTCCTCCATGGTGTCCTCGTGATCCGATTTGGTTTCCATTTTGCCGTCCAGCGAGCTATCGTCCATCGAGTGCTCTCCGTTCTCCTCCTCGTCCCTCAACGTGTCCGGGTCCGTGTCCATGCTCTTGCTCTCTTCCTCCTCCTCCTCCTCAAACTCGTCCCTCCGTCCGATCTTTGCGTACGTTCCGTCCACTTCCTTGCGTCCCTCTCTGATCCCTCCGTTCATGGCGTCGTGCCGCAGGATGGCCTCGCGCTCTGCCAGCTCCGGGTAGCCCTGAGGAGTCATGCCCTGCAAGTACGCCCTGCTCATGAGCAACTCGGTAGGCTCCAGGTGGCCCTTCTCGCGGGCCTCCCTCTCGGCCGCCTCCCGCTCCTCGGCCTCCCTCTTGCAGTAGGAGTAGCGGTGGTTCATGTGCTGCGAGTAGGAGCCCGAGTGCGAAAACCTCTTCCCGCACTTGTCGCACTGGTATGGCTTCTCGCCCGAGTGCAGCCGGGAGTGCTCAATGAGATGGTGTTTGTGTTTGAAGGCTTTCTTGCAGATTTGGCACTGGTGAGGCCTCTTGCCTGCAGACACACAAAACAGAGAGCAGGGAGGGGGGGATCGTGAGTGGCCTGTCGTCCTGCAGCAACAACAAATCACACAAGTCAGAGCAAAGCAAACATGTCGAGGGAAAAACTCTAATGAACTGGATGGCATGGAGGAAAATGACATCACAGAGCTCTAAATCTGTTTGTTCGCTGAAATTGCGAGCGCTACGAGAAAGTGCACTTGCATTCGCGGGCCTCCATTATGGAAATTCCCTCCTGCGGTTAAAGCAAACTTTGCCACGACTACTTATTTTAGCCCAGCCCTGCCACACTGATGAGTCCAACATAAATAAACTACTGCAAAGCAAACAAACAGAACAAAAGGGCGAACAAGTCGGGGATGAGACGGAAGACGGCTACACTGATTATCTCCAAACATAATTCAAGTTCAGGGTGACGGCTCGCCCTCTTTAAGGTTTTGGGATACAACGGCTACCGAATGGGACATGGATGCCATAGCCGAAAAAAGAAACCCAAGCTGGCCACAAGGGGAGGGTGAGATGCTTTTATGACAGAGGGCCATGAAACGTCCGGCTAAAAAAGCGTTCTACGTCTTGTAATTTATCTCCAAACTCGCCAAGACTTAAAGCTACCTGCATCATTTCGAAGATGCTACTTAACAATCCCCGTTTCGTTTGCTGCTGCTGCTCACCCCGTGTGGAAACCTCTCCCACAAATCCCACTTCTGACCCCATCTGAGCCGCATAAACGTTAAAGAGCGGCGCTTTGGACGTGGACGCAAGGGGGAGGAGGGGTGCGCGGGAGATAACGCACCCGTTTTGAGTTCGGCCGACTGTTCCACTGGTGCTGCCTCCCTTTTATGTCTGACCAGATAACATGAAGGCTGCATAAAGCTCCAAGCAACTGATAGAGGATAAAAAATAAAATGATGCAACCTAGTGAAAGAGGATCTGTGTAAATAACTATAATGAAAGACTTCTTATCGGTACTCTGAAGCTTCTGACCGCTACGCTGCTGATATTATCTATCACCAATAATGGGACCGATAAAGACATTAGAGGCTTGTTTTTTCCTCTGGCTTCATACATCTAGGTGAACTGATGTGCGTCTTTTAAGATATTACAGCCGTTGGAAACTAAGGAGTACAGCTCCCTCTTCTTGCCTACCTGCGCTAATTACGTCTCTTTCAAAGAACACACAAAGCTTTAACAACATCGCACAGGGAAGTAAAAATGTTAAATCCTTTCAGTGACTGTCATCCTGTCAACGAAGAAGCACGTTAGGTGTCGGTTTACATATAACAAATTAAGAATTAAACAAGAGAAGGAAAAGGGAAGAAAAAAAGAGGGGGGCAACAAAAATATTTAAATAGGTTGATACTGGTAGGATTTGGCAACACAAACATTTAAAACATAAAAAAAAAAGAATGGGGTTTAAAATAAGGGTCTAGAACAGTATATACCTGTGTGTTCATATTTGTGTCTTAGAAGGGAACTGCTCTTCTGGAATGTTTTGTCGCACAAGTCACACGCGTACATACCACTTTCAGTCTTCTTAATCTTCTTCCGTGACAGACAGGAGTCGGGGTCTGTCATGTCGTCCAGCCCTGACAAGTAATCTGGTGTGCCGTCAAGCAGGTCCCCCTTAAAGAACACAAAGAAAACGGGAAAAAAAGACAAAACATAGTAAGGGATGAGGCACATCTAAAGGCCTGGTGACTTTATTATAGTGATATATACAATTTTTTTTTTCAAACTGGACTCTTCTGCAGCTCTTTGTGCAACTTTCACCTTCATTTGTTGGTTTGGACTTTTAACATGCAAAAACAGGAACAAACTCTCGGGGATTGTCAGGATGTGCAGCAAAACTGCTGGCATAGCCCTACAGAACCTCAATGACCTACACAAGGTGAGGTCAGTGAACAAGGCCAGGGTGATTCTGGCAGATCCTGATCATCCACTCCATGGTGAGTTCAGGTTGTTTCCATCTGGACACAGGTATCTGCAGCCCAGATGTAGGACGAACAGACTGAAAAACTCATTTATCCCTACTTGACTGTGAAACAAATTGCCACTTGGGGATAATAAAGATTCTTGAACTTGAACTTGATCTTGAACTGTATGTCCTGTTTTAGCTACTTTGCACTTCTGAAGACTGATGAAATTAATAGGCAATTGGTTAAAAAAAACATCAAGAGAGCTGCTTCTGATTTGACATGGTAAATGAGCCACTAAGAAGGCTTTATGCAAATGTATTTTTTAGTCATCTACGTAAAAAGATGTACTAAATACTTAGCATAAAAATAAAATGAAGAAAGATAATAAACAGCCTCTATAGAGGTGAGGATAAGTTACGCTAGTAAGGTTTTATCCTTAAAGCTGTAGCTTTAAGTGGAAAAGGGGGCATTTAAGCTAAAGCGCTAACTGCTTTGCTAATGTGCTAATTTAAGAATAAAGATGTAACAAACACTCCAAAAAGTAAAACTCAAAAAAAGTTTAGAAGTAAATATAATACAAAATGCTGCCTAATGCTAAATAGTGAAGGGAAAAAAAGGTTTTTATAGTTTTCCATCTTTTTATTGAACATTTATGCTAATATGCTAACTGCTGCAAGCTACTGCGAACTTGAAATAGCACCAAAAAATGCAAAAAAAAAGTGCAAAGCACACAAAAACATATTTTCAGAAGTGCATGTATTTTATTGATGTGTATGGAAGAATGCTAATTGTAAGAAAAGAGCTGCAGCTGTGTCACATTTAACAGGAAGACATTTACGCTAAGATGCTAACTGTCAATTTGATGGGAAAATAATAAAAAAAAAATCTAAATTATTTTACAAGTAAATATTTAGCTACATGATGTTTAACTTGGAGAATAGTGGAGTTTGTAGTCTTTCATCTATTTTAACAATGCAATAATGAATGCTAATATGCTAACTATTAGCACACCAACAACTAATTTTAAAGTATAACAAAATATTCAAACAGTCAAAGTGTTTTACAATTAAAAATATGTATATTGCAATGGGCTCTTGCTAAATGTATAGAAAGTGGTGTTTTTGCATGAATTTTTACATTTTAAACCAACTTTTAATAATAGGACATTTTACTATTATGCTAATGTTAAAAGCACACATACTGCTAACTCCAAGGCCTAAAAAAAATGAAAACACTCAACAGTCTTATAAAGATTGTTTTCAAAATTAAATTGCTATACTGCTAAATATAAAATAAATTAAAAAATACAGGACTTTTGTAGTTTTCAATCTATTTTGAATAGGACATTTATGCTGGAAGCGTACCTAATTTAATTGTAATTAACACCAAAGAGACAGAAAACTCTTAAATGTCTTACTAAACTAAGCTATATTTCAGAATTATATATACTATCTTGCTGTGTATGATGACTATTAAATGTAAGAAAATAAAGCTTTGTTAGATTGAACAAAAAAACAATAATGGCAATTAGCTAACAGCTAAAATAAAATAAAAAAAACACAACAAAAGTCAAAAACCTTTGTGCCAGTAAGCCTTTAAAACAATTTCTAGCTAAAACTAAAACCACACAGCATGCTCATGAAAATAATACAGGAAAATAAAAAAAAGTGACACTTTTCCAGCAATTTTAGGAGTTCTGTTCATTTGAACAAGACAGCATTCTTGTAAATTTTCTAACATTTACTTTCCTGTAATCTGAGGAAATACTTGACAAAAAAAAAATCTCAAAATGTTTTAAAATTTCAAACAATATTTTAGGAGTTAATACAATAGTAAGAATAATTTCAGAGTACAGTACTATTGCACATTTGCTGAAAGTAATAAAATATATTCCGTGACACGGTTATAAAGCTGTAAACTCAACACAAAGCTACAAGCTCTCATACATTTTTGATTGCCAGCACCCACCAGCGTTTATTTCTTATAAAACTTTCAGCTCTGAAATAATATCTCCCATTTGTAACTGACAGCTTTCTCATTATGAAACACAGCCTGTGCGGGCTAATTTTGAACTTGCGTTAATTTGGCACATTCCTTTAAAAACCTCCTCTTTTATGACAAAGATTATTCTCGAATATAAACTGATAGAGAACAATATTAAAACATCAACGGAGGCGGGGTGACCCATTCTTGAAATTGCAAATGATTATAATCAGAAGGTGCACCTTAATGGCCAATATTGAGTCACCAAAAGGCTGTTTTAATGAATATGTGTGTGATAATGTGAGGACATCGCCGCACTGTGTTTTAAGAACGGACCACTATCACTCTGCAATCAATTTGAACTAAACGCCTTTAGCTGTATTTTTAAAATCTAATTTAATAACTTAGAATAGGAAACATTATTAATACGTTTTTTTTTTCTTCATCCAAATGGTTCCCTCTATGTTAAACAGCCTTCAGCATTCACTAGTAATGAACATGGAGACTGTGCATTATTAATCCACATGTAGCAAAGAAGCTCATTTTGGCTGTGGCTCTCTTTAAAATGCAGCAAACTTGCAAGAGAAAATCTCAGAGAAGTGCACAGCTCCGGGGCTCACCTTTGTCATTTTTACAAAGGCCTTTCACCCATATTTAATCACAAAATATCTGCGCTTAGGCCTGCTCTGGAGGAGCATGGTAGTTGAGTTTGGTAATGTATTCCATGCACATCAGCAAGGGGAGTAGGAACAGTTGGAAAGTCTGTATTATATTTTATTTACTCAAACCTGACATTGTTTTTGAGGCTAAAATTAAAATATGTGTAAATGAATCTCACTGAAAAAGACCTTCAATAAGTCGGCAGTTAGCCTCATTATCATAAACCTCTTTCCTTCTTCATACCGCTAATGACATCTCACTTTTTTCCACCTCAGGGTGGTGCCCCAGCTGTTTATCTCCAACGCCTTTGCCAGTTCATTCTACCTCAGGTGAGCGTTTCTCTCTCCTGACTCTTTTAATTAGCACAGAAACGAGTTCAGTACGTTTTTGAGAATCTCAGCGAGCCTGGGGCTTTTTTAGCAAAATCGCGGGTGGCTCATTTACCTGGAAACCTGGTTTCCGCTGGTACTTTCTCCTCTGCTGCATCTCTGCAAAGGTAGCTGCCCCTGCTGCGTATGTGTAGGCCATGTGCGGTAGGAAGCCCATTTGATCCATGCCCGGATAGGGCCTAAGACCTGGTATGCTGGCCTGCATAGGGGGCATGAATGTGGCAGGTGGGAAAGCGGTCTGTGGTGGAAGTGACGTGTACAAAGGTTTGGCGGCAAATGGGTTAATGCCAAAGATGGGGCTAGTGCTTTTTTCAAGGTTTCCGTTATTGGTTGAGCCTGAGAATTCTTTCTTAAGATAGGCCAAGTTCAAAGGCTCTTCGAAGTGCTCTCGAGGAGAGGGGATGCTGCTATGGTCAATGGTAATGCTGTTGATTTTCGGTCTGCTTTTGACGGTCAGTGCATGCTTGGGTTCCTTCATGAGTCTCGGCAGTGACAGGTCGAGTGGCTCGGCCTGCAGGTCTTCTGAAGTCAAGCTGTTTGGAGTGTAGGAGCTGCTGTGGGAGTTTTTGGAAGATGTGGAGGACAGGTTTAGTGGCGAGGGCGTGTTGCTGCGGGAGTGGTCCAACTTTTCACCTACGGGCTTGGTGCTGCCACTAAACTGGTGGTTTTTCAAATGTCTGAGTGCGCTGTCACAGTTGTTGACGTTATTATGGAGCTCTGCGATGGAGGGGGACGTGATGCGGTCAGTAGGTTTGATATGAGTTACAGGCGACCTAGCTGCCAAAGAGTCTTTTGGTGGAGTTTGGTGGTTATTTGTCCCGATAACTATATCCGAGTTGTTCCTGTGCTCTAGTGGTGGGGTTCTAGTAGTGCTATACTCGTGCATCTTTCTCTGCTCAAACCACTCCTTGACAAATTCCTGAGGAAGTCCAACGGCTATGGAAATCTTGAGTAGCTCCTCCGAATTAGGCTCCATGTTCATGGCAAAATATGCCATCAGCACAGACATGTGGTCCCTGTAAGGGTTAAGGGGGGCAGTGAGTCCCTTCTCAGACAGAATGGAGGAGTGGGAGTTCTTCTCCATGTATATCCCTGGCTTGTTGGGCATCAGATTCTCACTGGGCTGCAACACGGCTTTGATCTCCTCGTTCATTTTGCACAGGTAGCGTTCATGTTGATGCAAAGGTATTGGCCCAGGGAAGGTTTCTTTGCAATACTGACAAGCATATGGTGTAAACATGTTTTCTTGCACTTTCTCGTCCACACCTCCGTCGAGCATGTGGTTGGGTTTCTCTCGTTTGATATTGCTAATCTGTCTCTTTGAGTCTGTTGTCAAGCTCTGGAGGCAGGCTTTGGCTTCGTTCACTTTTTCTAACGTGTAGTCTATGATGCTTTTGGTGGCACCGTTGTGATTGACGAGTGGAAGACCAACCTGAGGCCCTCCTGGAGACGTCAAGCTCTGTTTCTGCTCCTCCATCTGGTGTCCCAACTCCTTCATATAGGCCTTGAGCTTGGAGAGCTCCTCTGGCTTGCAGTCCATTTTCTGCCTGCACACCGTGTTGTCCACGATCTGGAGAACCTTCTGTACCTCGCTCAGGTTGTTCCCAAGCGAACCTGGGTAGCCTGCGAATTGCGATTCAAGCCCTGCCATGCTCAAGTGCTGCAAGGGGCTTTGAGCCGTTGAGTTGTGGTTAACACCCAGCGGGCTGTTTCCACCCATCCCTCCATTCATAAACGGAACAGGAGTGCCAAATCCATGAGTAGCCATCATGAGTTTGTAGTCGTTAAAGTCAAGCGGCTCCGTTTTGATGTTCAGGTGGTTGTTATGATCAGTGAGACCAAGGGGTTTGCCGTTCTCGAGCTTCTGGCGCAGCTGGGTGATGGCAGTGTTGGTGGGTGAGGCAGAGGCAGAGGTTGGGGAGGAGCCTGGCTTCAGGCTGCTGCGCATGCGACCGTTGACGGCGATCAGGCCAATGCACTTCTTGCTGCTTATGTGGGAGCTGTAGGAGCCCGAATGAGAGAAGCGCTTCTTGCAGTTGGGGCACTCGTAGGGTTTTTCACCTGAAATGAAAAATTGGGAAGGATTTTTTTTACAAGACTGATTTTTTCTTCTTCTAGATAACCAAATGACAAGACCTGTCTACAGTACTGTACCAAAGTACCAAGCCATCCTTCAGATCATTTTTTTCTTCAAAGTAATTTGACTTTTTTTTTTCAATCTTTCATAATTGCTTTTATCTACAGTCCTCCAGTTTTTCCGAAGGTTTCTTTTCTTTTCTTTTTTTTTTTTTTTGTTGCTAATTTTCAGTCCAGTACCTATTTTCGAAGGAAAAGTTGTAATCGGTTAAACCACCTACTTAACTATTTGTAACCACTTTTTGATTTAAAACAGCCATCTAACTGATCTCTGAAGGATTTGAGTTAAAAAGCCCTAAACTCAAGAGGAACCAGTATTGTGTTAAATACATATACATATACAGTATACATATATATATATATAAAAACAAAATGCATTAGAAACACAAACCAGTATGTAAAAAGTACATACCAGCTATGTACCAGGAGGTATATGACAGTAAATACCTGGTCTGTAGTAACTTACTCGGCAAATGTAATAACTTCATAATACAGCCCAGTCCCTGTAGGTATCAAGGGAACCTAGCTTTATGAGGAAATGACAAATTACAGGGTAGACCTTTAGTACGTTCAGGGTTTGTGTCTAGTAGTTACTTGGTATATGCCAGGTATGTACCTGGTCCTTACAGAGTGCACACTGAGCATGCACCGGGGAGCCTACCAGATACGTACCACATGTACTTACAGAATGAGTATCAGGTTTCTACAGCGACTGGGTTGTATTATGAAGGAATTTATTACCCTGTACTTACAGGTAGAAATGCATGATATTAGATTTTTGGCCGATATCAGATATGTTAAAACTTATTTGGACGATAACCGATACCAATACCAATATGTTTTTCCCCTTAGACCTACTTACAGAGACAACATAGCTTTCTCTGCTGTGGAATTAAAATACATTATTCTGCATGGTCTTTGTCAATTTGGCCTGCTACCAAATGCAGATGCCAAAAAGGGGGCCGATGTCTGATATTTAACTTTATCGCTAATATTGGCTGATACGATACCATGCCGATAATATTGTGCAACCCTACTTACAGGGTTTGTGGATGCTCAATAATACGTTAAAAGGATTACAAAAATAATGCTTTGAAAACAAAACTAAATAAAAAACAAAGATCGGCTCTAGGCATCTGGCTAATTTACAAATGCTGACATTTGCAAAAACTAAATAAATTAAATTTTCTTTAATAATAATTAAAAAAAGCAGTACAATAAATTTTAGTGGTGTAATATTTTACTCGAGAAGTTACAAAAAAAATTATTTGATTATTTTCCTTGGATAAAACAATCTAAACTAATTAATGTATAAAAATCTATTTATTTATTTATTTATTCTTCAATTTGATTAAAAACAAAACACAAATAGGGGCATTTCAAATGATACACTTTACTTTTTTTCAACTAGCAACATAATTTCAAGATTCAACATGTCTGCTGGATTCT